>VZTN01018279.1:2629-227113 GCA_013400515.1 Erpornis zantholeuca
AGAGGTGGAAATTGATCCCCCTTGCCCTCTTTTTTTTAATGACTCTGGATTGAGTTGGGCAACTTTGGTTTTGTTCTCTTGAGATACAAATAGCATTATACTTCTACCCTGACTTTGGTGAGGTGCTTTTTTTCTTTCAGAAGGAATTGTTTTTTTCTTTTGAATCTCCATCCCATTGTTCAGATTGAAACAATGGAGAGGAAGAGAATCAGTGCAATTGTATCAAATTTTAGACCACTTACACTATTGCCATGAGTGAAGCATAGTAGGGAGATTAAATTCTAGGTTTTGTTTCTGGCAGTTTTTTGGCTAGCACCTTTTTGGGCTGTTTAGTGACGAGGAAGAGGATTTAAGCTCTAACTTAAAAGTAGAATTAGGCTTGCCTTATCCTTCTTTGTGGAAACTCAGATGAAAACACACTGCATCTTGTTTTTAAAAGGTTTTAGAGAGATTAAATAGTTTTTGTTAGTGGGATCTTATTTTTTATATGTAGTTGTATTGATGGCCTTCATCCCCACTGGTGTCCTGTGGTTTTGGTAGCCAGTATATAGAATTTTAACGTATTAAAATGCCCTGATGCACTGGGCATTTTAAGATATTTACTTTGGGATTTTTTTTCATTGACCCAGATAAGGAGGGCATTTAGGGTTTGTTGTGCTGAACAGAAAGTGTGGTTCAGTTGTGTCCTGTCATTTTTTCTATGGCCTGGTGCATAGGGCACTCATGGACATGCCTATGATGTCCTGGTTGGATGTTTAGTTTGAGGTTTAGGTGTTTTTCTTTGAAAATATGAATAGAATGGGACAAAGTTTTGCCTGCAGAGCAAGTTTATGTAACTTGTGTGGGAAGAAAAACTACTGTTTTGTCAGAAGCATCTTATTTCTGATGGGATTGTATGTGAGCTCAAAACAGAATATATAGACCATTCCTCGGGGGGATTATGATTGTCATGAGACTGTCATTGTATTATTAATTAAGCAGCCTTATCTGCTTGAATGAGCTGTAGGACATTTATCTTCATTAAGCTGAAGAGAATCCAGTGCAGTAAATTAGATATCAAAGGAGCTCAATCTTGCTGCCTTTGCTCTCTCATCCTCACCCATTTTTTTGCTAAGCAATATTAAAATAGTGCTGTGGAAATCATTTACCTGCAGTAAAGAGACATAATTTTGGGTTTGGTGTGGTCCTAAATAGAAGGAAAACAAAGGAGAAATTTACAGAACTAAGCCTGATTTTGGAGTTCTGAAATGAAAACCAAGTTTAAAATAATCTATGTGCATTAATGAGCTTGGAGTGCTGTGGTAGAGGGGTTTGTTCTAAGCACCGTCCAAGCACCAAGTGAGAAGTTGATGCCAGCTGAGAATCTCACAAGTGAATCAGCCTTACAAGAGGTGAGAAAGATAAAGTTTCAGTAAAGAAATTAAGAGCCTTTGTCCAGGATCCTCGTGGTCCTCAGTGGCAGTAAACCTTCATTGTTTTGTCTGAGGACTTCTCCAGGTGACACAGCACACACACATCTTGTTTATGATGTCTTTTTCCTGACAAACACTAACCAGTGGTACCTCTCTATACCTGCTCATACTCAGGTAATAATCTTTTAAGTGTCAGAAGAACAACAGCTGTATCTGTGCATCCTCTGAGACTGCTTATGTCGTGGGAGGAATAGGATATATTTTGTATTATTGATAGTATTAAAAAAGTACCATGTTTGAGATAATCTTCTCTGGAGAAAAAAAGCCTTCAGGTGTATATGCATGGAAGAAGTTTTCCATCCATTTTCTAAAACCTTGATGTACAGCTCATTAATTAAACTATAGAAACCCAGAAAACAGGTTTGCTTTTTTCTTGTGTCTTGCTTCACTCCTGTCTTGCAAAAGCTTTTTGACTGAACATGGAGCATGTGGATCACTCACCTGTCACAGAGGCTTATGCTTGGAATTGTAATAGGGGGGTGTCAAATCCACTGACACTTTTATATCTTTAGCTGCTGTCTTGTGAAAGGAATATTTTTGGGGGGGTCATAATTGATGGTAACTTTTTAAACTGTTTCCTCCTTCCCCAATGAGCAAATGCTCCTGTGTGATGGTCTGTAATGGGTTTGTTTCCCCACAGCAGTGTCTAACTTGACAGAACAATTGTTTCGTGGTGTTTCTAAGTGGCAGAAAACAAGTTGAATTATAAATGAATCTGATTAGATGACTTAATAGCAACAAAATAGCAGTGTTTCTTAGCTTTGCATAATTAGAAATCATAGTGCATAGTAACAGTGTTACTTCATTGATCTGTTTTCTTTGATTTTATTAGAATTACAGTTGCAAATACCACAGAAGAAAATACTGTGATACCTGGAAAGTCAAAGTCTGTTGAACAGAGGAAATAAAGCTAAATTATTCTATTCTAACTAAAACTCTAACTAAAATTTAACTCTCCTTGGTAGTTATTTACCAGTGAAAGAGTTGAGGGTGTGTAGTTGTTTAGCATTGTCTAATAGAGAGCTTTGGGACCAGATATTATAGGCAGTTGTTGTGTTAAGCTGCATATTACTGTAGGAATAAATAGTATAGGCTCAATTGGTGTATTCCTTGATTATTTTCCTTCAAACCCTTGTCATGTATTTTAAAAAAACCAATCATTATTCTTTCTTCTCTAGGTCACCTTTACAAAGAGGAAGTTTGGATTAATGAAGAAGGCCTATGAGTTGAGTGTGCTCTGTGACTGTGAAATAGCACTCATCATTTTTAACAGCTCTAACAAACTCTTTCAGTATGCCAGCACTGACATGGACAAGGTTCTACTAAAATACACAGAATACAACGAGCCTCATGAAAGCAGAACCAACTCAGATATCGTTGAGGTAACAATTTGAGAAGACACGTCAGTCTTCTTATCTCCTTAATACTTAAAATGTAGAGCAAAGTAGAATATTTTAAGATATTTTAGGGAAATGTTTTAAAGTTATTTAATACCGTATTATAAAATCTAAACTACTGCTTTTAGTCTGGTTTCTCTAAGGCAATAACTTGTCTTTACAGCCATGTTGTTTTCCCATCTGCCCTCCACCCCCTGCCAGTTTCTGGGAAACATGTTTGATTTCAATCACATTTGGCAATGGAAATAGAGGTGTGAAAAATTGTTGTTTTTCTAGGGAAGGAGGGGGAGAAAATGTTCAAGGTTTTAATGGGGAGAAAAAATTGACTGAGTGGGAGAGGAAGGTCAAAAGAATGTCCTCAGCCTAACAGACAATTATAGCTGGCCCTTTTTCTCCTCTGAGGTAGAAGCCACTTTAGCATTCATATCTTGAATGTGGATCAAATCAGCCACTGCCTCTGCTGCCCCTTGTTCAGCCAAAAAAATAAAAAAAGGCCAAAAAAAGAGAATCTGTGGAATAAATGAACTTAGTTAAATTTGTTGTCCAGTGACTGTCAATTAAAATAGCAGCAGAATGACTGCAGTTTCTGCAGTAATAGAATAACATGAATATATTTACTCCAAGGTATTGGTTTCATCTACTTTTATAATGCTTGAGCTTTAAATAGAACTCTTTTCAGTACATAATTTCTAAATTAGGTGCAGTAGAATTCAAGGATTTTCTTGGCAATTGGAGCCTTGATGTACTGTAACTGCATTTCAGAGCATGTCTCCAGTAGTCCTGTAAATAGACCAAAACAGGTGGCTGACTTAAGGGTTTAATTTAAATTCTGAAGTTGTCTTCTGAACAAATGCCTTGCTTTTTAGGAATGATTTCAGAATAATGATTAGCCTTGAATAGCTGAGGAGCCTATTGCCAAGGGGATCAGAGTACAGGGATGGTGCTAGCTGATCTTGTACATGAGTCTGCAAGCAAAAAATCAGATTGACAAAACTGAGATACAGACAAATGCTTTATATTCCTTTCTGAGAAGATTCTCTGCTAATTTGTCAACTGTCTTTTATGATCAGAAAAAATCCCTCCCTAACTTCTGTCTTCAGCACCGAGTTCTAAAGAGAGGGATAATGCAAGCCATGAAGAGTTGAAGGCTTAGTCACTGGATTAGCATAAATAAGGGATAGCCACTGGAGAGGAAGGGAAAACCTAATTCCTGCAGAATGAGCTTTTGATTGTGACAGACATGAATTTGAGACAGGGATGAAAGTTCAGCTGGGTTTTGTTCTGTATGCAGAGCCTCTTTGTGTTGTGACTCGTGGTAATGGTGCCTCCTCACATCACGAGGACTAAGGACCTTTTCCAGAATTACTCTCTGCAAGGTTGCTTTATTTGGGTTCTTCTTGTTGGTAGGGTTGTTTTGTCAGGGTCAAGTGTTTCACCCCTGACAAGTTAAAAGTGCACTTAGTACAAGGTCATATGTGCTCTGGGGGAGCATGCAAGGACCCATCTGCAGGTTCTTTCTGATTTTCCTCTCTGGGTTTACTCTTTTATACTAGTGTGGGATTTGGGACTTTATTCCCATTTTTCATATATAGTGTAATTTAGGAATGCATCTTCCAATCTCTTCAGATTAGCCCTGTGTGCTCTTTAGTCTGGTTGTGAAGTATTTTCAGGTTTTTTTCTTTCTGGATTGATGGGTGCTTGGAGTGTGATAGATGTTCAGTTACATTACCAGCATTTTGGAAACATGCTGGAAGAACAGTGCAAAATGGCTTCTCTTTGTTGAAAATACATTGAAATTCTGTTTTAACAAATGAAAATTACTTAAAAAGAAGCCTAAAATCTGTCGAGTTCATACTAAACTGAATTATAATAACTAATTCCATTTTATGGAGTTATACCTGATGTATAGATCTTAGTTTAGTAATTCACTTAACTCCTCGAATGTGATCAATGACATTTATTGTGACATAGGCTCACCATGGAACTATTCTGGACCCACTGTGGTCCTGAGATGCATGAGAGGAGGGTGGCTTTTCCTGTGCTAGAAGGAAGGTGATTCCACACAGCTCAGAGGCTGGGTAAGGGAGGGAACAAATCTGCTGGTGCTTATTTTCAGTACTGGGTAGATGGCAATGTTGTAAATGATTAAGTGAAATTGATGAGACATCTTCCCCTTGGAGTTGTCTCCTGCTCAGTTTTGGCATAGGAATTGCTTTTATATGCCCAGAGCTTGGTGTCTTCTGTTGCTGCTGGAATGTTTGTGAAAACATAGTGGGAGGGAGAGCACTGGCATCTTAAATGAATATTAGACTTTTTTTTTGATGCATGCACTTAGGTCTTTTGCTGAACATGTTATTGTAGATGAGAATGATCTGTTGCAATTGTCCTATACCTATTCTTCTATGAGGTTACTGGAGTGTAAGGTAGTGCTCTTGCATAGCATAGGTGGACCATATAGAGGTATTGAAAAGAGTGAAATTTTTATTCATTGTGTGCTTTAAGTTGTTGAAATACTGGGATCATGCATTTAGTTTTACAAACTCATAATGGCACTGTTGCAGATTGTTACACTGAAGTGCTGTCTGTGATTTGAAGGACTTGCTGTAGGTGTTAAAGCATTTGATGCTTTAATGTTCATGGACTTCTTTTCTGTAACAGATTATTCTTGACAAGTAATTATTTTTCCTGAAGAAAGAAGTATTTCTGCAGAGTAAAATGGGAAGAATTTCAGGTTTTATCAGAATTCTGTATCCATATGGTCAACAAAATGCTTTAATATGTAAAAGACAAATTGAGACCTTGAGCAGTCATTGTTTTTAAATCCAAAGGAAAAGAGGAAGATGAACAGGCACTTGTATATTTTCTTTAGTGCAGGATGTTAAGATATTGCAGGTTATTTACAAGGTATCACTTCCATTTTGGGTCCTTCTGCCCTTCAGGAAGGCCTCAGAAAGCAGCAGTTGCACAGTTGTTCCCTCTCTTCGGACCTCACTTCTCCTGGGAGTCAAGGGCTGAAGATGGCTCTTCTTGCCTGTTTAGCTCAGCTTCTCCTGTCTGTTCCATGTTCTGATTTTCCTTGACTGATACAGTAAAACAGGGTTTATTTCCCCTACACTTGGCTATGGTGGGTTTTGCATGTTCCTCATCTCACCTCATCAGACTGAGGTGAGTTGATTTTTAGGAGCCTGTGTAAAATGTGACCTACTTTCCCAGTTGGCATCTGTGCCCAGGAGAATTCCGGGTGGGTGTCAGTTAATGAGCCTCTCCTGTGCTCTGTAGTTTAATGCTGTTTTCAGTGTAGTGTAATGTGCTGAATAAGGCTTGGGTTATACCCCAGATATCGACAGCTGTCCTTGAAATAGGTAATGATCTGTAATAAAAATTGTAACTAGAAAGTACAAAAAAAATCTCACTTAAACTATGGCACATAATTATTGCAGTCCTACTCATTCTCATGGAAGGACTGCTCTGGTGTAAATTCCAGTAAGTGATTTGGATGTTTATGTTAAATATCTTACCATGGGATTTGCTGACTCTAATGGGGAGTAACATTTGTGATAGCTTGGTGTGAGAGTGGTTTTGTCAGAGTTCAGACAAAGCAGGTAAATGACCCTGCTGCTGCTTTCAGCAGGGTCAACAAGCCAGTTTAATCTTCTGCTGTAATCAGCTGTTTTCTTGCTCTAAAATACATTTCATCTCTGCCTTTTCACGAAATTTTAATAAAGAGCTGTTACAGGAGCAGTGCACATTCCTTAGTCAGGAACATCTCTGGGATCAGAGATGGGATTGTTGGCTCCTGGCTCCGAGTGAGCACGGAGAGCTCAGCTGCACGTGGAGAGCCTGCAGCAGGAAGAAGCAGATGCATCTCCCCAGCCAGATGGAGCATATGCCAAGAGACAAGTGTAACAGTGTGGGGAGCATAAACAGAAAAGTTGGTGTTGAAACACTGTGTTTATAAACCAAAAGCTCCCTAGTTTTGTTTTTTATCCAGCTTTCTCCACCTCCCAGCATTGCTTCTTTTCCAGGCTGGGAATAACCAATGTGTATTTTGAACTGTTGTTGGTGTGTAGTAGTTTGTTTTGGTAGCACTTGAATTGGTTCATTGCTTCCTTTTTTTTTTTTAAATTTGGGTTGACTTCATATGAAAATGAAGATCTGGGAATTGTATCTAAATATATACTTGGATGCACACATACAAAATTAGATGAGAATGACCTTCAGTTAATTGATCTTATTTCCTTCCTTGGTGGATACCTGGTGTATCCGATCTAGATAAGGACTTGAAAAGCAATTTGGGCTTCCATATTTTGCTATTCAAAGCTAAAAAGTAAGATGGTGGAAATCAGGTCAAATTCTTAAAAATATTTATTTCTTTGAAATGTTTTATAGGACGAGCTGCATTGTAACATTTAAAAATTTATTTTTAAGGGGAAAATGCCTCGCAACAAGAAAATGAAAATTGATGCTAAATTTAGGTGACTAAAATCTCCAAATTTACGTGAAATATCAGCACAGCTTTGCAGAACTGCAAGGCAGCACCAGGAATGCTGATGGTTAAACACGCACTGGAGGTTGGAGGGAGGCTGACACTGTGATGTGTTAACATTGTTTTGCATTCCTGCGTATTTGATAGATGGAGAACTGCCAGAAGTGGGCAAGACCTGGGGGAATAAAGAAAGAAAAAAGCAAAAATCTTTTGGCTGATAGAACAGCATGTATTGCTTGTAGTATTATGTATTTTTGTAGTTCAAACCACTTGATTTGATCTCCAAACACTGTGGGAATAAGTCATACACATTTAAAAAGAAGGAACAAGCTTAAAAATTATTTCAGTGAAGTAAGGAAAAGACTTGGTAATCTGCCCATGATGCTGAGAAAATGTAGGCATTATTTGGCTTGATTTGCTAAATGATTATGTAAATGTAATTATACTGCATATAACATTTCAGATAATTTGAGATGGCACACAAATACCTTTGAGACATTTTAAGGAGGTGATCGAGGAGGATTTATGTATGGTTAAGGACTAAAATTTTCTTTTAGCTTACCTTAAAAAGAGGGAAGGTGCTTGAAAACTGAAGTGGTCTGGAGTGAGTCATCAAAAGCTTTTATATATATATGTATACACACACATATTTTTAATGTATCTGTGTATAGTGGTTTGAATATTATTCTTTTTCTAGTAGAAGTGTTTGCTGAAAACCTGACTTATAAACAGGTTATATCTTGGAATTTCAGTTCCCACTCATGATTTAGGAAGAAACAACTACCTTGAAAAATTTAAAATGTGATCAAGGTAGCAAATATTTATTTTCAATATAGTGACAGAAGACAACAGTGTTTTGTGCTGAACAAAACATTTGCTACTCATGATGGTGTCTTTGTTTCTTATTTCTCTCTCCTCCTCTTCTTTTTAGTTTGGGAAATTAAATTCAACACCTAATCTCCACAGTATTTTTTTTTTGAGCTGTTTACTGTTATTAATTTTGCCATATCTTGCATTTGGTAATACTGTTTTACTTTAAAATATTGTTTTAATTCTTTGGCTGTGCCGAAATAGCTTTGGACATACTGATGACTAATGTGCCTCTTTATTTATTTATTTCAAAATGACAGATTATTTTTGACTTTAAGCAAGCTGACAGTGCTAGTAAAAAGTTTTTGTTCCTAGTTAATGTTGTTTTGCATTCCTTCATTGCTGATATATAAAGAATTTCCAGAAGTTGGATAGACTTAATTTTTTTTGGTTTTGAAGCAGTTTTGGTTTGCCTGAAAATAAGCTGTACTGCTAAAGCTGTACTTCCCTTGTATCTAAACCAGTGAATAAATTTCATATTTTAGGGTTAAGAATACATTATTTCTTCTACCTCTTAGAACAGTGCTGGTGCTTTAAATTTACCATGCTCTGCTGGTATTCTGAATTTTGATGAATTCCAGATTTAGTCTCTACTTAAAGCATGTAGATATCTGAAATTTGTCTAGAATGCATCTTTTTATAGAAGTTTCTGAAGTCTTGCTAATAATGACTGTACTTGGCTGCTGTATTGGCAGCAGTGATTTTCTGTAGGTGCAGTTCAGGGTGCTCTCTGTCCTACGCCAGCCCTGTCACAGTTACACCAGTGACACGACTCTAAAGCTATGAACTGAAATTTGCTGTGATGTTCTCATTTTTTAATAAACTACCAGAAAAAGCTGATCACTGAGCAATGAGTGACAGCTGACTTGGCTGTGCATCATTACAATCTCAGATTAGATGGGATGCTCCTCTGGAGGCATAGGCGCTGGGAGGGCCAGAATCCTAAATCCATGTCATATACTAGTAGAGAGCTTTTGTGTGCTCTGTCTACCAAAAATCTCTACAGAACTGGCCTTGCAAATAGGCAGGGATTGGATTCTCCTCTGTCTGAAACTTGGTTTTATATTCCCAGCAAGTGATGTTTTTCCAACTGATTCTGCACTGTGTTTGGAGAATGTTTTTATTTTTGAAATTTACAGGGCAGACACACAATGTCCAGTTCTCACACCCTCTGCTCGGGAAACGCTTGTCAAAGATTCAGTGCTGGGTTTAGCTGTTCTGGAGACGTTGTGTTAAGTAGGATTGAAAATTGACTCCAAGAAAATCTGTAACAGCTCACTGCTTGTTAGTGCTGGAGTTCATGCAGGCAGTCACACAAAGACATCATTATTGTATGAACAAGTTCTTCAAGCTGTGCTGGTCTCATGTATTCTGCAGCCCTTGTGTTGCTGCAGAATTTGGTGCTTTTGAAATTCTGTAGTGACAGAAAAGTATATTTTTACTTTGCAATTTCAAAGCAAGGACCATGGCATCTGTTAATCAAGAGAGAGTGACTTTACACAAGCTGTGCATGGAAAGAATAGACCCAGAACAAAGCATCTCCTGCAACTCCAGCAAGATAAAGGACTGTTCTTTCAGTGATAGGCTTGATGTCAGTGGAGACTTAATGTAATCCCAGTTTTTGACTTCAGGCTCGTGGGTTTGGTTGTGTCTTCTGCCAGGGATTAACCACCTTGCAGGAGGGACGGCAGCAGTGCTGCTTCTTGATCATCGCTGCTCCTCAGCCACTGTTCCATCATGAACTGCCTAAAGGAGGGAAAGGTCATCTCCAGTGCTTCACTGCTCCCTGCCTTTTGGACCTCACCGTGTTTACGGTTTTTATTATGTTGCTTTTGAATAATCTTAATGTTTGGGCTTTGAGCTGATGGTGCTTCTGCAGCAGGAGGCTCAGGGAGTCTGTGGTTTGTTCACTGCCAGGGTTTTACTGCAGTTGGTGTGGCCCATCAGGGCTGTAACACTCAGCACTCACCTGAACACTTCAGTTGGTAATTGCTCCTGGAATGGTTTGGGGAGTAACTGCACCTGAAGAAAGAAAATATTGCTGGTGATAGTTCTTGTGGTACAGACCTTTGAATACCCTAGCAGCACATAACATGTGACCATCGTGTGTTATGACATCTGACATGTGACATCTAACATGTGGCATGTGACACACAACATGACTTACCAGGGACAGTACATCTTATTCCTGTCATATCATAGATGTGACATTTCATATGGGAGTGCTGTAATGTGTAGTGTAGACTGGAATGCTAGGCAAGTTAGTTAAATTGGCAGTAGTGTGAATTTTTACTCAAATTTTATGTTTTATTGGAAATATTTACTAGGTAATTTCAACAGGAAGTGAATTATATATTTTTATTAAAATCTCCCAAATATTTTGGGAATGTTGTAAAGATTTTTTACATCAAAGCTGTTATACATTGTCCCACTGAAAGCTCTTCTATAAATGTAACCATTTAAAGCCCTGCTCATTCCTGCAAATAACTTAAAATTCAGTATTTGCTTATTACAGTGACTTTTTAAAAAGAAGAAAACCTCAAGCATCCCAGAGCTAGTCTTTATTCAGTGTTGACATGACCTACACGATAAAGCTTATTCAATTTCACTGTCCCTGATTCCTGTACAGCCTTTTCTTTCCACCTCTCAGGTCTTACCTTTGATTTCCCACCCCCTTTTCATTTAGTCAGGACAGTCTTCAAAAGAGGTGCTTTGGCTTTTGAATAATTTGCACTAAATGGAGGCTACACAGGAAAAAATATATTGTGTTCCATTGACACAGCTGAGAAATTCCATATTTGAAACACAAATTATTAGAGCTTTGTCTTGAAGTCCTACATCCTCATTGTTTTAGCTCAGTAAAAATAGAGATGTAGTTGCTTGTACCCTGCTTCCTTACTTCTTGGGAAGCTCTCTGCCTCTTGTTGTACACACTGATCTCAGCTGGTGTTTCCAAATACCTGCTTTCTGTTGTCTTATTCAACTTGCTTATTTTTGGGGTGTTTTTTGGTGAGACAAGATGGCAGTTCCATACAAATGTTAAAGGTATTGGAGCCAGTTCCCATAATCTTACATATGAGTAGTATTTTAACAAGAGCATAAATCCTTGGAATCTACTAACATTTTCTTTGGGAATGGTTGCAATTTGTGTTGTAATTACTGTTTTGATAACACTAAGTTATCTTGAGTACCAAGACTCTGAAATACTTCTATTATCCTTTCCAATTGTAAAGCTGTAAAGAATTATTCAAGACAAGAAATATTTGAAATTGCAACACCTCATGGACAGGTAGATCTAAAGAACCCCATTCTCTTTATTAAATGAATTCTAATCAGAGTTAAGCCGTTTTTTTCTTGGCAAACTATAAGTAGGAGATAATATTTTTCCTAAAGAACTTCTAAAAGATTATGAAGGATATTATGCAGATGGATTGCTGCACTTGGAAACTTTTCATGTTCCATATGGCTTATCTGCAGTGCACTGTTGCTGAAAGGAGGCCTTCAGTTGGCTACTGCTGCTGCTGATTTATAATTTAACCATTTCAAGTGCATGAAGATCTATACTTGGGAGGCTGTGTTTGTACATCTATATGTTGTTGTTTGGGTAAGGACTGGAAAAAAGCGTTTATATACCATAAAATATCTCTTTGAATGTTCTAACATAAAGCTGTGTTTTGCTCGGTTTTACCATTAATTTTGTTCATTTGCAAATTTAGAAAGGACTATAAAATATATTTAATTTATATGCTAAGGAATAGGTTTTTTGCTTCTTGAAGGTGAATATCAGTCTATTTTTACTTTTTTTTAAATAGAAAGATTGAGAAAGATCAAGTTAAACTGGCACTTTAGTAGTCTTTAATGGGAAAATCTATTTGATGGGTCTTTCTATAAAACAGGTAAAATGCAAACTTGCTCAGTGATAGAAAATTTTATAATCTACTGAGTTGGATAGAAAATGAAACAAAGACAGATGCATCGAATATCGGACTTTGAGAGCTTGACTAAGCTGTCACTGTGGAAACAGCATTATCTGTGCTAATGGATTAGTAATCATTTTAAGTCTCAAGGAGTTCATTTCGGACCAAGCAATTCAGCTTGTTTGTAGGTCAGCAACTGCTTTATGAAGTCCATGGTTCACAGATAGTGTTTCTCTAAAATTACAAATACAAGCACACAACTGCCTTTGCCATACCTTCTAGTCCAGAACTGGGTAATATTCTGGGGGTGAAGAGTGGATTTTATAGCCCATAAGGTTCTTATTCATTAGTAATTGCTTGTGGTTATCTACTTAAAAGAATGTTTCACAGCAAAGATGCTTCAGGCTAGAATTTAAGCTTCATGCCATATTAAGTCTAAAAACCTTTTGTATGTGTTATTTTATATAAATGAGAGTTTGAATCCTGAGTGCCATCTTTATCATATCTGGGAGGAATTTGACAGCTAGCTTTCATGTTTGGCAGGCCAGGGATACATGTTAAAATTTGCCAGATACTGGAAGTGCTCCAACAGTTGAAACAAGACTGTGTCTTTTCTTAGAGTGGTTTATAGCAGGGACACTGATAAAATTTCAAATCATGAACATTTTTCATCTGCAAATGCTGAATACCTTTGCCTAAACCTGAACATAGAGCATTGCTTAAAGGGCTCTTCTTTTTCTTTGTATTTATAGGTAGTGGAGGCAGGCTTAGAAGCTTTTTGCATGTAAAACCCTGGAGTAAGCAATTAATCCTAAACTTCCTTTTTTTTTAATAGCAAACTATAATATTTAGCCAAGAAATACAGTAACTGTAGCAAACTTTGAGTACTGCACTCAGAATTTCTCGTGTCCATATAGTTTTGGATAACGTCAATTATTTACTTTTTAAATATCACTACTAATTGAGCACAAGTATGCAAAATATTATTTAAGTAAGCTGAAAGTAGAGTATGTCAATAGTTCAGATTTTCTTCAGCATGCATTATTCTGGCTGGGGAGCCTGCCAGAAAGACTGGGAAGGTCTCGTTCTTTAAGAAGTTAAGCTCTCCAAGTTGCTTAGCTCATGGAAATGTCTGTCATAATCTAATTTGGCCTCCTGTGCATTTCAGGGAAGTTTTGAAAGCTGGGCACCACTCCTTCCCTGAGCTGGTTTGGGATGGATGTGTTTGTGGCTATAATTAGAACGTGAAATTTGAACTGATAGCGTGGCAAAATGTAATTGAAAATGTGTCAGGGATACTGAAAGGAATAGTATTAGGACTAAATGTAAGTAGCCTCCCAGCTCAAAGGACAGGAAAACAGCTTCATAAGGAAATTTGCAGATGCTTCAGTGGTTGAAGTTGAGAATATTAATAGAGCTTGAGGAAAATATATCAAGTTTGTAAACATCACATAAAACAATACACAACATTTGTCTGTGGAAAAAGAAATTTTAGCCCACAGAAATAATGTTGATGAGCTTAAACAGACAAAACACCGTTACCGAGTTGAATTATCTGGTTTTTCTCTGGCTGTTCTCTTTTGATATCTGTGCTGCACTTGGGATTCACTCCTGCTTGGATTTTAGACAGTGGTGAATTTGTGTGCCCGGCACTGCAGGGTCAAGCTCTGACTCTGCAGAGCTGTGTTGTTAATTTAGAAAAAAGAAACAGGAATGATGATGCTTCTGTAGCCAAACTGACCCGCAGGAAGTTTAAAAACTAAAAATAGCTTTCGGTGACTAAAAATACTCCTTGGATACTTGAATATATTTTATACATAATAAGGGAGACATAATGATATCTAAGGATGAGACACCTTACTATTGTTCAGGCTGATGAAAGTGGAATATTTTGTGTTACAAAAGAAGAGAAAACCAGCCTGGTTTTAGGCTCAACTTCTTGGCAGTAATATGTATCAGGAAGAAAATAATAAAACAATTGTCTTGCTTTCAGCAGGACATTTTGCTGCATGTACAGCCCCTGGTGATACATGTGGTCCTTGCCTGCTGTGGGAAGGAGCTGAGCTGCAGTGAAGGAATATGCCCTGTTTAGTCTCACCAATCTTTCATGTATTAAGAATGAAAACTGGGTGGGAATTTGGTGCTGTGACTGCTTTATTTGTCCTTAATTCTGTGACTATGTCAGAAAAAAAAGGTGTGGCTTTTCGTGTAGGATGTGATTATCACTGGTGGCTGAAGCTGAGGTTTGCTGCTGCCAGCGAGGCCAGGCCAGTCCTTCTGCTTCCTCTCTATCTGTAGTGCTCAGCCCACACGTTGGCAACCCACTTATTCCTGCTACAACTGAATATAAACCCAGCAAAAATAAGTTAAATAAAGAATGGACAAGGAGAATGTTTTTTCATTTTAGTAAGAAAAAAATACTCTCCACTATTGCATGGTATCTGTAGAGCATCAGGAAACTGTAATTGTTGATCCTTTTGATGTCCATGATGCAGGTGCCTACCAGAGCACCAGTAATACATAGCAGTACTAGTAGGGCTTTTCCATTACTTCAAGCCTGAGAAATATTTACATTTTTAAAAATTATGGTATTTAAAACATACTTATTCCAAATTTGTGCTGCTTCGCAGCTTTTCTGTGCTCTGATTACAAGAGCAGAAGCAGAACTAGCCATGGGATTTAAGTGAAAGGTTTGTCTTTTCCAAGGGAAATCACTTTTCATTTCAGTCTTAGTCAAATTTTGGACATGGTTTTCCCGATGATTTGGGATGAAATACCAACAAAAATCCTCTCTGGCCAGCTCCAATAGTAAGTGCAAAAATAGAGCTGTTAACATGATACATGGTAGCTTTGACAGCAACAACCATTTCCTTTTTGTGTAATATTACAAGAAGCCCAACACTGAATGTTTTGAGTGACCCAACACTTTTTTACACTTCATAACACTTTTTACGCATGAGGTCATCCTGCATTCTTACTTTAAGGCAGAAAAATATCATTTCCTGACGTGACAATGAACATAATCAAGTTCTTTACACTTCTGCCAGGGCTGGTAAGGAGCCCAGATCACAATATCAGAAGTCTTGGCTTTTTAACCTAACTCACTGATCAGAGCACAAAGCACGCTGATTGTGCTCTTTAATCATTAGCAACGTCCTTTTGGAGTGGGATATATAGCCCGGGGTCTTGGTGGGAGGAGGCCAGTTAGGGGTTGTCACTTCATCCCTGGAAGCAGTGACCCATCTGTGTTTATTAGTTCAGAGTTCCTGGTTCCCAGAGCTGCCCCTGAGCAGTGTCTGGAGCCCCTGGGAGCTGTGTGGGAGCAGCTCCGTGGCAGACCTGGAGCAAGGCTGAAGAAGGTGACTTGATCTCCTGCTGTGGGGGCTCAGCAGGCTTCAGGCTCCTGCATTTCATGGGTCTCTGTTGGATTTTGTAGAAGGACGCTTATACTGGGATAATTACACTGAGATAATTGAATATCATCTTTGCTTCCTCAAGGATCAAACAATAAGTGACTTTTTTTTGGTGTGTTTTTATACTCTTTGGTATCTGTATTATTGGTTTCAGTAAAATTTATATTGAATTGTAGAGAGAAGCCAATTATTCATTTCTGTTGTTGTTTTGCAAGAAGCCCTTCTTCTGTTCCTTAGATGCTTCTTGCCAAGGCATGATTCTTTTCTTAAATTAGCAAAATGCAGTGCAATTAAAAGCTACTTTGCATATGTGTGGGGAAGTTCAGGAAAATATTGGGGCTCTTGTACCATGTGCTTGACTGCAATATGTAAACCTGTCATAGCTGGTCCAGCCGTTCTCATACAGTGTTTTCTAAGCTCTGCCATTCAAATCAGAATAAATCAATACTAAACTAATAGAGGAACAGAAGCAGTTTGAGACTCCTGGGTCATTCTGCAATATCAAGATGACCGGAGCTGTCTGGAACACTTGTGTAGTGAATTTGTGTGTCAGGTAAATGTTGTGTTCAACTTCTAAAAAAAGATTTCCAACCTGCAGTGGTTCCTTGTAAATGCTTAGCATTATTTTCTGAATAAAACCAGTACTTTTCTCTCATCAGTTAGTGCAGTCTGAGATCAAAGCTGCACAATCTCAGTTACTGGGGCACAATACAGTGGGTTGGAAAACATGTTGGAACAATTTCCAGTAATTTTGGCTAGGTCTTAGAGGAAGTGGAAAGCAACACAGATTTACTGAAAGGGCTACACATTCCCTTACATGATCTGGAAGACAAGACTTAACACCAGAAGATAATTGCAGTGAGCATCCAATAACAAAACCTGAAATTTAATGTTCTTTTCCCCTCTTGCTGTATTAAGAACAAATTATGCCTTATATTTATTAGTCTCGACTGCAAAAACTATGCATGTTCTAAACAAGCTTGTGTATCACACGAGAGAAATAAAACTCTCTTCATGTTACGCAAATCACTTGGGTCTCACCAACTGGCATTTTTTCCTCTGAACAACCTCAGAGTTAATAAAATTTTGATCTCTGTGATAACATCTTGGAAATAGCTCAGAGAGCCGAGTTATGTACATTATTTGGAGAAATAACAAATTTTAGCACTGGAGAATTTGGAGGGCGGAGTCAGCCCTTGTTTATGGAGTTTGGGTTTCCTGCGTCCCCATGGAGCGATTCTGAGCTTCCCGGTAGCCGCGTCCCTCCTTGTTTTCCCTGGAGCAGGGGCCCCTATCGGTGTCTGGTGGGGCTGGCTTGGGTCGGCTTCGCCTGCCCGTGTGAACAGCTCGCAGCATTCCGTGGGCAGCCCCGGCCACGGAGCAGGAATGTTTTACTATTGTGTTACCGGGCACTGATAAAAGTTCGCAGGCTTTTTATGGTCAGGTCCTCAAAGTGGCACTTGGTGTTTTGGTGATAAGGAGGCAGAGCTCTGGCTGTCGGACCCAGCTTTATTATCTGTGACAGGGAGCCGTGGCTTAAATCCCTCCACAATGACAGGAACCCCATCTGGAGTGACGGTTTCCAGAGCCTGAAACGGGAGATACTGAGGCATTTTCCTTCCTCGTGAGTCAAAGCAGAGTTAACCCCATTGTTAGCAAAAATGACACCGAGAGGAAGGAGGCGTTTTTATATTTAAATCTCTTCCTTTTTGTTTAACTTAGAGGATAGTTTTCAGACCATTCCGGGGGGATGAACTGGCAGCATTACCCTTAAAGGCTTTCACTGGATCGCTTTAGATTATTGAAAGGAGCTCTAATGAAACTCCTTTGCTGCAAGACTTCAATTGCTTCAGCGCGTTTATCACAGGAGCTGGACTCTGTGTGTGCATGTCTTGCAAGCCCTTTCTTTGCAGAGCCTCAGCGCAGCTCTGTAATCGTGTCCCGGGCACTGCGCGCTGACGCCAAGCGCCGCGTAAAGACATTTGGCTTCTATTTCCAGAGCGCCGTGGGCTGCAGGGGTTAAGTGTAATCCAGATTATACAGTGTTAACATTTTCCCTGCTGATATCAAAGTGTAGCAGGCTGGCAGGCTGACTTGTTAGGAAGGGCTGGGAGAGGGATAACAGGCTCCGACCTTGAGAGACCGAGCAGCCAGCCCTTGTATGGCCAAGTCCATATACGTGTCCAGCTGATTGGTTGGAGGAGCGGGATCGGAGCTGTGACAGGTGCTGGAGGAGCCTACACCTGTTTTCCCCATATGCTGATTTAGTGATTACATTTTTGTGGGAGTTCCAGATACTGTGTGGGATACATGGAGCAAGCCAGGAAACTTGAGAAGGAATTGCAGCTTATGGTGAACTGTGATATTAAAGAATTTCAGGCGGCGAATTGGATTTTCAGTTCCTGCTTTAAAACTGCAGTAGAAATAAGCAGGATTTTGCATATATATATATATATGAATAGTGAGGAAGTTGTGTGTACTTTTTGTTGTACTAAAAATCAGTTGACAGTAAAAAAAATGCTGGTGAATACTATGAGATAAATTTTTTGTTTTTTAAGTCAGAATTTCAGCGCATTATGGAAATTGCTTCTAGGGGTTTTTTATGGTGCTGGAAACATCAGCTTGCAGATTTCTGATCTTTAGGAGTTTTAATGTAAAATTCGTGGAATTTAGATAATTTCTGACAAAAAGCAAGTACACAACTCCCTCATGCCTGTATAGTCCTACTGCTGCCTTATATACGGATAACATTTATCTGTTTAAAATTTGCTTTCCTTTTGAATGTTTTTTAAAACATTAAAGATTTTTCCACAGTTAATGTTTGAAATATTGTTTTGTTATAAATTAGAACTTGCAAAGAAAAATTTCTGGTTGTGTAATAGGATGAAAAAGGAAAACAAGAAATACAAATATATCTCGTAATTTGGTCACAAGACCTGTAGTTTCACATCCTTTCTTTAATGCCTGGATTGTAGACAAGCTTGCTTTTTTTTCCAGGGGATGTTGATGTGAGCTCTCCATCAGAAAACAGGAAGTAGCTCCATAAAGTTAGTCTAAAGAACTCTGGAAAAGCTTATATTTAGCAAACTAAGTCATTTTAGAGAGGGATTATGTAATTTCTTTTTTGCAGTTCTTGTTATTGTGCAGGATGACAGAAGTGCAGGAAGATCCTGCCTTTATCAACTCCTAAGACCAAGTGTTACATATATTAATATCCTGCAGTTGTTTAATTGGATCAAAAATTTTAGCCACTATGTTCGTCAGAATATAACTGGGTGCTTTTTAAAATGAGAATATTAAAATTGGGATGCTAAAATGAATTCATTAAAGGTCCAGTAATCTGGCTTTTAATTACTGATGAATACATGAACTCCTTTGCCACAGGCTTGAGTGTTCCTTGTCAGGCAACTTCACTCCATCAGCCACTGTCTAAAAACGATTTTGCATGGAATGCTGGGGAGATTAAGTGGTTGTAGGGGGAAGTTACCTGTGAGATGGAACCTGGATGAACTTTTTCTATTTGTGTACTTTGCCACTATCTTGAAAGACTGATCCTGTCTGTTGCACAGTGAGTTTTGTCTGTGAAAGTTTCATGTAGTTTCAGGGGCTCTGAATGACTCAGTAGTGTACAAAACTTCTTGGCAAGTTAGTATGATTTGTATGTGAATTTTCCAATTGTATTTCAGACCTTAAGAAAGAAAGGCCTTAATGGTTGTGAGAGCCCTGATGCTGACGATTACTTTGAGCACAGTCCACTATCGGAGGACAGATTCAGCAAACTAAATGAAGATAGTGATTTTATTTTCAAGCGAGGCCCTGTAAGTACTTTTATTTTATCTCTACTTTTTATTTGTTGATCCTTTTTATTAACTTCATTATTTAGGCTCTGAACAAGAAGGAACACAGAGGGTGCGACAGCCCGGACCCTGACACTTCATATGTGCTCACGCCACATACAGAAGAAAAATATAAAAAAATTAATGAAGAGTTTGATAATATGATGCGGAATCATAAAATCGCAGTGAGTACTAAAGTATGGTTTGTGCTTCTCTTACATGCATGAGAATTTTCATGGTGTTTGCTTACCACTGAAAACCACTTCAAAGACAAGAGGATGTAATGGCTTGAGAAGGGAAAAATATTTCTGAGGAAAAATTGGGTTCTGATACTTGGTCTTGTTAAAATACATTTTGTTGGAAAGAATAAGAAGAATCACCTCTAGCTTTGGTTTTGCACTCACAGTTTTTCCTACCTTTGGAACACAAGATAACATTTCAAAATTTCAGGAGCCCACTGCATTACCTAATCCTACCTAAAATATATTTACCAAGATAGATTTTTGTTGTGGGATGTAGGATCATTTATTTGCATCTTGTAGGTCTTCATCTGTCTGTTGATCAAGACTTTACAGTATGTGACAAGCAGGCAAATGGAATTGGATTAATTTTGTCATCTAACCAGTAGAATTTATTTTGCTGGAGTCTGGACATAGAAAGTTATTTAGATATTTAAAATCAAGACTGCTGCACAATGAGAGCCGTAAAAGACTGCTGGTTGCTTCTGCTGAAATTCTAACAGATACTTCCTTGGACAGTGAAAGATATTTGAAAATTTTCTCCCAAGTGCCAATCCAGTGTGCAGCCATAAGTCACTTGGCTCCAGAACTCCAGTTTGGGGATAAAAGGAGTGGAAATGTTGCATGTTTTTTGCGGAGGTGTTCATGATGACATTTAATTTCCACCTACAAAACCCTCTTAGTGTTGAGTATTACTAAGTATTTTCTAAGAAAACTAATACAGGGTTCTGCCACAGCCTTTGAATATTTTAAGATGGCAAATCTTGTAGCAATTAAAGGAGATGGACTGGGTGAGTTAATCTGCACAGACCCTGGGGCACTTGTGTCTCCCAGTGACTTGCTGATATTGGAAATCATTTCATCCTTCAGAACGTAAGAGATCTCTGGGGACTGAACAGCAAACTGACAGTCATGACACCCAGCGTCGCTTCTGTTAGCACTTTATTCTCGAATAAAGCAAATATCTTTGGGGTTTTGCTTTGTTTTGAAGATTTTGGTATCCAGCACTTTTGTGTTGAGACATCTTCAGGCCTCATCTCTCAGTATGTTGCAGCTAAATGGGTTTTTGGTGAAGAGCCTAAATGTCTATGTGGACATCGATGTAAATAAAAAAGGCAACATTATTTTTTGGCACTACAGCTCTGTAATGTAAATTTGACCAATTATGTTTCTGTTTCCAGTACTTCTGGGGCTGTATAAGAACACAGTTTCTCTTGTTCTTGTGCACTCATTGCTGTCAAAGGATAGGAATGAGGCAAAGCGTGAAGAATTTGGTCGTAACCAAATGAGCACCATAGATGGGCCGAGACAGCCTTTATTGTAAGGTGTGGGGGGAGGCTGTCACTTATTGCTTCTGTAGTGAGCAACCTACAGAAAAAATGTTCCAGCTGTTACCTCCTAGCAGTGTGTTCAGCATACTTCAGGTATTTCCAGTTTCGTTTGAGCTGCTTGACAGCATGGTGTGTGAAAACACCCTGGTTTTGGTAGATGACTGAGAAGTTTCAAGTAGTTTTTCCTGAAAACAAGCACCACTAGGGCTTGTCATTGGTTAGATACTGTGAATGATTGGCTAGCACTACCTTGTTCTGCTTCATTACTTTTTCCGTCCATCTGTGCCAAAAATTGATGATTATTCTTAGAATGCTTCAGTGGGGACATTGTCGTTGGCTCTCGTTAGTAGGAGATTTTGTTTCTTGTAGAGAATATATTCTGCTCTTCTGATTTGTATAGTTATTGTTACATTTCTTGTATTATCTAACTTCTCATGCAGAAGTATCATTCAAAGTGATTTTTCAGCTACACATGATGAAATTGCATTTTTTTAAGTATACTTGCTAGGTCATGTGTGTTGGTCATCTGCCTTTGACCTCTTAATCACAACTATCATCTCTCTATTCTGTCAATAAACACTGCTGCGTTTTTACCCTTAAATTGTACCTGTCATGCTTTTGTTTCCAGTAATTATGAGTGTTGTGAAAGAAAATAGTCCCTTTTGTTTCAGAAACCCATCACTGTCAAAGGATAGGAATGAGACAAAGGCCAAAGAAGTTAGTCATGACCAAATGAGTACCATAGATGGGCAGGCAGCTCAGCTTTTGATTTAATAGCTGTTGAATAACAAACATATATACTACAGAAAAACAGTTGCCTTTTAAATCATGCCCTAAAAACTAGAATTTAAAAAACGAGATTTGTGAAGAAGATGGAGTAGTTACTCAAGCAGGGGTTTGTGGAACCTAAAATGTTTAAATTCAAATTATTGAACTTTGTGACTTTCTAAAGATCTGGGGTTTTTTTAGTCTGTTGAAAAACAAAGTCTTAGAGACTAGTAACAATATTTTGGCAAAGTTATTACTAGAAAATGTTATTACTAACTTGTTTCTTTTTGTGTGATAACTTTTTGTAACGTGCATGTTTATGCTTACATTTTGAAGGTACAACAATTCATTGATTTGTAGATGTGTTTAGCTTGTCATTGCTTTGTAATAATCCAAATTAACGGTTAAATTTGTTGTATTTATGATCTTGTGAATTCATATGAGTATTTTCAGTTTTCTCTGTTTGAACTTTACATATTTGAGAAGTTTAAATAACTTTTTGGAACTGTAATTATGTGATGTAAAAGAATTTAACACCGTACTTTACCACAAATGGATGTTTTAAAATTGTATGCTTAACAGAGTTTCAAAACTAACAGAATTAACTTTCTTTTAATAAAAACCAACAAACTGCTGTAACTGATAATTTTTATAATGTGCCGTTTCTGCAAACACAGTTAATGCTAATGGTGTTGTCTTCTTGTTCCTCCTCTTCTCTCCTGCAGCCCGGCTTGCCTGCCCAGAACTTCTCCATGTCGGTGACTGTTCCGGTGTCCAATCCCAACACTTTAACCTACAGCAACCCAGGGAGCTCCCTGGTGTCCCCATCCCTGGCTGCCAGCTCCTCGCTCACGGACACCACCATGCTGTCCCCGCCCCAGAGCACCCTGCACCGCAATGTGTCCCCCGGGGCCCCGCAGAGACCGCCCAGCACTGGCAACGCAGGTGAGCCCTGGCTGCTGCTGTGCCCTCCTCCCACACCCCCTGGGCGTTTTTTAGCAGAGCCCACTAAAGCCCTCCCAAGGAACAAGTTCTCAGTGGTTTCAGTGCATTTTCACAGCTTAAGTTTTGACATACAGAATCACACCATAATGTAATGGGGCAAGTCAGTTTAATGCTCTGGCTTATTTTGATTAGGTGGAATGCTGGGGACAACTGATCTCTCAGTGCCAAATGGAGCTGGTACCAGTCCAGTGGGTAAGTGCAGTATCGTGTCTTTGTTATGAAAAATAGTATCGTGGTTTCAGTTTCTCAGTTATTCAAAAGCAATTTTTTATTTTGACTCTTCTGAAAAAGTGGCTGTGAAACAACAAAGGTTATAATTTTTTTCGCTGCACTGTTATTGTCAAGTTTTATAAATTATTATCAGGCATTTAACTTTTTACTGCTGTGCCCTTTCCACTTCAGTAATATTTGCCTTTTTTATTTTGGTGGTTTTCGGTAGTAGCATGCTGCTCCTGCTTTTGTGATCCTCTACAGGTATAATTACAGCATTCTAAAAACATCTTATATTCGCCAAATCTGAACTATTGCACTAGAGGCAACTCAGCTCAGTTCTCAGCTTTAGTATTTGCAGGACCTGGATGTTTGCTGCTGGTTGTGGTGCCAATCAGAATGAATGTATTGTTTGTATTGCCATGTGTATCTTAATAATAATTTTCTAGCAGTTACATGAAGAAAGCAATAAATCTTGGAAACTGATAGCTAGGGTCTGTCTTAATTTTGGATGATGATCAGAATTTCTTTTGAAAACAAATTAGAGATCTTGCCAAAAATCAAAACCCACAGTATTTTTTGGTCTTCAGTAAAAATATAGCACTTTTTCATTTCAATAATATTTTGTCTCCCCTAAACAAAATTTAGCACTCTGATAGAGGGGAAGGCAGTTACCGAAATGTGTCATGCCACAGACAAAATAAATGACAGTTCACCCACTTTGGTCATGCTCCTCCTGTGCCATTGGAAGTCAGGCTGGCTGAAGGTCAGTTTTGCAAACACACCTAACTCCCCTTGGGAAGCATTCATAGCATGGAATTAGAGAAGCAACTGTTGACCTTTCAATGTTTGCCCACTGGCTACTTAGTGTGGCAGCTGGGAAAATGTCCTTTGAACATCAAGTCAGGCAATTGAATTGATGAATAAAAAATGCTGCAACTGTCCAAGGCTGAAAGCACAGGATTGACTTTCCACTCTTTATCCACTCCTTGGCTATGTGCAGCAAAGATATGAAATATTAAAGAGTGGTTTCCATCAGGTAAGCAAGATTTTAAATGGAGGAAACTTCCTCAGTTGAAAAAAGATGACTATTTTTAGAAATTGTAGAGGTCAGATGTTGATTTCCATAGAATTTTTTGAGTCAGACTAAATAAGTTTATTATCAGGCTGTTTCAGGCCTCTTTTCCAAAATCAGGCTTTAATAACAGCAGCTTCAGATTTAAGACTCCTTCCTTCAATAAGCAAATAAAACAGTGGTTACAGTGCTTGCTATAGGGTATCAAACTCTAGAAGTGCCCAGTTACAGCAGCTTGGGGAACATATTTAATGCAGTAAAATGTTTTCCTCCTTGCATTTATTAATAGTTTATGTAAAAAGTCAAAATGCATCACTTATCTCTTACTTTGCAGAACATCACACCCAAGATGTTATACATGTACCCACTCACTTCTAGAAAGGTTTGTCATACAAGTGAGAGTTGTGACTGTACAAGAACAGGGGAACATCTTTAAGTACCTCTAGTGAAACTCAAATACCTGGTTAACACCAAAATGCTAAATCTGAGGAGTACCCTGAGTTGTCAGAGCTCTACTTGCTGTAAGTTATGGCATAAAAACTTTTTAACTACTGACAGGTGCACAGGAACCTTCTCAGTTACAACCACAATCAAGAAATCATACGTAACCAGATTGACTAAATCTGCTGTCAGCTTGAGCTTGACAGCTGCTGTTGAAATGTATCTCATGTTAATTATGTCTGCAGACAATAATGGTTTTAGTTTCTTGCTGCATTTATTGTAGAATTCACTTTTTAAAAAATCTATTTCCTTCTTCTAGCTTCCAGTTTGGTTTTTTTAAAACTTCTCAGGAATGGAGAATTCTCCTATGGATGTAGCAAAAGGTCACATGCCAAATTTGCAGCTCACAATTTATAAGGGTGATGTCAGAGGTAAAGATAGAGTATAGGCATATCCATATTCCCAGATATTCTCTTATAAATAAATAATGGAAAAACCTATCTTTTTCGGTATTGTAAAGTTCTTGAGCATCTGAGATTTTGTTCTCATTTCCTTGAAAGACACTTATGTGCCTTTATCTCTTAGTAACAAGCAAGTAAAGGTTATCTTGCTTATTTGGGACCCAGTTCAAACAAAGATGTTGCATAAAATGGCTCATATTGAGTTCACACGAGTCTTTTTCTCAAGTCCTGTGTAACTTGATTGGAATGGAAATGATTTGCTTTAGCAGTCAATCTGCCAACTTAACAGTTTTTCTGTGGAAAATAACTTAGAGTAAAAATATCTGCGTGTTGTAGCAAAGATTGGTAGGTGGTTTTTTATATCCAGAACAGAAAATTTTGTGATCACTTTATAATACTGAGAGCTTACTTCACATGCAGCTGTCATAACTCTGAAAAAGCATTTTCATTTTGTAATATTTTTAAAATTCTACCCACCACATAAAAAACATTTGCTGAAAATTTTTACTTGGCAAATATACCAGTTTTGAGAGGGGAAAAATGTCCAGCATTATAACAGAGTTTGCTCTGGAGCAAATTTATTTTTTCTGTTAATTAGATCAAATGTTTCTGAGCTAGAACACTGATGGTCCTATTGCTCCTGTCAGTGTTAAACCCTGTTCAGTTTGTGATGGGCATCAAACGTGCTCCAGGATTCTCATGTCACCAGGATGTGGGGAGCACTTTGGGCAGAGTACAGCCTGACGTGCCCAGATACAGGGGAGAGTTTGTTTGGAGATGGATGGATGGACACACGGATGGATGGATCCAGTTCCAGTTTGCCATGAGTTCTGCTTTGCTGTGTTCCAGTACATTGGTATCATCCCATGAATCATACACAGGTTGTCAGTGAAATGCACTTCCAGTGACCTTGTCCCATCCTTGAGGACTCTGAGAATCAGAAAAGCTCAGAAGTACCACTGCAGTTTTACAGCCTTTACTTTTTCTTCCACACCTTTCATGTGTGGCATTGAGCCAGAACCATGCCAAGAATCTGAGCTGGTTTTCATTGCCAAGGCTGCGTGAAAACCATGAACCCCGAGACCTGAGTTCTTTCCAGGTCCAGGTGATTCTTAAGGACCTTTTAGAAGTGGAGTCTGTTTATGGTTTCACACAGACACAGTATTTTCTGTGTGTACATTCCCATGGCAGTGAAATGGCCCTTCTGCTCAGTAATGCAGATTATGGACACAGTTACTCTTTTGGAAACGAAGAAGAAAGAAAAAGAAATTGTCTTTCCTCTTATGTTTCTACCATCAAGAGAATGGATAAAAAAGACCTGGTCTGCTTGGGTACTGTATTTCTCCTCTTTGTTCCAGAGCTGTATCTCCTCTAATGTGCTCACTAATCTTCAGGTTCTGAGAATGTGAAGTAACCTCAGGAATACTTATTTTCTTTGGAGTAGAACTGAAGGATATACCTGCTTGAAAAGCTGTGTCTTGTGAGCTACTGGATCTTTACTGAGAGTCAGTCTAGATCATTGTGTGGTCTTTTATCCTGGCCCGAGGAGGGATTTTGCAGAGGTGCCACTGACAGCTTGCACACACCTGTAAACTTCTTGGAGCTGCCAGAAAGGGATCAAGACAGGACTGTGAAAAGCCACGCCTGTAAATGGTTCCCTTTGTTTTGAGGGCTTGGCTGATGGGGGGAGCTTTTTGTGTGTGTGTGAGGATAAAAGAATCTTTGAGCTTGGTCTTGCACAAGTCTGAATACACTGCAATTCTGGAGTGCACCAGAGGCTTCAATAACAGAAATGCTCTCTGTGCACACCTTTCTGGTCGTGTTTGGTTTGTGAAATGAGAGACACCCCAGTGAGGAGTATTCAAATAACTCCTGAAAAACACCTCTTTCAGTTTCAGGCAAATGTTCTGCACTGATGCTATCAGCCTCTTCCTTAAGAATGCAGATTGCTTTGGCTGTACCCCACTCTGCCATTTCTATAATGTCTCCTTGCCAGCCTGTTTCACCTGCATCAGCTACAAGGCTTGGCCCTGTGAGAGAGAACCTCCTTAGGAAAGCAGCTGTAAATAAACACTGAGCATGTTCCTACTTAAGGCTCTGCTCTCCTGGTGGTATTTCTGGTCTGTGCTTCCTTTTCAGTGTGACAGGTAGGATCTGTCCCAGGTAGTCATTCAGTAGTCAGAGCTCCTCACTTCCCAGCTGCATGGAACAGGTGTGACTTTAGAATGTTCACTCAGTGCTGCTAAATGTGGCACACAAAGGCTCCTGCTCTGTGCTGTCAGTAGTGCCAAGGCGCCATGGCACCATCATTGCTCTGATCTTTGAGAGGACACAGGTCAACACAACAGTCAGGCTTTCACCATTCTCCGAGGAAGGGGCTGAAGGATCTCTGAGGAGGAACTTGAGACCAGCCTATTTACTCCTACAGCTTCCAGGCTCTCCTGAAGGAAAAGGAGTTCAGGGAGTGGGCTGCAGAGCAGCTGTTTCACAGAGTGTGAGCTGAACCCTTTTCCTTTGCTGGACGTTGTCAGCACATAACAAAGGCTGATCCATCAATTGCTCTCTGATTTAATCAGCTCACAAGAAATGATTGGCTGAAATCAGCACAAAAAAACGTGCTGGTCGAAGAAAGAAAGTATCTGATTTTTTTTTTTTTTTTAACTGTAGCTGTTTCTCCTTGGAAACCACCCATCTGCATGACACCAGGTTTGTTCAGCCCTTGAACTACCATTAGGTTTTAGTTGAAATTTCGTATCTTGCTATGTGTCTTATCTTACCATAATTTCTGGTTTACTGAGAGGAACATGACAATTCTGGTTAGAATTTGCTGTGCAGAGAACAAATTATTAGTCTCCCAGCCAGGTTAAAGTAAGTCTCAACATTTATATAATGTCCCCTTGGCCAGGATACACTGCCACATCTCCAGTTGTTCCAAACACCATTTCTCTCCTCCTTTCT
Organism: Erpornis zantholeuca; assembly: GCA_013400515.1. Taxonomy (NCBI): domain Eukaryota; kingdom Metazoa; phylum Chordata; class Aves; order Passeriformes; family Timaliidae; genus Erpornis; species Erpornis zantholeuca. Next base: position 30,509 of record VZTN01018279.1, read on the forward strand.
TTGCTATTCTTTACATTGGCTTTGTATAGACACTTAGAAATCGGCAAGTTTAGGAAGTGAACTGATGTAATTAACTGCAATCTGTTAATAGACAAAAGACCTAAAAGACATCCAGTTGCTGTTGCTGATGTTTCACTCAGATGCAAGTGCAATATGCCTTTATTTAGGTTTGCTATTGCATTCTGAATAATAACCACCCCTTTAAATTCTAAATATCCTTGAAAATTCTTTCTCCTTTTATGTAGCTGTAGGCAAAAAAAAATTTTCAACAACCTGGGAAATAACTTTAAAAAAAAAAAGTTCTGTAACATGACTAAGCATTCCCTTGACATTTAGTCATGTGTGTTTCTTTTTTGCTGCCTTTAATACCTAAAGTACTGCCTTAGGAGCATTAATCTTACATGTTGGACATGTTTCAAGACCATATCAAAGGTATATTTTAATTCTAATTATAGTATTATCTGACATATTGATTTGTAAAGATAAGTATAAATGCATTTATTCCATATTCCTTGCAATATTACAGTAAATTCTTTCCAAAGCTGATATGGAATTTGAGCTTTCTGAAATGGTGGTAGAATCAGCAGTGATTGCTGTGCAAAGCTGAAAATGGTAGAAATGGCATATGCTGTTTTTAATTTCCACTTGGATCTGTCACACTAAACCCCAAATTAAACAGAGCAACTAATGCACACAGAAATGCTGTTGTTGGGTTTACTTGCAATATGTCCCTTGCCCAAGGTTCTTTATGTAAATGTTTTCCTTCAGTAGATTTTTATCTGGTCTTCTGATGCCTCGTGAATCAATGGCTTGTTGCAAACACAATTTTCAGTTTACTTCTAATTGTGTGATGTCTGTTGGCTTTTATGATGTCACTTGAGGCATAAATATTTATTTACTACAATCCTGATTTTTGCGTAATCTTACATGGCTTAGCTGCTTGCCCACAATTACTCCAAAACTGTCTATAACTGTTCAGTTATTTCAGTGATATTTGTATTTTGGTGGTTCAGTTCCCCAAAGTGAACCACCAAAAGAAAAAAAGAAAAGAAGAAAAAAAAAAAAAAAGATTAATGGCATCAATGCCTATAATTTATTCCTTGAGTAGTAATAAGTACATGGAGTACTTTCCAGCCACGTGTGTTCATTGTTTCAGCTGATGTGATTTATATAGTGAAATATGAGTCTGGCTCATGTAATTGAATGCTGTGTCTTGGGCTGCAGGACAGTAAATGAGATTAAGCTGTATTATGTCTCTGAAGGCAGAATATCCAGTTGGTATCATGGGTGGGTTGTAACATTTCACTTCAGAAAAGAAGTTGCCTCAAAAGTAAACACTTTTGACTAAACAAGAAGTAGTCTAATGTACGTTGGCAGGGTTTGTTATCATCAAATCTAATTAAATTATGATTCATATAATTGAGAGCTTATATTTGCATTGGTGTCTGTTTTCCAAAGGACTGTTTTGAACATGCTTTCACGTCTGTTTTAAGGAATTAGAGTTAAATAAAACTCTTCCTTCGGGAGTAAAAGCAGTTGTATTTTTACACATAAGTAGGATTTTGTATTCTGTTTCCTTTTTCAGTTTGAAAACGTTTTTGAACATAAGGTATTGTCTTTGGGGAAAATCTATAGTGGGTAGGGTAGAAACAATTTCTGTATTATATGAAATAGTAAGTAGAATTTATGGGGTTATTAAGGCCTTGGTTTGGCAAAGGGCCGTGTAGTTGCATCATCCTGTACTCATTATCTTTTTCTGGCTCCTGACCTTGCTCTAAGAAATACCACACATTTAGTTATCCTTTCACTCTTAACTGGTAATTTGATTTTCTTATTAGATTATTAAAAGCAAAAAGGCTTGAAGTTTCATACTAAAAATGAATATTCTGCACTCTTACTGCAGCCCCAGCATATGATCCTTCAGATGATCGATACAGACGCTCCAGTGTTTGCTCAATGTTCAGTGCCAGCTCTTTATCACTAAGGGCTGCTATTGGATTCATACCCAGAGTATTGCACACTTAGGATATTTTTTGTTGTTGTTTCTCCCATTTTTAGTATATTCTAAACACTCCTTTTAAGAAGCACTTGGCCTTTTGTCAGAAGAAATGCTTTGACTCTGCCCTGCTGCCTCCTGATGCTGCGCAGAGCAGGCAGTGGCAGGGAGTTTGTTGTTTTTGACAGCACCACTAAAAGCATGAAATGTTTCTGAAGGATTGGCAGAGCCCTGGAATAAGGGCTCAGGAAATGACTGGATTGGGTGTGGAAGAAAGACACTGTCAAGATTTAACACACAGGCTACTGAAACACTTGAACCAGAGGACAGGAAATGGTATCATAGGATGGCCCAAAGTGCTGTACAGAACCCCATTGTTTGTACAGAGTGGGATTGTTGCGCAGCTTAAACTCTGCTCAGAATTCCACAGCCATGGAAAGGTGACACTGACAGCCCCAGTGAGTAAGAAAATGCTGTTTATTGTCACATTAAAGCCCAGACTTTTCTTGCGTTATAACAAAAAGTTCTTTAAATGTTCTGGCGTTTTTGCTGAAAATGGGAGGTACCATAACAACGTTTCGGATGTAATTTGGTGAAAATTCTGCCGTTTTCTAATATTTTTCTTCCCTAGCATCTCTTTCCAAATCCGTTGAGTTTTTACCCTGTCCCTTGTGTGGGATGTCTCTGGCAATCTGATGCTCTGCAGGCTGGCTGTACCTCACGCTGCACTCATTTATAATGGATAGGAATTGATGCATAACTGTGTTAACAAAAGCATGATTCTGCGAAAATGGTCTCCATTTCAGGAACCTTAAGGGTAGTGCAGAACTTAATTTCTCCTTTGGCTTGTTAGTTTTTCCATGTGACCCATCTGTGGAGAGTTTTCTCCTACCAGTCAAGAGTATGTCTAGCTCTAGTGTGTATTCTCAGCTTCAGCCCAACTTTTCAACCACTCCACCTAAATTTTATCACTAACCTAGAAGCATCTGAATAAATTCTGCTGTTACCTGCTAAGGAATGTAAATCCTTTAATCACAAAATGAGTTTTTGCTGTGGTTTTTAATACAGAACGAAGAATGCTGACATTAAAAACTTTATTTTCTGCTGTGTTCCTTCTTTCCCCCATAACTTCAGAGTTAAAAGTCATATTCCCATACATCCTATATGAATGCTTCAGGAAAGTACTAAATTAGAATAACTACTCCTTGCTCTGTTAACCCTAGAAAACTCAAGGGACGTATCAGATCATCCATGTATGGTCAGGCTTTTGGCACAGTGGGAAATACACACAGTGAGTAAATCCAGAGAATGCTTTCTCACCAGCATTCTGGTGAATTCCCATCGAGGTTCTCAGTGTGCCCTGGCTGAGTATCTTGGTAGTACCAAGCACCTTCATGAAGCTTTGTGCCCTTGCTCATATGTGTTGCTATTCTTCCTTCTTGCTGTGCTTTTAAAGGCATTAAAAATGTTGCCAAAGAAGGTAGAATGTGACACTGACAACTTTCTTATTTTAATTGCTTTTAGATTAATATGTATTTAATGCAATAAAATTGGATTGGGCATAGGGGCCTATTCAAATTAGAATAATAATGCAAAATTCATGCCAGCATGGCGCTATGGGCAATTAGGAGAGAATTTCCCACACAGTGAACTTTGTCTCATAGACTTTTCCCTGATTGTGCCTATAAAAGCTGCTTTCAGACCTGCAGTGTTAGTGCAAACAGAATCTTACTATGAATTGTGTTTATTTATACACACACACACACACACTGGTTCTGTAGGGTGAACTATGGGGTTCCCTGTTGCAAAATTCTCCTTAACAACTTTTCTTCTGTTTGCAGCTGAATAAGGTTTGTGTATTTTGGGAATTGTTGCTATAAATATGATTCTGTGATTGGAAAGTGGCTTTAATATTTTTTCTGAGAGATATATTTTGGTTAACATGATGGGTGCTTCTGTCAGGATAGGAAAATAGAATACTGGGCACTATACTGATTTGCTGCCTTGGTACTGTTTTCTAATCAGTTCTGAGTGTAAGCTGAGGTCTCTACCTTGAGCATATTCAGCTTTGGAGATTGCAGTGCTGAATCGTGGACTTGTAGGCTTTGGCTTGTCTAATTCCACTTAAAAAGAGTACTAGGAATAAGGTAGAGAAAGACTTTCTAAATAAACCTGTGGGCATAAGCAATGTGTATATCTGGAATGAATTTGAAGGGAAAGGATTTGTTCCCCTCATTGTTGCTAAATATATTAATCAGACAGTAAATATTGATGCTGAAATGAGTCCTACAGATCTTGGATGTATATGAAGAGTAAATTCTAGAAAGAGAGGCTTTAGGAGCTGATCTTTTATTCTCACAGGCAACAATTCAGTGTAGTCCATGCTCTGTGGGGGCAGGGACCAAGTGGGGTTGTGCAAAACCCTCACTTTTCTGCAGGCTCAGCCTGGAGGAGCTTCAAAGGGCAGAATAAACACAGCGGATGTTATTAGAAATAGTTTTTGGCAATTTGCTCTTCTCAGCGTTTAAGCTGCCACAGTGTGCCCTTGGAGTGATATTCCCTTCACATATTGATCTCTGGTGAGAGTGGTTTGTGTGCGTTCGATTGTTCAGTACCCAGCCCCTTGTGGGACGTTTGTTATCGGAAGTTTTACGAAATAAATATTTCATAACTGGTACATGAGCACCAAAATTTTGTATTGTCCTTCTCCTCAGTCTCACAGTCCATTTGTTTTTCCTCTTTCAGGAAATGGGTTTGTGAATTCTCGAGCTTCACCAAGTCTACTTGGTACTAGTGGTGGTGGGAATGGCCTAGGCAAAGTCATGCCTACAAAGTCCCCACCTCCACCAGGAGGAGGAAATCTTGGCATGAACAACCGCAAACCCGACCTCCGTGTCGTCATCCCACCCTCCAGCAAGGGCATGATGCCACCACTGGTGAGTTAAAACATTTGTTCTGGGTCTGGCTGTGTAAAATGGGTGTTCTGCCCACATGCACAGGGAGAAACTGTCTCAGCTGCTTATCATAGGGTGTAGGAATCGAGAGGAGTTTGTGTTCTAAAATGCCGCTTATGAAAATCAAAAGTACGAATTGTGACCTGGGGAGAAGTTCAATTTGTAAGGAATTTTTACAGGTGTAAAATAGCAGCCTGACCTAAACGTGGTAAGAGCACAATCCTAGAGACAGGGCCAGGGACTTTGGTGTTTTATCTGACATCCCTCTGGCTTGGTACCGAGAACTCCGGTGGTTTGGAGGATGTGGGTTTTAAAAAGGGTTATCCATTATTCTGTGGAGGAACGACTGATCTTATTGGTGATGTGAACTCTATTAGCGTGCCCTAAAGCACATTTTGTACCTGTTTTTCCTGGGTCATAATGGCTGTGGGATGTGAAGTGCAGCTTCCGTGGTGAGGAAGGGCTGAGAGCAGCACTGGTTTGATGTGGCACTGTGGAATGTGACCTTGGCTGTCCTGTGGGGCTCTCACGTCTTCAGCCATGGGGTGCTCTGCAGTGCTGCTCTGCACTCTGGCATCTGGGCAGCAATGTTTGTCCACCCAGGCTGGAATAGCACACAGCTTTCGTGTCAGCCATGAGGCAACCACGGCCTCAAACCCAGAACAGGTCTTGCAGGAAGTGTTACTCTGTTTTTCCTTTAATTTACATGGCCAAATCCTTTGGTCTTAGTCTTTCGCTGCCATGTAGAAATTTTCAATGTCTCTGTGGATGTTTTCTGTGTATGGAAGAATGGGCCATAACCAGGAGGAGCAGGATATAAACAACACAAGTACTCTCTGTATAATTCCTATTTGTTTTTAAGCCACCATAAGTGCTTACATTTTTTACTGGTACTCATGATGAATAATACTGAATTAATCCAAGTAACAAAAGCTATAATTAGCCTCAGAGTAATGATTCTTGAAAAAAAAAAAAAAAAAAGGTTTTTCTAGGAATACTGAAGTGTAGGAGAGATAGGAAGTATACTGGCTGATTATTACAGTGGAAATTGCACTTTTAATTAGAATAGAAGCAGTAATGCAGTTCTGATGTTAGGGGTGCACAGCACCTATTTACCATTGTGTTGTGAAGAACAACATCGTATTCACCTTTGGGCTTGTCTGTGTTTTGGGGGCAGTTAGGAGATTTCAGAGTAGGTGCTGGCATGGAGTGATGGTTGTATGTGAAAAGTGTTTTGTTGCTGAGCTGGTTTATTGGATCTGTGCAGCCAGAGACTGCTGTGCTGCACATCCACGTGTGCAGTCATGTCCTTGGGGTCACCAAGCTCTTGCTGCACCAACTTCCCCAAAGCCAGTGTTCTCTACAGCAGGTTTTATGTGACACGAATTTCATGAAGTATTACATTTCTAGCAGTATTATCTACAGAATCAGGTGACAAATCCACATTATTAATTAAAATGAATCAAAATCCTGAAGCACAAACGTGACTTTTTCTTTCATTTGAAAGCAATGCTATATTTAGTAACTGTGTTATCCCTCTTGTTTGCTGAGTTACAGTCGGAGGAGGATGAATTGGAGTTGGTGAGTTTGGGCTGCTGTTTGCTGAGAGACAGCAAGATGCTGGAAATGTCTTTCACTACAGCTTTTTAACTGTAGTTTCATTACATATTTTAAATAATTCCAGTGTTCCCTTGGTAGCAGACAAAAATACATTTGTTTTATCAAACTCAAAACCCAACCAATTCAAGTTGAAAATACATCCAAAGTCAGTGCTTGCCATTTGTAAACTTCTATTTTTTTTCCTGAAAATGTTTCTGTTTTTCTTGGAGGGAACATTGGAAAAGAGCCTTACAAAGTAACTGTCCATGTATATAGGATTTGTACTGCCTTCTGTATGAAATACAACTGATCACTTCCCATCCCCTAAATGATTGGAATAATTTTAGAAAGTGGCTTCACTTGTGAAGTTCTTCAGATTGTAACACCAGTCCTGTGTTACTTCTCTTCCTTTCAAGGAGATGACATCATTGCTGGTGAGGTCACCTTTTTGGAGGTTAGAATTATTTCATCCTGCGTGAGATTATCAAACCACAGGGGTGTTCCCTGTTTACCAAAAGGAACAGGGAATTGCAAATGAATTATTCTACCTTTTTTTCCAGTGGAAAGATATTCTGCTTTTAAAAGGAAACTCTTGGGATTTGTGTTTTCAATTTTTTTTTCCCTAAAGGTTTTAACATTTGGCATTCTGTCTGGAAAATAAATGTAAGGCTAAAATAATTCATAACTTATTTTTAGAGCGATTTGCAAATTGTTTGGCTGCTGTGGCACAAACCAGGCAGAAGATGCTGTGTCAGATTCACAGAGAAATAAATCAATATATTGCAGACCTTGATTTGTTGTTGAACATGGACCTGTTGCTAATATGAGGCTCTAATTGCATGAAAGCATGGAAAATGTAGTGATTTAGATAAATTTCTTGATGAATGCATGCTGCTGGTTGATTTTTACATTAAACGTGAGAAATAGATTTAAAAAGTAAGGGAAAATGTTTTTTGAAAGTCAGTGTTGAAGTTTTTAAGCCTTATTGGGATGTCTTGCTCATCAAGCAGTTCGAGCTCTCCCACTTTGCTCTCACGTTCAGGGGAGTGTCTGGTTTTCAGTGCAAGAACGAAAGCTCAGTGTGAAAACACTTAATCAAATGTCATTGCAATTGAATTAAAGCCAAAGCCCTTGGGCTGAGGGATTCCTCCCTGCCCCGTGCCCTGCTCCGTGTGGGACGGGAGGATGGAGCCGCACGTGGATCCCGTGTGCCATCTAGTGGCTCCCAAATCCGGGAGCAGCTCTGACAGGAGCAGCACTCACACAAAGGAAAGGTGCAGTGTCTGCCTCAAACAGGGCAAAGAAATACGAGAATACCTGCAGGATTCTGTCTGATGCTGATTGCAGTGCTGGGGAGCAGTTCCAAACCCCGTCTGTGAACTCTCACTCTGTGTGGTTGGAGCTGAGCACTGAATATGAAAAGCAGCTACCAACAGTAGCATAGCATGAAATAAAGATACTGAATTCTTCCTGCTACATTTGCACCAGCTAAAGAGATTTAAAAATGATATCTTGAAATTGGTCATGAATCTCCGAGGACAACAAATATTGGGCACATCTAAATATTGCTTCGTATCTTTGTGTGGGTGAGTGTTCCAGGAATTATATTCAGAAAGAATTTACATCAGAAAATTACCTTTATTAGCCACTCAAAAAAAAAAAAAATCCCATGAGGAAATCCTTTGGTCTGGATTGTTTCCCAGTATATTCCTCTTTACTTTTCCATTATGCAGTAATCCCAACTTTATAGGCAGCCATCCAAAAAAGCTTTGGAGAAAGGTCAATTCCTGACAGACACAAAAATCTGCTCTAATAACATCTCTTTATGCCAGATAAACTTGGTCTAGGGGAGATTTTCAGAAGTATTTAAGTGATTTAAAGGGATCAATTACAGCAAATCAGAGGGACTTTCTCTGGGACTTGGAGCTTTTGAAACCTGGGAGCTCTGAAGCAGAGAGGGCACCTCTGCCAATGTGTGTGTTTGGCAACAAATGCCAAAGAGCCCCCAAATCCTTGGGAAGCTCAAAGGTGGGAATTGCAAGAGCAGCCAGACACGAGAAAGATCAGAACCTGGCAGCTGTGAAAGCTGTGGCTAATTTTAATATGGAAGCTGTGATATATATTTCTTTCTTTAAATGGGAAAGATACAAGATTGATAACCCTCAATTTATCTTCATAAATTTAAGCTTAAAATTGAATACAGCCCCATTTCTGTACCTGCTCATTCTGATATTTTTAAGGGAATTATGCATTTTTAATGCTGCTCATTCTCTCAAGATTAGAGTGGAGAAAAAAGTTAAGTGGTGCAGATCCTGAAACACCTGTGTCTGAAATAAGGGAAAGGAGTAGTAACTTCAGTCTTGTAAAATGGATCCCTACCAAAGAGATGAGGAACTGCTCCTTTTGGAGCAAATATTTTTTCAGAGATAGAGGTTCTCTTTAAAAAACACAATTCCAGCAGATTGAAACCCAGCTCCTTGTAGAAATACAGGGTGTAGAGACTGCTGCTATTTCTAAGAATTCTGCAGATAAAAGTAAATATCTGTTGTTGAAAAATAAAAAACCCTAGCATTTTCTGTTCTTGGCAGTATCTGGCCAAATGGTGTTGAACCTCATATTTTGAAGGAAGATTTGCAGTTGCCACCATGGAGAGCAGAACATTCTGTGGCAGCAGCTTTGCAGTCTGGTGCTGTTCACCACAGTGTTTAATTAATTTTCTAACCAGAAAATTTGGTTAGAGCTTATTTTGAGTGATACATGTGCTGCAGATGTTCATTCCAGTATATGGGAAAGAAAGACTTATTAAAAAGCCAAACTGCCCACAGTTAGATTATCTGAGACAATCTAGTTTAGCTGTTTTTCCTGTCAGAAAAGCACAGTTGCTCTTTGTGAACTCTGGTGTCATTTGCTTGGAAACATATCTGCATTATAACAAGTACTCTCTCAGTTTCTCAGGAACCATGGGAACAGCGAGATTATTTTATCACTGAAGTCTTATCAACACAAATTTAGAAGATCTCTGTGTTCCTTTCAGGACAGGTGTAGTCAGCACAGTGTCAAAACTGGCAGCTGAAATTTGGAAAATTGGATAAACAACTGTGAAGTGGGAGAATCTCTTCTGGTGGAACTGCACCTCACCATCTGCACTAAAACCTCTTTAAAAATAAAACAAAAAACTCTTAAAATCACTTAAGAACTTCTGAGAATTGTTGTGTGTATCCCTAAGAAATTGCATTTATTTTTGTGTGTCCTACAACTCTAACACAGTTGAAATCTGCATGCTTGGGAAATGGCCCAGTTGAGCCTTCAATTAATTTTTCATTTCAGTTTGCCAAGATCATTTTGGTTGTCTTGAAATATGTTAGCTTGTTTAGCAAACCAATCCTGACAAAAAGGATGTGTTCCTAACTCCAAACACAGCAGAGCAGCACATTTGAGTGCCATGCCCTGTTACCCTAGCACCGCATTTCCCATTGTCCTGTCTGCTCTCACAAGGTTTGTTGTTTCTCTCCCTTGCAGAACACCCAAAGGATAAGCAGTTCTCAGTCCACGCAGCCCCTGGCCACCCCCGTGGTGTCGGTGACGACTCCGAGCCTGCCCCCGCAGGGACTCGTGTACTCGGCCATGCCCACTGCCTACAACACTGGTAAGCCCTGCCGGGGTCAGGGGCTGGCACCTGGACCCACCTGAGTCAGAAGTCCAGGACACCTGGCTTTTATTTCCCTCTTCAGTTCAAATGAGTTCCTACTCATCAAAACTCACTCTGTGAGTGCCTCACGTTTAGGCAGTGGCTGATCCTTCGGTAGTTCTGTTCTTCAGATACTTTGATTGTCTGCAGGACCTTAAAACTACTTTTTATCCAAGCTGGGTGTGATGGAAGACATTTGGTAATGTAAAAGTGATGAGTGGTTTGAAGGTTAGGAAAGTGGTTCATGAAAGTCAAGTAATACGTGATGGAACTTGAGGCAACGGCAGCCTCAAGTTGCACAAGAGGAGGTTTAGGTTGGATATTGAGGAAAATTTCTTCACCAAAAGGGTTGTCTGACATCCACCAGGGCAGTGGTGGAATTCCACCCCCCCCAAAGATGGGATTTTACCCCACTCTTAGCTTTGAACATTTTCACTGCAGTTTTTAGTTCAGCCAGCCAAGCACCTCACATCCTCTTGTATCTTTTTGTGGTAATGAGCTCATTAGCTGGCAGTGCCCCAAGCCCTTTTCAGTGTTCTGGGTGGTGCCACAGCCAGGAAGGTGCAGGGAGAGAGATTGTGCACCCCTCAGCTGTGGGGGCTGTACTGGGACCCTGCACTCCTCACACCCCTCAGCCAGGGGCTGTATTTGCCCTGCTGCAGCACCAGAGCCCAGCTGCCCCAAGGGGTGAATTCTGAAGCAGGCAGTGCAGAAGTTAGGCTGCAGGAGCAGTGTTGTGGGCAGGGCAGTAAGTTGCTGTGGGTGATCAGTTGAAGTGTGAGTTAGGTGGACGTGCAGACCTTGGTTTCACTCTTGCCCAAGAGCTGTTGTGTTCGATGGCTGTTGGAAGCAAACTGTTGTGGTCCCTGCTCAGAAGAGCCACGCTGAGTTTCACCTGACACATCCCTTCTGGCCAGTTGGGTGCTGTTTCAGGAAGCAGTGCTGGGTGCATCCCTCACCCAGAATAACCTGTAAGCTGGTGGCTGAAACATCCAAAAGCTGAGAGGCGCTGCAGTGGGAATCTCAGGAAGCAGCAAAGGCAATGGGAGCTGGTGTCCTATGAAATGGACAAATGCTGGCATCACTGGGGTGTGATTTTAAACTCCAGCCCATTTCCTTTGATAATTTAAATAATTTGTACAAAGCTTTTAGCCTTTAGTAGTTTTCACACACTTTAGAATTGTTTCTATTAGACTGAACCTTTCACGGGATTTGCAGGAAGAAATTTGATATTGAAACCAAATTGTTGCCTGGGGATTCTCAGGATAGTCACCACTTATAGCACAATTTCAGTTTTGCAGTTCAAGGGCTAAGATAAAATTTAAATACCTTAATTGTTTTTTCTGGATTGATAGGGGTTGTTTTCTTCAGGGCTGGAAGGGATAGCTTCAGCTCTTGGATCCTTAATTAAAATGTTGGATATCAGTTTTCCACAAATATCCCATTTTATATAATCTGTTTTGACATTCTGCAGATTGCTGGAGGAAGGGCCAGAACTGAGTTACTGGTTCTAAAACAGTCCAGGCATTTAAAAAAATACTAAAACTCCCAGCAATCAATTAATCAGTAATTGACACCTGAGCAGAGCACACCAAGCCATAAATAAATTCCTGGCTTCAGCTCAGTTGTTTTGCAAAGGCACAAACTTCCCAGTGCTGCTTGTGGGGCTCACAGCAGTGACAGTTTCTGTGGTGTAGAAGATCCTCTTGTGTGTATGACTTCATCTCACACCAGGTCACTCGTGCAGCTGGGGTGTCCTTCTGTCGCTGCCAGCAGATATGGGATTGTTTAGGGAATTAATAGTGCAGCTAATTGTGTAGTGACATATGTACTCTTCAGCGAAATACCTCCTCAAAGCCCTCTTACCAGACAGGATGTGTCTGAAGTGTCAGAAGTTAATTGTCCACGGTCATAAAAGCTGTAATTGCAATGGAGAAAAACGGCATGGGAACTGAATTCCTTTTAGTGTTTCCTTCAGGTCTGCTCTGAGAAATCCCATTGGCCTGGCACTTCCATCCCCAGTGCTTGCATGGGCTGCACTTGCCATTTGTTGGAGGCCTGGCTGCTTTGAAGGCTCAGTGCATGTCTGGGTCACTGGAGGGGCTGCACCGTTTTTATTTTTTATTTTTTAGATTCAAATTTAGTCTTGCAAAAGGGGCATTTTGGGTCAGTCATCTTGGGACAAGCATTTCTGAAGCTGTGCAGAAATACGTGTGAGAGTTTTTATGGAGTTTCAGAAGTGTCAACTGAGAAGAAATAAAACAAAAAGAAAAAGGCAGCCTAAGAAGCTTTACCTGCTGGAGCAGCTGGGACTCCTGGAGGCCTTCTGGAAGGTTCTAGCAGGGATGTGTGTGGGTCTCTGACAGCACAGGGCCCTGCTGGCCCTGGATTCTCCTCCCAAGATGAGCTGTTTTAGGGAGATCTAGAATTTATTCACAGCAGACAGGTCAGTAGATGGGAGGGGGAGATTGTTCAAGAAGGCTCATTTCAGGAGAGAGAGAGAGAGAGATTGTGACGGTGGTGGCATTTTAGGACAATACTATAAAAAACACTCCAAAGTCCCCAAACACAAATCAAAGCCAAACCCAGCTTAAGTGGAACGTTTGGTTCCTCTCTTGGCAGTACAGAATGAGTTTGGCTGCTCACATTTTGTCCCATTCTCAAGAGACTAAAAATTATTTTAAGGGAGCTTTATTACAATATAACTAAAAGCAGAGAAGAGTTTGACTTAGTTTTCAAACCTGAAAGAAAACATGACTGGTAATGAAAGAGTGGAAACAGCTTCAGTTGTGTGAATGAAGTGAGAAGTGAGGGAGCCCTGCAGCAGCCAGAACCACTGAGTGGCTGCTGCCCTGGGGTCAGAATAGATTGAGTTCTCTGGGTTCCATTTAAGTTGTATTTCTAATGAATGGTGTTTGCTTGCTCCACATAAAGTGGTCTCTTTTGTTTATGTGATACAGAGATGACAGTTTAATCAGACATTGAGGAGTGATGTTGGGGGGTCACTGGGGTTTGGGTACCTGGCCCCTGCCCTGCCTTTCCAGAGTGCCTGTGCCTGCCTGGGCAGCCAGTGCTGTTCGTGGCTGGGGTTTGGATGGAGGTTGCAGGACCAGGAGTTTTGTGGCATCATGAGCAACCCAAGTGGTACCTGTGTCATGTCTGAGGAGCTGCCACCTCTTACCTGGGACTGAACCACAGCCCAGGTGTCTGCAGTGAATTCAAGGCAAGATCCACCCTGACTCATATGGATTCTTCCTTTTTAGTTTCATTTTCAAATCTTCTCCAAAAATGCCAAGTCTTACTGTAAGGTGCCCACCTCTATATATACAGTGCATTAATGTAAATGTGGGTTTGGAAGAAGCTCCAAGACAGCAACATGGAGGAACTGAAATCAGAATGCAAAACCAAATTTCATTTAGAGGCACCTGTACTGTTACACTCCTTGTGAGGTTGGCAGGATTGCTCCCAGACTTCAGTTTCCACATTTGGATTCCTTTGGGTCAGCTGCCGTTATTTGTTTGGGGCAGAAAGCCTTTGTATTTGTGTTCATTTATATATGTATGTTAGATATATAAAGGCCCCTATACATTACTTTGTTGTTTATTTGTTTTTCCCTCTTAGATTACTCCTTGACTAGCGCAGACCTGTCTGCCCTGCAGGGATTTAACTCCCCAGGAATGCTGTCCTTGGGGCAGGTGTCTGCCTGGCAGCAGCACCACCTCGGTCCCGCGGCCCTCAGCTCTCTTGTGTAAGTACCCGGGGTACCAGTGTGGGGCAGCTCTGGGGGGCCTCTTCTGCTGGATCAGCTGCACCAAGGGAATACTGAGCACATTTTAACCTCTTTGTGCTGCAAAACATTCGTGTGTCTGGCTGTTTGTCCCTGCAGTCACCTCCAGCTATTGAGCCATGTGCCTGCAGGTTCAGCTTCTCACCAAGGAGGCACCTGTGTGATGATTGAAATGTTTGGCAGTAGGAAATATTTGTTTGTTCTGAACTTCAGTAAAAGCAGCTCAGACCTTTAATGAATGCTTTTTTCACCTTTGCTCTTCCCAGTAAGGTGCACTGATTTATGTGCTGAGCCCCAAGGCCTCACCATCTCAAACATGTGAATTGTCACTTGGCTTTCACTTCTTGCGTTTTCTTATTTGCGCCTTTCCGTTTTCCTTCCCCAGCACTGGCAGCCAGCTATCTCAGGGTTCAAATCTCTCCATTAACACCAACCAAAACATCAACATCAAATCTGAACCGATCTCCCCTCCCCGGGACCGCGTCACCCCCTCCGGGTTCCCGCCGCAGCAGCCGCAGCCGCCGCCGCCGCCGTCGCGCCAGGAGCTGGGGCGCTCCCCGGTCGACAGCCTGAGCAGCTCCAGCAGCTCCTACGACGGCAGCGACCGCGAGGATCCCCGCAACGATTTCCACTCGCCCGTGGTGCTGGGGCGGCCGCCCAACGCAGAGGATCGCGAGAGCCCCTCGGTAAAACGAATGAGGATGGACACGTGGGTGACATAAACCCGCAGTGTCGCCTTCTCAGTTTTGTGTTCTCAAAATGAACTGTCCTGACATATCTAAATTTATAAATAAGGACATGAATAAGTATATTTATATGTATATACATACGTGCATATATATATCTTCACATGCATATATATGTGCTAGTGTGTGTAGCATACACCAATCATCAGGCACTTACGACAAACTTGTATAGCTGCAGATGTCCCTTGGTAAAACGTAACAGAACAATCCCGTAGGTTTGATCTCTAGTCTGGCACTTACCTGGACTCGTGTGTAACCCCAGCCCAGCCCCATGGCAGAGCGGTGTCCCCGCAGTGTCTCCTCCTCCTCCACACCCACCCGAGCGAGGGCTCGCCTGTAGTACCGTCCCTGTGTGTAGTCAGCTCTATGGTTACTTGTAGTTAAGAAATAATTGCTTTGTAGCAGCAGAGCAGTAGAAAAGCAGGAAGAAGAAAGCAATACTGTACATAAACTGACCTTTCTATTACCCAACGTGGCATGGGTCTCTATTGCAGAGGGTGCATGGAGAAGGGCTGATGCTATAAGAAAAAAAAAAAAACACAAAAACCCTGTTTTGCACGTGCAAAAAAAAAAAAAAAAAGTGTATTGGGTCAAAGAAGTGATTTTTTTAATGAGTGAAAGAGAGACATAGAGAACTCGCATGAAATATTCAGAAAATATTAGCCTAGAAAATAGAACATTAACAAAATAAAATTAATATATTAAGTTATAATTGGAATATGTTTGACAAATTTGTTTTTACGTTCATACCTTTGAAAAATATAGAAACGGATTTTAGCTCATGTATATTTTATATTAAAGAAAACAATACCCTAATGAATTGAAGACTATATATAAAGTTATATACAGTACTTTTGAACACATTCTGCTATGAATTATTTATATAAGCCAAAGCTGTATGTTGTAGCTTTTTTGTAGAGTATAGTTTTATCTTATTTTGACTTTCTAGTTTTTGCTTTCAAAGATGAAAAGGAAAAACTTGCAGGCGGAACCTTGGGGGAAAAATAAGCCATGAACACTTATATGTAAATTTAAATTTGAGCCAAACTCTTTGTGTATATAGCATCCTAAATATATTATCACCTTTGGTGTAAGTACCTATGTATTGTACGGTCACCAGATTAAAAAGTATATTTTTGTGGATTGACGCCAACTTGAAACAAGGCGAGGTCCTTATTAAGTAGAGTATTCACTGTTTAATATTTACTATTTTGTTAAATATACTGTACTTTCTTTGGATTTTAATTATTATTAATATTATTATCCAGATTTTTCAGAGGGTGTATAAAGGGGTTGGCCCCCTCACTGGTGGTGAATGTGTGCCGTTCAATTGTAATCTCTGTGCTGTATGGTTAAGCTTCATTATACATTTTATATATATGTATATAAATAGCAAAGTGGCAAAAAAAAAAATCCGGTGTTAAGTTCATCCTGCATAAATATAAAAAATCTGTTACAACACATTTTAAGGCATCATTTTAAAGCTGCCTCTTCCGAGGAGGAAAAAAAACCAGTGGAAAAACTTGACCTAATTTCTCATGATAGGGAAATGACACATATCAGAGGAGCGCAAAAGGTTTTGTGAGTTGGCAAGTGGTTTGGGAAAAATTTGCTGCTTCCAAGAAAGAGGGAGGAAGGCAGAGCCCCCTTGTGCCGTGGGCCAGGGCCGGGAGCAGGTCTGGTGTTGGAGGCGGGGCTGTGATCCCGCCGGTGCGTCCGGTCACCTCCAGGCTGGCAGTGCTAGTTCTGGGTGGACGCTGTGGTGCCATGGGATTGCCCAAACTCTACAGAGTCATCCCTGATATTTATTACATTTTTGCTTGGGCTTTATTTTTCTTTTTTGCAGTTAAGAAAACCCCTTGATGCTGTAAGGGAGGGGTGAGAAGGGCTGTGCAGCAGGCCAGCTGCCCTGCTGGTACCTGCGGCCTCCAGCCCTGTCCCCTGTTGTCCTGGCAACGTCAAAACCCACAGGGGCTCCAGTCCCTTCCAGTCCTTCCCGTGGAACTGCTTCCTGTTCCCGTGGGTTCATCCTGGCTGGCAGGAGTGTGGAGGCAGACAGGACACGTTCCAATAGCTGCTGTGTTCCCCAGTGACTGAATTCACTTGCTGCTCCCTGGAACCTTTTGCTGCTCTGACCAGTGATGTGAGTTCCATGATTTATGCACCTGTATGAACTTTGCTGTACATCCGAGTGGGAGTTCTGCATTCACATTTACTGTCTATTTTCTTGTGTGCCTTATCAGATGGCTTTGCTGACTGTATCTCAATAGTCTTTATTTCTATGCAGGTTTTTAAACAGTACTTAACTACTGTTTTCTTAAAGACAAAGCTACACAAGGGTTAGAGTTTGTATTGAAATTGCACCAATGAATTAAAAAAATGTCATAAAAAGAATCAGTTCTAAAGAGCTGGGCCAGGGAGCGGCCCCATGCTGCCCCAGCCCCAGCAGAAACATCCTTCCACAGCCCTCCGGTCTTGGGGGGGCACCTCCTGCCACCGAGGACATGGGAATCCTGGTTTTTAATAACAAGTAACTCACTTTGAAACATACTTTTTTAGAAATTGTAAAAATGTTTTATAAAAAAAAAAATGACATAGCACAGATATTTCAACAGGTTTAAAAAAAAAAAAAAACTTTTTAAAATTATTTCTGCTGACTGAAGTGTAAGTGGATCCAATCCTGGGCAGAACCCAGTCAGGTCTGAATGATTTAAGATTTTTATCTCTGTTATGACAAATCACCTCCATCTTCGAGCTCTCACAATAGTTTTGAGAACGCCACGGTGTCAGGGACTCATCAGAGAGAACTGCTTTAGCCTTGCCTTCCCTCCAAGGACACTAATGCATCAGAAACTTGCGAGTTACTGTGCGCACAAGAAATACATAGTAAATAAGGAACAAAACAACTCCTAACAATTGATCCTGGGCAGAAGTTAAATCCGAATGTGATAGAAAGACTTAACCAATGTAAACATTTAAATCTTAGTAGAACCTTTCTTCACTTTGCTGTGCAAGAGAACACTGCTTTGCTATATTTAAAATGGCTTTTTTAAAAGAGATTTATGTATTTGGTAAATGTTTGTAGTCAACAGTTCACAAGAAGCTGTTCACGGTTTAATGCTGATAAGCCGTTTGGCGGCACAAGCTGGACTTTGTTGCCATCCTTGAGACGAATCTTTTAAGAAAAAAAAATAAGTTAATCTCAATTTTTTTCCCTGAATGTGTTGTTTTTTCTTCAATATACAATAAATATTCTAGTGAACTTTTTATCAAATGGTTAAGAAAATGCTAGAGGTTGTTGTAAAATATTTGTATCCTGCATTCACTGAAGTAAAGATACTGGCTTTTACTGTGTACTCCGGCCTCTCTCGTGTTTGCAGAGCACGTGGTCCTGTCTGGCCTGTCCTTGCCCTCTCCAGGTGTCCAGTTCAGGTGTGAGGTGTTGGTTTGAAGCTGCAGCCATGAGCATTTTCATCAACAGGGATACACACACTACACTCAAGGACTGATGCTTGCAAAGAACCTTTTTACAAAACACTTAAGAGAAAGTGGCAGATAAAGCAGGGTCCCTTCAGAGTGGAGAGCCCAAGGCTAGTCCTGCCTCTCCAGCCCTGGTTCCTCCTGTTGCTCCCACTCCTGCTGCTCGCTACAGGCGCTGAGGTGAGGCTCTTTCTAAGGCAGGTGCTCAGCTGTCTGATAGGAAAAAAAAGCACAAGCTGTGCTCTTTGTGCTTTTATTTCATGTGGCTTTATTTAAAAATATAAGAATCCCCCCCCTCCCCAGAACAGAGAGATACAGCTCTTCACAGAAGAAAAATACAAGTTTTTGTTCAGTATGAGATACTTTGGAGTGCGAATTTACAAAATTAGGTTCCCATTTTGAGAGCTGCAGGAAACTGAGGTTCTCATTGTAACAGCACATGGTTCTGCTTGTGTGGTGTGGGGCTCCTCACATCGCTGGAGAAGCTGCAGTCCTCCCCATTCAGGCAGACATTGCCAGGCTGCTCTTCCTCAGGCCAGGCTGAGGCTACACCCGTACAACAGATGCTTGTACCACAGCCCCTCTCCAGCCCTTACTCTGCCACAGCAGGCCTCAGGCTGCCAGGGGAAGCTAGAAAAGCCCTGTGGTCCTCCTGGCAGTTGGGAAGCTGCAAATGGGGCTGGGCCAAGGTGGGGGAGGATTAATAGTGCTTCCCACACCTGCCCACCAGCTCTGCCCTCACCCTCAGCATCACTGGCACCGGCCCATGCAAAATCCCTTAGTGTTTGGTTCCAGGAAAGCCTTCATCTCTGCCCACAGGCTTGGAATTGGCTGAATCAAATTTCTGAGGCAAATTCTTCACTGTAGCAAAGCTCCCAAGGGCTCCCTTGCAGGAGGTAGTGTTTGCTGACTGGCCCTGAAGAGCACAGCCCTTGGGCTGACCGACACCTCTGCTGCCCTACAAAGCCAGTTCACAGAGACCTGTCACAATCAGCAGCTCCACAGTCCTCTCCTGTAAAGGCTTCACCCTTCTTTCTTCTTGGACTTCTGTCCTGGACCTTGCCACCAGCTCAGCACTTGAGTCCTGCCCAGACTGCACACAAGGAAATAATTCCATGACTGAGCCCAGGAGTCTGAGAAGCACCAATATAGACCAATATTAGTTTTTTTAGCAAATAATACTGACTAGACCTTCTGCCAGCAAACAAGCCCTTGAGAAGTGCATGTGACTCCTCTCTTCTGCTCTCCTGTCCTTGTCCAACACCCTCTGCCCACCTGGGGCCATGCAGGGCTGAGCAGTACCCTGGGACAGCACCAATCCTGCACTGTGATCTTCAGATCCCAAGAGCCATCTCTGAAGGATTTCACTGTGGGAGAGAGATCTGGGCTCACCCTTCCCAGAGGTGGGCCTGATGCACCCTAATAGAACACAGCTCAAACGTTTGCTCAGAGGATGACAAAGTGGGGTGCTGGCAGCATCCTCACACCCTGGCAGACCCAGCTTAGAGCCCCAGAGGACATCATTAGGGTCAAGCAGTCCAAAACCACCATGGTCTGCAAGAGACAAAAATGACTCTTCCAATAAAAAGTGCGCCCCCCGCTTCCATTCCAGGAAAAAGTGTTTCCTTAAAATGTGAACAAGCCCCAACTTTCCAAACACATTAATACTGCACTCTCTAGCTCAGCAGCAAAGGATTTTTTTGCTTTTAGACACATCATTAAGAAATACCTGAAGCAACCATAATGAGTAAATTGCTACAAAACACTTTCCCTCAACAGAGTTCAAAACTCTTAAGCCACCTTGGTGATGATCTCTGTAAGCAACAAAGCATCCTTATTTTTCCATCAAAATCACATCACCTCATTTTCAGTCAAATTCAGGATTACATCATCAGCTACTTATAAAAATAAAAACAATCTGTATTGTTGTATCCCCTTGGATGCACTTGAGTCAGTCATGAGCATATGGGCATCACTGCTTGAGAGGCTAGAGTGGGCTTCCCTTTTGCCTTAGGACTTTTTCCCTACAACTGAGCCTTGTGGTAATTTCCCTTCCAATCCAGCTGCTGAAACATTTGCTGTTATGTTAAAGGTGTGGGCCACCAGGCCTTGTGTTTTAAAATAGATGATATAAAATACTGGCAGGACAATTCCTATCAGGAGCATAATAAAAACGGCGTTCCACCACTGGATTCCACAGTCCGCACCGTTACCAGTCTCCTGTTTCCCTGCCTCGGGCAGGGGCCTCTCCAGCGCCTCCACGTCGTACTCTGTGTTCAGCTGCACCTCCACCTGCACGGCGTCCTGGATGCTCTGGTCGATGCCCTTGAAGTACTCGCTGAGGCGCCAGGCGCCAGCGGAGCCGCCCGTGCCGGGGTCGGGCTCCGNGCCGGGGGCGGCCGCAGGGCCCCATCGCTCTCCGTGAGCAGCCCGTACGGCCGCACCGGGATCTTGATGGACTTCAGTGCGTACAGGTCCTGCTCCCGAATGAAGTTGTTGACGCGTTTGATATCCGCAACCTAGGGAATCCAGAAAGGACACAGACGCTGAGTGCAGGACAACCCCGGAGTGAGGCAGGAATCAGCTACAGAATCAGTGTGCAAGGAGCTGTCAGAGAATAAAAGTAGGCCCAGGATGCAAGTGGTTTGGTGTTCTGCAGAGATTCCCCAGCTGTGCCACGGGTGCTCTAGGTCCTGCTGGATAGAGACAGTTAAACCAGTCTACAATCTCCTCTAACGCTCTTGTACCTGCTGTATTTTGCTCCATGCTTTTCCTTCCCTTTGCTTTCTCTGCTCTTCTCTCACTTAGTTAAGGCAAGAAGCTTTTCAACAGATACTTTTTAGAAGTTTTCATACCTTACACACGAGTGCTTAAGGTGAGAGAGCAGAACAGCAGTGTGAGCAGGCAAAACCCCCCTCCTGCTTAGGAAATGATTTCAGAGTGATCAGAGCTCCATCCTGGGAGCACGCCAGTTCTGAAAGCAAGGGCAGAGCCTGCAGAGTATGTGAGCATCTGCCACAGGCAAGAGCATCCTCTGCTCAAGCAGCACCTCTTCTGCAGGACAGCAGCTCATCCAGCTCATTCCTCCTGAGCTGCTCAGTGCCCCTGCTGAACAACAATCACCTCTGTGCTCCTGTCACCACCTTTGTTGGTTCCTGTGTAGGGTTCCTGTCTGCAAGCTGTATTCCCACCCAGAGCAGGAAGAGCAAGGAAGAACAAGCCACATGTTCAGCATGACACATAGGGACAGACAGTACCAATGCAAAGACAAAAGCAAGGCAGTGCCCTTTATTTAACTAATATAGTTAATAATTAATAGTATTATTATATTCTTACAATAAAATTAATATTAATATTATTATCATAATATTAATAATAAAGTGCCCTTTATTAAATAAGAGAAGATGCTTAATACAGTGGCCACTCACAGCCACCCAGTAAGTACAGCAACTCCTCAGTGGCACTAAACCCTCTGCCAAAGAAAAGGAACAGGATGTCAGTGTGTGCCAGGAGATCTCCACAGCAGCCAAGGAGATGCAAAAGAACCTTGAGGAAAAGGCTGGAGGACACAAAACATAACAGCAAGAACCAAACCAAAGAGAAAGGCAACATAAACAGGTAAACCACCTCCCATACATCACACCAAAGAGACACAGTACAGGACCGTGCTTTGCTCTTTCAGAAATTACAGTGTGACCTGCATTCACTGCACACTCACACGCTTGAGGCTGCCAGGGAAACTGGGGAGCTACAACAAAAAACCCACTTTACTTCCTAAGCACTCTGCTCACAGGTAGAGATGAGATGGATGCCTGAATCTCATGTTTACTCTGCAAAGCTTGAGAACTCTGAAAATGGCACATTTAATCCAGGATCTCGTCTAGGGACCCTGAGGCAAAAGGAATCCTCAGTTGCTGGTTCACGCTCCTCACAGCCAGCCCCAGTGTAACCTCTGGATTTAAACCCTGCAAAATTTCTTAGTTATGAAACAACAATCTCACCCAGAGCCTCCTAACTGAGGTGCTGCTTCAATTTCTGGATTTGTTCCAACGAAAACAAATTACTGGGACAGTAAATATCCCCCATGGTGTCTGCAATCAAATACTGTAGTGTGGTGCTAAGGCTCTAGAAACAGAAAGTGGAGCAGCACTCACACAGAAACAACAAACAAAGCTGATGGGAAGCATGCAAGAGACTGGGCTGCACAAGCATTTAGGCTTATTTTCTGTACTCATTTTTTTGGCTGCAGTGAGCTCCTCTTGTCCCAGCTAAGAACAATGCCAAAAGCAAGCCAGGACTATAAATGGTCAAGAGCAAAAATGAGAATTTTGAAGTGCTTTGCACCTCTGCCAAGCTATCTGTGGCACACACACAGAGCTATTTGTTGCACTGTCTTAATACCTGCTCCCCAGGCAGATTCTGAAACCAATGTCAAGCTCTCACTGATTTCATCCTGGATTTTTGCACACATTTGCCTATATATCTGTGGTTACAGTTCTTCTCACTGCTGTCCTGGTGACCTTTCAGGAGCTGTTTAATTGTGCAAATAAAACAAAACACATGAAAATTGTCATGCCAGTCTTTAAAATGACAAATACACAAATCTCCTTCAGTAAGGATTTCTGTACCTGTTCAATTTAACTAGAACAACTCAGAAGTGCCCTTTCTGGAAGGGGAGGAGGCAGCAGGACAGTTTTTTTCCTGTAGGAGGAGAACACTAACTATGTGGTCCCTTCCATCAGCTTGCCCTTCCCCTGGGCAGGCCCAGCAGCCTTCAGAGGGGCTGAAAGGCTCTGGAAGCAGGGCAGCAGAGGAGCAGCCACAGCAGGTACAGCACTGGGCCCTCTGAGTGACAGTGCAGAGGCAAAGCAGGACTTTTCACACCATAAACCAAAGAACTGTCCAGAATCTCCCTCCTCTGAATTCACCCAACTGCTGTGAGTCTGCCCACGTGCAGCACACAGCTCCAAACCCAATCAAAGCTCAGCTCTGCCTTCTCAGGCTCTCCTGGGGCCAATCAAGGCCTATTCAAGTCCTACCAGACTCACTTCTCCACATGCATCACCATCAGGCTCGTCAGCAGAACCTACAAGGGTGCCTTTTTTTGTTTTGTTTCTGTTTCTAAGGGCATGGGAGGTGAAGAATTGCTGCAATCCCTCTAAGGCCTCTTGCCTCAGCTGCACCACACAGCTGTTGTGTGGTTAAGCAAGACAGACTGCAATTGCATTGCAGCAGTGGAGCAGGAGCTGTATCATTATCCCCACTGCGGTCACTGGCCAATTGTTTGCATCACAGAATTCTGAAATCACAGTCCAGCTTGCAGAAAAAGGAGGCTCTAAAAATACAGCTCAAACTGCTAAACAATGGAGAGCTTCTAATGTTCAGACCAGGTAATTAAAGTTTTCAGCAGTTTTGCTCTGCTTTGGAACAAAGAAAATGTGTTGTGTAGTGTGTTCCAGCTCAGAGAAATCTCACTGTGCACACACCCTCCCCCCTGCCTGCAGGCACCTGAACTGGGCACGCTTTGGGATGACAGCAAACAACCAAAACCCACACACAGACACAACCTGGACTCTGGTACTGAACTTTGGCACCTCTCCACATCCACCCCTGTTAGATTCAGACCTTCCTTGCAAAATGTAAGCCGATACTTTTCAAAAAATAAACAAAAAATCCTCACCCATAACCTTGGTGTTTCTTTGTACTGCTAAACTTGCTTAAAAAGCTCCCATGTTCCTTGAGAGCACAGCCCTAACTCTCATTTCTACACTCAGCTTCCTAATGTTTGCCCTCACTGAAATAACTTAGTGCAACCTGCACTTAGTCACTGAAATTAAACAGGAAAGCAGGTCAGGCAGGGTTTGAGGCTGACGACATCTTCCTAGGCTGTTGGCTGAACAACTCTTTTCTGTGTTTGTTCGAGGGTTTTTTTGCCTTTCACCAGTTTTACCCAGACACTGATCATTCCTAAAACACACAGGGCCAACACTTTCCAGTGTCAAAACCACCAGATCACAGCACTGGAAACCGCTGCACATGAAGCCCCACTGAGGTGATGAGCCCCAGGCAGAGCCCTTACCTTACAGCCATACTGCAGGGCCAGCTTGTTGAGGTTATCCCCCTCGGTGATCTCCCTCTCCAGAAGCACCACGTCCCCCAGCCTGTCCCGGGCAGCACTGCTCCGCTGCTGCTCCTTGCCCCTGGGCCGCAATTCCATCACGTTGAGCTCCTCCTCAGAGGACTCATCCGAGTCGGATCGGCCATTGGGAAACACATACACCTGCTTGCCTGGGAAGTTGTGGACAGTGACAGGAGCCTGGAAGGATCTTGTTCGGCTCTCATTCAGCCTCATCTTTTACACCAGCAGCACCTGGAACAAAACCCAGACGTTTTTAGTTTCCTCAGTACCAGTGTTTAGTTCTTAGCATGAAAGATTCAGAGAACGCACAAAAAGCTGGCAGGTGTGACCACTCATACACACAAAGGTTTCTTGTACTCAGGGGCAAATCCAGAAGTGCCACCCTAACAGCAATATTAGAAAACTATGTACTAGACTAGAAAATTATGTACTCAAACTGCAGTAATCAGTAATTATTTTCCAAGCTTTTTTTTTTTGGTCCACCTGTGGACAAACCACCCTATAACACTATGTTGCTACACATTTTAAATGCTACATTCCATAATTTCATTTACAAAGCAACACAGTCACTTGAGTGAACTTTCTTTAATCATAGTCAAAACATACACCAGGTCTACCAAGAGACATTAAAAACTGAGCAAAGTTATCCTTTTCATAAATCCTTAGCTCTCTACAATTTAAGAATCCACATTTTAAGTTCTTGGAAGAGCACTACTTTTTTTTTTTTTTTTTTTTAATAAGCACAGCTCAAGCTACACTTAACTTCAACCTGAATAACAAGGCTTCATTTTGCTGCATGAAGACTAGAACCTGCCTGAGCACTTTAATTGCTGCTCAGCCTACAGCTGCAAGGTTTTGGGTTTTTTTTTTCTTCAATCCTCAGCTCCACAAACAATTTGTTGTCAGGGTCAGGCATAGGTAAGAAAACCCCACATTTTATGGAACCTTGACCTTAATGTACGTTCTCCATCTACCTCTAAGGGATTCTTCAGGTGAAACCACTACGATTTAATGGCGTTTGCTAGGCCCCGTGCACGGCATCCACAGCTCCGGGCTGGGCTCAGCTGTTCCGGGGGAGTTCAACACCCAGGACGAAGCCGGACGCTGCTGTGGGACACCCCGGCCTCCCCCGGCACAGACCCCTCAGCAGGGAGTGCCGAACTCTTCCCTAGGCTCCTCTGGGGACCCCGACCCCGGCCCCGACCCGCCAGCCCTTCAGGGGAATCCCGATGCCCTCAAGGGACCCCGATCTCCTCAGTATCTCAGGAGTCCCGCATCCCAGGGCACCTCGGGGTTCCCAATCCCCTTAGCTCCCCTTCCCCTCAGGTTTCCGGATCCCCCAGGGGTTCCCGTTCCTCTCAGAGGATCTTGCTGCTCTCAGCGCTTCAGATGACCCCAAATCCCTCAGCACTTGAGGAGGGTCCCGATCCCCTCAGAGTGTCCCGCTCCCCCCTGGGGCCCCACTCTCCGAAGCGCTTCATGGGACCCCGCTCCCCTTAGGGTGTCCCGCTTTCCCCAGGGGCCCCGCTCCCCTCAGGACGTCCCGGTTCCCGCCCTCTCCCCGCGCCCCCCTCACGGACCTGCCGCCATCGGCCCCGCACCGACCTGGCCACGGTCTCGCTCAGCGCTCCTCCCATTGGCTGGCGGTGCCGGAGGGCGGGACTTCAGCGCCACCTGCCCAATGGGAGCCGGGGAAGGGCGGCGGGGCGGAAGGGGCTGAGCGGGCGGGGCCGGGAGATGCGGAGAGGGCGGGGCCTCACTTAAAGGGCCCGCGGCCTCCGTCCCGGTACACACTTGAACAACGAGTGAGGTCACACTCCTGAACAGAGGTCATGTCACACACCTGTACAGTGGGACACAGTACAGGGACACATCATGTCACACACCTGCATAGCCCCGGGTCGGTGTCACTGCCCTGGGACACGTCACACACCTGTGTAAGAGGTCGGATTGTACACCTGAACAACGAGTCATATCACACCATATCATATCATTGCACGGCCATGGGTGAGCTGTCGCGGCCTTGGGACACGTCACGCACCGGTACAAGGGGTCATGCCACACACCTGCACAGCTCTGTGTCACAGGAACATTTCAGTTATTACATGGTCAATATGTAATAACAGATTACAGTATGTCAATATTACAATATGTCAATTTTATGTTAATATTGTCTCCACTCGGTGGTGCCTGCGGAGCAGCTGGCAGAGCTGACCAGCTGTGCTCCACACTGCCATGTTTGCCTTGGCCCACCCTGACTTTTGACTTATATTTAAAAAAAAAGCTCAGGATACACTGTTAGCTTTTCGAAGCTTTTCTGGGGTGCAGGGACAGTAGAAATAATGCCCTCCTCGCCAGCTGTCAGAATCAGCCAGGCACTCCTTTGGGTCTCCACGGGGTGAAGATCCCCTGGAGGGACAGCCTGGGGTTTGGCTGCTGGCTGCTCTGTGCCCTAAACGTGATGGACAAACCTGCTGGTAAGTTAAATTAAAGCTGAGTGCAGTTGCTGGCCATCCCTTTGCCTTCCCCTGTGCATCCCCAGTGCTGGAGGCAGGAGGGGAGGGTATTTCCTCTCCAGCTTGGGCTACCACTGGGTTAGGTAGAACATCAGCTGATAAATGTGACCCACGAAGAGGACAGAAGGCTCCACAAGCATCAGCAATTTCTTTAAGCAACAGCTCTTCTTCATAGCTCTTACCTGCCCACACACCTTTGTGGGACTGAGGGATTTCGGCAGGGATGGAAGGGTGGTGGGAGAGTGGCCAGGCAGGACTGCAGCTGAGCCAGCACCCATTTCCCAGCAGGTCACAGGATTTCCTTCCCTCTATCTCTGGGCCAGATTATCCCAGGAACAGATGACTTTGGGGCTCAGGCAGCTTAGGCAGTTTTCTGACCCAACAGACTGCGGATTTACTGTGCTGGAGAGGGATCTACAAGCATGGACAGTAGATAAAAGGTGCCAAAATACCTTTCCCAAGCCACTTACAGCCTCTCTGTGACTACTGAGGTTCAAAGGTTACAAGCAATTTGTAATAGATCCAGGTTACTCAGAGTAACCTGCTTGAACCTGGAAAATAAACTGCTGAGGAAATGCTGGAAATGTGGAGGAATCAACCAGGCTTTGCTGACAGGGCTCAGTCTGGGCTGGATTACTTGTCCTTGATAGTGTTTAACAAGAAATAACTGTTTTGTAGGAGTGCTGATGTTGGATCTGGGTCAATTGCATGGATGATGTCATTCCAAATAATTGGAATATTTTTGCAGTTAGCAGATAGATTGTGAGAGCTGCAAAGCCCCAAACAAACAGAAACTGTCTGAGAGCTCAATGCTTCAGTTATTACCTACATTCAGCCAACATAAGGGTCATTCGTGCCATGAATTTCCAGAAGACATCTTCCCGCCCTTAGATCAATGCAGAGGGCAACAGAACTGAGAGTCTGGTATTTTCACTCAATCCAAAGAGCAGTATGTCCATGGTGCTGGGTACCAGCTGGAATTCACATCCATGCCAGCTGCTTCCTAGAGTTAATCCCAGTGATAAACAATCAAAACTGTCAAAAGGTCTTAGCTGGGGCTTTCCAAATAATCTAGAACACGGCTCTTCTTGGAAGCTCTAGCTCAGACTCAGAACTGCACTTTTCCTCATTACTTGGGATTTGTCCCTCTTTTTTCAGGCTCACTTCAGAAGTGTGAGAAGTGTCAGACACATATTCCCTGTGTCATTCTTTGCTTCTCTTTCAGCTGCATTCTAAGCTGTGCAATAAAATCTCTTATTTGGGTTTCAGATCACTCAGTGACAGGCTGCTCTCCACCCTTGGGAAATGAATAACTTCACATGTGAGTGGCAGAAAGCAGCTCCTACCCCTCGTGCCTGGGTGTTTAGTGACCTCACCTGAGCGGAGGTGGGGCATTTCACACATCCCTGCACACTTTGTCACCAGTGCCATCTGCTGCTCAGGCTGCAGCTGCTCAGGCTGGCATCTGACAGTGTCCCACAGCTCAGGAGTAGCAGGAATAACAATTGCCATTCATAGATCACCAGGGCCATCATTACTGGTGACCTGATCCACAATTTGGGATTAATAAAAGCAAGGCAGAGTGAAATCAGCCACCTGTTTCCTACACCACATGGGCCATTAACAGCACAAATGCAGAATGTGCAGTCAATAAAAGATGAGGGAGGGGATTCTCACAGGCTGTGAACTCCCATCCTGACACCATGTACCGCATAAATTCAAGAAAAACTTCTTGAGCATCTCCGTAAGAGCAACCAATCGTTCCTGTTTTGTTTAACAGATACATGGGAAAGGCTCCTACACAGCACTGTGAGGCAATAGGAATCTGCTGGTATTTCTGAATTAAACATATAAAAAGAGAAAAAGATGAGTATTCCTTTCTACCTTCGTTTCATTGTTTCCTAGTGGGAGACTGGGAAGGCACTTGGACCAAGCCCCACCCATACTCTGGACATGGCATTATAGAAATTATGATGCCTCTATTGCAAATAATGAATAAAAACTGGGCTTTGGTTTGGCTTTGGATTAATGCAGCACAACCAATTTCAGTGCAGTTACCCCTGTGTTAAGTCAGAAGCATGAGCCAAATACAACAAAATAAACCTCTCCCTGGTACCTGGAGTGACTCAGCTTATGTGCATACTGCATGTACATTTGATTGAATTATACACACAGCCATAATTTTAAGAGGTTGATACAGTAGGCACCCAACACAGGGGAGAAAACCTCAGCTAAATGAAATTAATTATAGGTGTATATAATATAGTTAATTGAGCTATGGAGGTTACTCAGAGTGCATGTTTGGTAGCATCAGGTTACACCTTGTCTCTTTCAAGGTTTCAAGGTTTCTCCCCTTGGAGCTTGTGTAGCTCAGCAGGTTCCAGACTTCGCCATGGAGAACAAGTCCCATCGTTGACTGCCCGGGGACAGTCTCGGGCTGCAGGTCAGCACTCTCAGGATGGAGCTGATGGTTCAGGTTGTCACATCTGGAAAGGAGCACAGAGCCCATGTGACAGCAGCACTGGGAGCAGCTGAGAGCCAGCTGCACACCTTCCCTGCAGGGACACAGCCTGGATATATCCTTCCTCCACCCACTACAGTGTGACCTCAGCCCACCCTGCCAGGGGACACTGTGGCCTGTGTCCCTCCAAGAGAAGAGGGATTTGTCACCCTGGAGTCAGGGTATGAGGAGCTGGGTACCCTGCACCTATGGCTTCTCCCAGGGCAGGGGCACAGCTCCTGCCTCCACCCTTGTATGCTTTCTCTTCTGTCTGTAACAGAGCAGGTGTGACAATAAAGGCCCAGCTTCATCATTCATCTCAGACATCAAATTACTCCCACCTACAGGGACTACATTTGCAACTCCCTCATGTATGCTGTGACTCAGGAGTGGGACTTTTATCTCGGGAAGCAGAATGCAGATCTGAATGGCACTGCTGTCTCCTGGAGGAGATAACATGTCTCTGCTCAGAGCCCTTGTTCTGGGCTTGCCTTCTATCACACAGCTCCATTTGGCAGGGGCTGTCTGGCGTGTGTGATAGCAGGCACTAAACTACTTCAGAAAAACAGAGACTTATTCTATCTATAAAAACAAATGACTAATTAAAAGTGGTTTTAATTTTGTAGTTCATATTTTCTTGGGATTGTCCCAGACTCTGGAGTCCATGGTCCACACCCGGTCCTTCTGGAGGAACTTGGCGAGGGAAAGCAGCATGAGATTTGCTCCCCCTTCTTCTCCTTTACTCTTAAAATCCCTCCCCGCCCCGCTTCTCCCTTCCTGCAACTGGTAAATTGTGAAGAACAGGAATGTTCCTGGGAAGAAACCCAGGCAGAATTGCATTCAGAACAAGTCAAAGATTTCTTGCATAGCTGAAGCATGTGTTTGCAATCCCCAATTGCTGGAGCACATAAGCCCTGCCAGCAAGTGCTGTTCCCTTCAGATGTTCTCAGAGAGCTCTAGGCAGTGTCCAGGGCAGTCTGTGGACAATCTGAGCTGAGGAATTGCTCCATGACCCATCTGTTCATGGTGCCAGGCCGAAAAGGTTCTCGGCAAAAGGATGGCAAAGAGCCAGCCCTACCATCCCAAGGAGCTGTGTTAGGGATGGTAGGAAATGCTGGTCTGGGACTTCTCCGAGACACAAACTGGTTCCATGAGAGAGCTTGGCTGCTACTACCAACCTGTCAGCCCAGGCTTCAGGCAGCTTTTGGGATTGATGCTCTCCAGAATACTTAGCATGTGCTACCCCAATAAAGGACAAAACCACAAGATCCCTAATTGTAACTGCTGCAAAGCAGTAGAGAGCCAGCAACTACAGCCTGTTCTCCCTTCAGCTTGAGAGGTGCCACTGATCCAGGGAGAAAATTACTCTTCCAAGGAGTGCTATTCAGTGGTACAAAACTGGAACCTGACAGGGCCGGGAAGGATGGGAGTTGCGGGCTGGGACACTCGTTGGAAAAAGCAGCTTCATTGTATTTAAGGAAGCTTTTGTCCTTGGAACTACATAGAGCACGGGATATTACAGGAGCACAGAGTGAGCCCTTGCTCAACTGGGGAAAGGCAGGTTGATGAAAGCATCACTTGTCTTTCCAATGACCTTATCATGTGAGCTGAGCCTGCCAAGAGCTGTCTCTCACTCTGTGCTCCTCGTGGCCTGAGCCGACTCCAGAGTGCTCTGTGCTGTCTCCGATATCGCTCGACATCGTTGGCAGGCTCCCAGGGCTCACACACGTCCTGGGTGGGAGCAGGACACCTCTGTGCTTTGCTGCCTCCAGCTCATCTCACTTCCAAACAGGTCCAATCTGATTTTGCAATTTTTTGAGTATAAAGAACACCCTGAGCTTGAGGGAGAAACAGAAGGAACAGAAGAGTCTTCCAAATCAAGATCTTTGACCTCTGTAGCTGTGTGGCTGTGCTGGCTCCTCTTCATGCTTCCCAACAGGATTCCCAGGTCTTTACTGGTGTGGCAACAATAGTGAGCAAGTAACACGTGGGGGCAGTAGGCAGTTTTGCTTCCTTGCCTGGGAGTCTGTGGTTGGAGCATCCTTGAAAGGGTCCTGAAGAACCGAGGTGCTCCAAGGTTTGAGGGTCACTGTGGTGGGCACAAGCTGCAGCTGCTCAGACTCTGGGAGAAGGATTTTGTAGGCCTTTGTGGCCTCCTGGGACAGGATGTCAGCACTGAATCCTGGGATTTTGTCACTGCATCTGGTCCTGCCCCAGTTCCTGCAGGCCCAGCCCAAGCACTTCCATCCTCATGTTCAAAGCACTTTAAACCAGAAGGCAGTGATAGTGTTGTCCACAATGGAAAACTGGCTGGAGTGAAAATCCCAGAGTCAGATCCCACCACATCCCACAGGACAAACCTTGCTGAGCTTGTTGCACCACAGGCAGGATGGAGCCCAGCACATCCCTTTCAGTGAGGTGAAGTGAAAAAAATAAGCCCTTACCTTATTACTGTGAAGAAATCAGAAGGCTTCAACTGCTACCATTTATTCTCTTGCAAACTTGGAATTTTCAGGTATCAGAAAAAAGCCTTGATCTTGGCTGTGAAGGTCTTCAAAGCCAAGTTTTCAGAGTAGGAATATTTCATACAGGGAAGTGGCTACAATTTACACAGTATGGCTCCAAGATTTTCTGGCAGGGCTATCTCCAGAATAGGTGTCATTTTTCCTGCTGAGTGAGCAGAACTTCAGGAATTGCTCGTCCACTTGATATTTGCCTGATTGCTCACATCAGTCTCCCCAGCATCTGTTATGTGGCCCAAGCTGATAGAAATAGCAAGAAATAAAAATCCAGGAAAGCCAGCTTCATCACCAGAAATGATGATGGATTAATTAGAATAAGGGGTGGGAAACAAAACAGCCCTGTGCTCCATGAGTAATTTAAAAAGAGTAAAATCAGATAAATTCCCAGATAGGAAAAGCATTTTCTGTAACTGAGGCTGCTACTTTAATTGGAAAATGCTGTTAACACAACTCTGACCGAGGCGAGGGCAAGAGCACAGCAGGGCTGGTGCAGATCTGAGAGTAAACAGCTGAATTGCTTCTCTCAGCCTCAATCTGCAAATTTCTGAAGCCAAAAGAACAGCTTTAAATGTAAAACTTCTGTTGGAGGTCATGCTTCAATTGGGCTATGAGCCAGGACATGCAAAGACTTAGGGCATTAAAAGTCTCATGGAGATGAAAAGACAGTGGGGAGTCATTTGAGTTGGCTTGTAATGCACTAAGCTACAGCAGGATCTGCCTTCGTTCCCTTTAAACCAACTTGTGGGGAGGCAAACTGAGAAAACTGATATTTTATCACTTGTAACTGTTACAGCAAAAGCTAAGTCTAAGCATGGCCCTGATGGAATTCCTGTGTCCTGCACACAGCTCTGGAGAGGGGTCCCAGCCCCAAACTGGCTCGGCCTTTCCAGTACCTGGAATGTGATGTAGCCCCTGAAAATGCCCCAAACCACTAAGTGACCACCTCTAGGGATGTATGAGCTGCTCTGTTGGCCATTTTTTCTTCACTTCAAACCATCATCTCAGACAACCTTCAACCACAGAGTAACAGAAGAGGCTTGCACTTACCCTTGTCCTTCCAGGGAGCTCGAAGTGCTTTGAAAATCCCCAGCCAAGCAGTGCTATCGTGGTTCCTGTGCTTTGCACAGTGATTCCCTGAGTTACAGGGCAGTGAACTGCTTCACCCAAGGCTGCACGACATGTTGGAATGTCAGCCCAGATCCTGGGAAGCTGGGATGAGCATCCATCAAGAAATGAAGGATGTGTCTGGCTGTCAATAAATGAAAAAGCTGTGAATAGCAGCAAAGTGTGATATAGCACCGGGTACCACCAAAGCACAACTGGCCAAATCCAGCTGTTGCAAGGAAAAGGAAGAGAAGCAGGGCCATGTCTTTCACTGGTTAATGCTGCACCTCCCTGCATGGACTGGCTTCAGTCAGGCCCCAGGTGGCCAGAGAACACAAGGTGTGGCTGGCCAGGAGCAGAAGCTGTCAAACACGAGGAATCTGGAGAGGTGGGGAAATTCAGGACAACTTCTTGGTCCAGCAGATAAAGCTTCCTGCCTTGTTTTACAGATGTGATGCGCTTACAGATGTTCCCTGAAAGGGGCAGCAGAGACCAATCCCACATGATGAACAGAAAGAGCCGTCCTGATCAGGGAGAAATAGAAATATAGAGCAAGAACTATTTGCAGTGTTTCTTTTCCTTGGCATACAGAGGCTCCATCATGTGTCCACTCAAATAAAAACAGCTTTGGCCTGTTTACAAAAACAGGTTTATAGGTATAGATATATACCTATATGTGTATAGGTTTATAAAAACCTCTACAGGCCAATCTGGGGCTGATTGATAGAGTTTTCATCAACTCTGTGATCACTTCCTTCAGCTGCTTTTGAGAGGAGGGCACCAACCCTGCCCAGACATGGTTGGGTATGCAAACACGGTGGAGCTCTATATAATTCACTGATTAACACCTATGTCACTACAGCAGCACAGCAGCCTTTGGGCTGGCAGGGGGAACAGTGTAATTAGGGAAAGGTTTACTAACAGGTTCATGGGTACCTGCACCACAGCTCATCACTAAAACAATTTGGCTCCCACTTGACCTTGAAAGAGGGAGATGAGGAAAAAGGCTGCTTAGACTATCAAGGTTCCCAACAGTCCGTATTGGTGTGAAGCAGGTAAGCCCATCTTGGACCATCTTTACAATCTCTCCAGGCTCTCTTGAACCACTCAGAGTTAATTCTAGACCTGATCCAAGTCACTGCCTGGAGAAAAAGGCACAGTTATTTACCTGCAGCAAATCTCATATGTGTTACTTCATCCAAGTCTCTTATCCTAGCCTGTCCTGTTGCTTTAATTGCCTTATGCCCCTCTCTAGCACTGTCCACAATCCCCAATGCAGAGGATGGGTTTGCTGGTGAGGATGTCCAAGAGCTCCAGTCAATAGGACAATACAACAGGCACAAACCATGCACCAGTCTCTTCATCAAGGATTTCAAAGAGGCCAAAGATTTGAAAGCACCAAAGCAAGCAGTGGCCAGTGTGAAGTGAGAACGCAGCAGAGGAGCCAGGGCAGCAAGAGCTTTATCAGGAAACCAAGAACCCTCTCTGGGTCCTGCTCTCAGGATCACACAGCACACCAGCAAATCTGGCTGCAACTGAAATCCTGGCTTCCCCTGAAGCCAATGGCAAACATCCCACTGGCTTCAATGGGAGCAGGACTTCATGCCAGATCTCGTGCTTCCCATTCCTTTGCCGGAGCCATGAGAGCAAGCTTCCCTTCCAAGGCTGTGTCTGCAGCTAGAGCCTCCAGGAGCAGGAGAATGGCTCTCCTTGCAGCCTGAGAAGTATCAATGGGAAATGAAAGACTTATTTTTAACAGAATTGGTGAGTGTCCTAGAGAAAAACTTGCCTAGAGTTATGGGGCTCTCTGGAGCCATTTCCTTCTCCCTTAAAAATTCCCCTTAGGCTTTAGGCTCCCACAGGGTGCCCAGCAGCTCAAGCACAGCTTTTGGCTATGATGAAATCACAAGTGGCGAAAGTGGTTTGAGCTGGGTTATGCACCTATCAACACTCAATTCTCCCAGTCTTAACATCCCTCATTCCACAGCTGCTTACCCAGGAGCACCTGGACACAGTGGGACTTACAGCAACACAGTAAACAGATAGGAGAAAACTAAAGTCTGCCCATTTCTGTTTTTATCACAACAGAGTTGTGAAGGAAGGTGAAGAAAGGGATGCTGGAAGAGCTGTGCACTGACCATACAAGGCTCTACATTTGCTCTGGCACGAGCATCCCTCTGCTGAGATGAGCATCTAGAGACCCCTGTTTGTGAGGTGGCAAGGTCACATCTCTCATTTCCTGCAAATCTTTGCTTTCCTTGGCAGAAATGAAGGATTTTGTTAGGGAGATCCTGGTGGGTGTTTTGTGATCAGTCAAGCACAGCAGATTACTCGAGGGTGTATACAGGACCTCCAGTCTTCTTGATGTAGGAAAATGATTCTGCTTGCTCCAGAAATTCAGGAGTCACCAGCATGGTGCTCACCACCTGTATTATTCCTTAGGTCATGTGGTAAGTCTACTGGACAGATTGATGTCTGTACAGCTGACTGTTTGCATATCAATTCTAGAGGCAAAGGAAATTCTTCAAATCCCAGAGCACAAATGTGCAGTGCTAGAGAAAAGCAGGTGGAGATGTGCCAAGTTACAGCTCCTTAGCTGCTGCCCCTGTAAAGAATGCCCTGCGAGGAAAACTGGAAAATATTTTACAAAAGAGCAAAGATAACACAAGACAATCTGGCAAAGGGTAGAATTTAATATTAATGGATTTCCTTTAGTCACTGTATTTCCTGTTCCTAACTCAACCCTCTAAAATCAGCAACAGTCAGAGAAGGGCCATAAACGTTGCACATCTAAAAGGTCTTTCACTGAAAGATCTCAGAGAGCTTTGCAAATGTCAGGGACTGCTGAGGAATGTTTTTTCCCTGAGGAGACTGTCCATGTAGCCAAGGGGCAGATGCTCCTTTGGCTGCCGAGGCCAAACACTGAAATTTGGCTACTCTGTAAGAACATCTTCCTTCTTTGCCTCCCAGGTTCCTGTCATCACAAAAACCCAAAAATGAGAGGAGCTGGGCTTCCCTTGCTCTCAGTGTAAAAAAAAAAATCTTCCTCATGGACAGATGGGTAACAGACACACTGCAGGGATGTACTGGTATCATTTCAGCCCAGCAGCCACTTTAGGATCTTGTCCCTGGAGATCTCAGTGTTACACAGAGACACCTCATGGCTGTCCCTGGCTCAGCTGCCAGTGTGTCTGAACATCACCATTAAAGCACACTGAAACTTGCCTTGAAAGGGAGCTGGACCAGCCCCACCTCCCCACCCTTCCCTGCCAACTGGTGCTTGCCTGGAGGAGTCCAAAATTAGTCCAAGCAGATAAGAGATGGACAGTGTGGCTCCTCTGAGTCCCATGGTTCTTTGTTCAGAGGGGATCCTTCTATGCCCACCCACATCTTCCTCTAACCTGGCAAAGTACCTGAATTACTGAGCTGACTTGCCAAGAGAGATTTAGGCTGGAAACCTCTCTAGAAAGATGTCTCTCATTAGGAGCAGGGAGCTGGCTGGGGCACAGAGCTGGGAGAGGAGTGTTACTCATTCCTGCCTCACGTTGGACCCTTCAGACACTCTCCTCTCCTGCAAGATGCACTGTTCTGTGACTGCTGGCAGAAATTAATGAGCAGAGCTGATTGAAAAACTTTCCATCAAAACAGTGTTTCTGCTTTGCCAGAAGATAGTTGAAAAATTAAGTGGAAAAATTAGAGAAGAGATCATGGGTTTTGGCTGACATTGTTGGTCCAAAAATCCCAAACTTTGGATTTTTTAGCCAAAAATGGAAGCATTTGGGGAAGGCAGGAGAGGAAAGGGAGGTGCCTGGCAAAACTTAGTGATACCCTGAAAAATATCTACAAAACTTTTGACAAATATGAGGGTGTTTTTGTCAATTTTATCTTTTTTTTTTTTTTTCTTCTCCATAGTGAAGGATGCTTCTGCTTTTAGAACCATTCTACAAGGAGGCTGAAAACAAGTAAATAAGCTTTTTCTTTCTTACACATATGGCTATAGATCCCCCATAGCTTGTGGCATAGGCACAGGCAGCAAGTCCTCTGGAGAGACACATCAGAAAGACCAGATCTCTCCTGGGAGCTGCCCAAGAGCCCATTACCCCCAAACTGCAACTCTCAGAAAGGGACACACGCAGAGCTGGTGCTGCTGTGAGTTTGTACAGCTGATGGGAAGCCTCGATAACCTCTGAGCTGCCTTGCACACAAATAAACGGAGCCATGGGGACAGCCAGGGAACAGGGCTTGTGATGGAAGGTACTGTGCTCACAGCTGCTGCAAAACCACCCGTGCTGAACACTCAGGCAGCCACAGGCAGAGTTGTTTTTGCAGGGAGAATAGCACATGAATACCTGGGAACCCACAGAAAGTTGTTTTCCATCTTGCTCACACAATAATGTGGTTTTTCTTTTTCCCCTTTAAAATTGTTTCTTCAGCAAAACACAGTTAGAGGAAAAAAAAAAAAAAAAGAGATGGAATCTTCCTTACCCTCTGGGTAATGTGGTTGACATCGTTTCTTGGGCTCACTGTCACTGTCCCCTCCTCAAAGCATTGCTGGCCAGGGATGTGAAGTGATAGGGGGGAAGAAGCCATGAGCGAGAGCAGTCAGCAGCTCCAGGGTGATGATTCCTGAGGAGAGCAGAATTCCAGTATTCCAGCAGGGCCCTCCTTCCTCAACACAAACCTGGGATTGGAACAGAGCTGACAGTGCTGAAGCCAGCACAGCACAGGTGGCACCAGCTCTGTGAGAAAACCAAATGTTGTTATTAAGCAGTGGGGGGCAGGGGAGGTTCAATTTATAGTGATTTCCTAAGTAATCAGACCATGATTCTGGACAGGATTTGTATTTTAAACACCACCTAATTTTTAAATTCAAGCTAGATGAGTATTTCATACCTTTTCCTTAATGAGAGCAGCACTGGAGGAAGCAGGCTCAGGAGTTCTGCTGTGTCCTGGCAGGGAACTGCTGCAGGTCTCCTTGCTGACAGCCCAAGCTTGACTCTCATCCCCCCACAGCCTGGGTTACAGTCCCAGCCATTTCCACCACAAGCAGCTCTGGCTCAGAGCCCCCAGAATGATAAAAGACTTCTTGTGTGATCATCTCAGGAGGGAAGTTTGGTGCCAAACAAAGCTGCAGCCTGGTTGGGTCCTTTTGTCATCAGAGACAAAATCAAGGGGAAAAGTACAGAACTGGGGAAATAAATGGAAGGTGAAAAATGTTCAAATAATGTCTTTTCCAAGAAAATTAAAAAAGTCCAACCCAAGAATGGCTCGTTTGGTTTTGCTGGACAGGCTGCACTGACCTTGGTGCAACATGAAAGACTCTGTTAGAGGATTCCCTTTTTCATCAATCCCTCACCAGTCCAAGTACTTTCACTCCCTGTCTCCAGGAAGGCTCCAGTGATGGTGTAGCATGCAGTGACCTTACAGAAAGCTTTCAAGTGATCCATCAGCAGGTGATAGCTTGTGGGGTGGTGGAGCCAGCCCTGCAGACTGGGGAGCTACCAGTGCTCTCCTGGTGAAAAAGGAGCATTTCCCTCCATTCCAGTTCTGCACATGGAGAGCAGCATCCCATCCCATTCTTCCTGACACCATCAAAAGTGTGAGTGCACAGAATAGGAGCACATCTGGCACAGATCTTCTTTGCCTGGAACTCCACAGCACACTGGTGTCTGCACTGACACTCTTCAGCAAGAAGAAAACATTCCCTTCCCCATGGAAATGCTCCACGTGGTGCTGGGGAAAGCACAATGAGCATTTGGTTTTCACTCTCCCAAAGAGCAGGGTGCTACCAGCAGTGGTACTTGGTGAGCATGAGGCTGATATGGGGATAAAGTGCTCCACATTTTGGAAGGAAATTTCCTTCCAGAGCAAGCAGGGTGCTGCCAGCTTGCTGCAAGAGACAGCTGAGGCTGCCAAGGACACCAGGAGAGTGAAGGGAGCAGGTGGAGTTGGTGGAGGCAGAAGTGACCTCCAAGGAGGAGAGGAGGGATTCTACTTTCTGCCTGATCCTCCTGTGTCAGAGCACCAGAGCCATCTGAGCACCTGCCTTTAGTGACCTTGGCTGAGGTGACAAATAAAAAAAACCCAGCTGAGCTCACAGGGAAGGGCAATGGCTTGGGTAGAACTGGGGATTAGGAATAAAAGAAAACCAGCAAACAGCTACATGCAAAATAGGGAAACTAAGTATATAATCCTACCGGATTTATAGGAGAGATATTGGCACATACCAGGAGCACTGCAAGCCAAATGTATGACAGCATTCCTTACACCCCTCCCACCCATTGCCATATCCCAGCTTAATGCAAAGCCCTTTGGCTTCCCCAGGCTTAGAGCTACGTTTTATTGTTCAAACAGGTCAACAATTGCAATCAGATGTTGACTCCAGGCAAGGCACAAACACGATGATGTGTTAATGTACAGCACCACTTGGATGGAGTTTCTGCAGTTGTGCTGCTGTGAATGGTCCTGTGCAGGGTGGCAGCTGGGCTGGTATCTCCCAAGGCTGCCTCTGAACGCCAAGAAGCCCAGCAGTGTTGTGCCATGAGTCCAGTGTGAGATCAGTAAATGAGCTCTGTTATTAAAGTATAAACTCCATTTCTGGAAATCATTTTGGGAGGAGGGCTCTCACACCAACTCTATTTTGGTTTGTTATAAAATCATAGAATCATTTGGGTTGGAAAAGATCTTTAAGATCATCAAGTCCAACCCAGCACTGTCAAGTCCACCACTCCACCATATTCCTGAGTATTTAAGGCTGCTTTAGAAAGATCTCCAAGAAGCATCCTTTTAACAAGAATTGAGCTGGAATGGGATACAGACAATGGCATCTTTGTAAGACAGGATGGGAGATGATCCTACAGGTGTGTCTGTGTGCAGCTGACTGCAAAAAAACCCTTCACCATGCTGGGAGCTAAACACTACAAAGATTCTGGCTATTTCCTACAACAAAGACATCCAAAACACTTGGCACTGAAGTAATTCTGTTTATTTCACACCAGGGGAGAGTGCAGCTAGGTTATGCAGATACCTTCCCAATAGATGGGATCATTTTGCTCCAATATAAGTTTCCACATGCTCAGCACTGTTCATTGTCAGGGGGTGCTTCTGGGGCTGCAGCCACTGAACACACATGGAGCTGCTGCCCCCTCCTAGCTCCAGCACAGCAAGAACAACCTTCCCCAAAAGCACTCTCAGAATGTCCCTCTCCCCAGGCACAAGCTTCCCCCTCCTCACAGCCTGCCCAGGCACACACAGAGATACCCCAAACACAGCCTGGTGCACTTTTCCTGGACAAGAATTTTCTACTGTCGTGTCACTGACCACAGACCTGGCAAGGCATTATTCAGGTGTTAACATCCCCGTGCTTTATTTTGCAACCTGACCAGGACAAGACCCATCACTTCTTGGTTTGTTAGCACACTGAGAACTCTGAGGTGCCAGAATTTCACTGCCAAATGACCTTTTACACCAACCACAGCAATTAAATAGTTGGCTTGCATTCAACCAAATCCCAGTCTCAGTCCAGTATTACACAGATGCATAATGTACCACTTACAGCTTCACTCCTTTCTCTTAATTTTCATGCTCTTGGGTTTGCTTTGTACTTTTGTTTCAAGTTCAGAAACCTTATTAAAGTTGTTATGGAAAAAATAAATTTATTATTTAACATACTCAATTTGTTCAAAACGGAATGATCCTCTTTTTCTTTTTTTGGCTTTCATTTACAACTGGTTCCATTCATTTTGATTGTTTTCATCTTCTTCTATTTATAACCAGCACCAAGAAGAAAATTACCATGGATACAGTACATATGCAAATTAGCTAATGGAAAAATATATACATTTCACTCTGTAATGAGAAAACTTAAATGATATTATTGCCATGGAGAATATATCCCTGTATTATAATAAAATATCAAGCAATAATCGACTGCTAAGATTCTTTTCCACCGACAAAAAATAGCACCATACAAGAGATAGTGGGAATCTACACTCAATAACACAATTGTGCAACTAGAAATGTACAGTACTTTAGTACAGAGTATTGCTTACAATATGGAAATACCACCACTGTAATCAAAAGAGCATCAATCTCTTATGAACAACTAAGAAAAGTATTGTCATAGATACACTGAAACAAACAGCTTTTCTTTTCACCAGAATGTGGTAACTGCGGGCAGAGCATAGCTGTGACTTCATTGTAAAGCTCCTATAAAGTGATAAAAACCAGAAGTGCAGGAATATTCAACAGAATTAAATTTTTTTGTTATTATTATTTTTCTGGCTATTGTAAGATGGGAAGGTTGTCACTATGTGAAGTAAGAGAATTGAATAAAATGGAGCTGTGTTGTGCCACCAGTTTTGAATTAACGTTGGGGGGTTTGATTATAAAAAAGTAAAAGTTTGATGCATGGTAATCTGTGAGCTGTCTGAGCAAGAGAGGTGTTTTTTTCTCAGTGCTTGGACAGTTGAAAAAAATCCTTGTAAATTCCTGTTTCCATAGGTGGAACCCAGAAATTGGACCCAAGTGTCCTTTGGGTGCAGAACCCAGAAGACTGGGTCAGGCCACAGGTCTAACCAGCCTAGCACCCTGTTCTGGACAGTGGCCAGTAGGGAATTATTACTAAAAATCACAAAACCTAAAATCCTTCCTCTCCTATGTCCTACCTTTTGCATAGAGAGGGTCACAGATCAGCACCAGAAGGAAAATGTTCCCTGCTGCGGAGAAGCACCTTTGATTCCCAGCAATGATAATTCACACAGTTCTGCCAAGGTAACAGAGAAAATGTTGCCCAAGAGAAGAAAAACAGCAAATTCCAAACCCAGTGTGGGGAGCCCTGGGGTGGTTGTGGGGGCAAGGAGGCAGCAAGGACAGTCCCAGTGTCACAGGCAAAGTCACAGTCCCAGTTGCAGGCAAAGGGGAAAACACCACTATGAATTACCAATATAAACCAGGTTCTCCAGGCTCTGTCAGATCTCTTAGAACTTTCTCATTAGTGGTTCTTCTACCTGTTAATTTGCCTAATCGAGTATCACCTGGTGTTGCCTAAATCCTCCCTGTCACCCATGCCAGCAATTTTCCATTGATTACTTGCCAAGCACTTAGACAACCTCTGCACTGGTTGACAGGGCGGGGGTAACAGAAAAAGGAGGTCTGATTCTGATTGCAAATTGCCAAAAAAAAAAATCCAGTATAACAAAAACCAAGCTGGAATCATTTCCCTGATAGAGAAAATCATCTGAGATGTTGGAAAGCAGATCTGTTTGAGACAGGCACTTGAGAAAAAATGGTGTGCAAATGTGCCCTTGTGCATCAGGCCAGCCCTGGTGCACACACACACTCATTTGCACTAATAAGCACAGATGTAAATGTGAAGCCCACACAGGATTAGTCTGTTGATGAACATTATCTGCCTGTGCTTGAAAAATTTAGCCCTTAATAAAATGCTAACAGTTTATTCCAGTGAGGTACTG
This sequence comes from Erpornis zantholeuca, assembly GCA_013400515.1. Classification (NCBI taxonomy): domain Eukaryota; kingdom Metazoa; phylum Chordata; class Aves; order Passeriformes; family Timaliidae; genus Erpornis; species Erpornis zantholeuca. Next base: position 73,013 of record VZTN01018279.1, read on the forward strand.
GATCTGGAAAGAATTGTAATAAGCAAAAATTGCTCTAAAGACATGTTAGGTACTAAGAGTCTTTATCCTTCCTTGCATTGACAAAAAGAGACAACAGCAACAAAGACAACCTGGGGCCAGGTGTGAGCTGCAATCCAGCCTGGCCCAGGGCCTGGGGGAGTAGCTGGGCTTGGTTCTGTGCTCAGCTCCAAGGAGTCAGACAGTGACACACAGTTCTAGAGCGAGTACAAAGCTGCAATTATCCAAAGAGCTCTGTTCTGTCACGAGGAGTGGGCTGAAAGTCAACCATGGCCTTGGGCCCTGGCAAGAGAAATGATACTTGTTGGAGCAAGATTTGATAGGGAGACACTGATGTGTGTGACCACGAAGGGGACAAGCCCTGCCCTGAGCAGAGCTCCTGTTTCAAGTCTCACATCGCTCACAGAGAGGAGTCTGGTTTAAAGTGCACAGACATGGCAGAGAGTATTGTGTGTGCAGCACCTGTAAGTGCTCTGACAGCAGCAAACCTGATAGCACCACAGAAGTGAGAGAGGGAGCACTCAAATACAGTGAGTGAGTTCCCAATCCTTCCTGAAAGCAATGGAAGTCAGAGCCCTTTGGCTTCTACAAGCTCCTTGTTACACTTTGAATGCCTTGTATCCCTGACTACTTCTGGCTACACCAAAGGCTACATAACCTCAGCTGTACAAAAGAGCCCAGAGATAGAAAACACCTGTTCTGCTCCCCACTACATCCTTTTCATAAAGATTGTTCCAAACTCCGTTTCTGTTCCAACCCTATCCAGTTTCATAGACCTCTTGTGAGAACCAACACTCTCATTATCTGATTGACTTCTAAAAATTGGAGAGAGCTTAGGCCAAGCAATCCCTCAGTGAGCTCTACTGGATGAAATGATTTCTGGTTTCTCCCACATCATGTAAATGGTTATTGTTTAAAAGTAACTATCTACGGCTGTTAATAAGATTCAATTTCATTAAGCTCAGAGAAAAATTAGGTTTCATAAAAGAAACTCTATTATTCCAGGAAAAAGATAGAGGATTGTTTTTTAAAATTAGAAGGAAAATCACTCCCTATTAGTGGCTCTAAAAATGAGACTTGGAACGTTGGATATAATTATACTGAGTTTTCTGTAGGAAATTCAGAGATGTCTGTCCTCTGCTATCAGTTTTCACAAGCTTTTACAGAAAATCCTCTCTTTAAACTAAGCTTTTCATTTATTCTTGTCCCTCAAAGCCCACTCTGCAGTGGGATAACTGCTGGGAATTGAAAACAACAGATAAAAGCCAAGATTAAAAGATTAAGTAATGTCTCTACCTTTGCTGAATTATTTTGCCAGAGGCCTTCCTCCATGGAGGTACCCATATCCTTATCCAATGTAATCACTTTGCAACTCTTGTCATTTTCTTTAATGGTAGCAAGCCATCCAGTGGCTGGTGATTTAATATATTAAAGTAAAAAGCATTGATGAAACATGTGAGAATGTCAAAATACTCAGAAATGACTGGTTCCTTGAGATGACCCTTTCTGTGTGGTTTTTTTTTTTAAGGTGGATGAGTGGATGACTTTGGTGTCCAGTCTGTAGAATTAGTTTCAAGTCTTGTTAGGTATGCTTTGGGATCCACCACACTGTAGCAACTCGTGAAGTTCCAGTACTCAGACCTACTAGTCCGTGATTTACATCCAAACAGGAAGATTCTAAGGAGTGGCACAGGTTCATTAACTCTTCTGCTGCATCTTGTTTGCATAAAAGTCTCTGCAAGTCTGGCAGCAGCGCTGGTACCATCGCATGTCCTGGCACAGGTTCTTCTCGCGGATCACCCTGCAGTACACTGTCCACTGGTCCCCTGTGCACTTGTACGTGAGGGCAGCTTGGGAGGAGACAAGAAAGGAGAAACTACCAAATTAGGCAGGGAACAGCACTGCAGGCATGAGCAAAATCCCTGCACTTGAGGGGAGGGAGGGCCACCCTCGCTGCCAGCACTGGAGAGCAGGTCATGTTCTCTCTACCAAAATATCAGCCTCTTGGAAGTGCTTCCTTCCTCCCCTGGACATGAATGGGGACTGCAAACCTCCTCATGTTGCACCTATTTTGTCTCAGAGGCAAGCAGGCCTGGATGAACAAAACATCCAAAGATTCAGCCATGAATCTTAAACCCAAGGCCATGAACTCCACATTGCAGTCAATAGGATGAATAAATCACACACCTGGCAAGAACACCTGAGACAAACCTTCTGAATCTGAGGTGGGAGAGTTCACATAATAGAAACTGAGCGAGAAATAAGGCTAGGACTGATATTTTAGAGGTTCAAGGTCCCTCACAGGTTGTGAAGGAAGACAGGAAAGAAGTGACAGAATAAACGCCTCTGAATGTGTCTTCACTAAGAGACACTGGACACAGACATAAAAGTCAGGTGAAGTAACCTCCACACTTAGATACTTCTGCAAATGTTATCCAGGACAAAAAACCATTCTGAAGCAGGGACAAGGCAGCATGGGTTCTGTAGACTACTGGAATTTTTTTCTTTTTTATTTTTTTGCTGATGCTTCCAGTGCAGAGAACAGAAAATTCTGTTTAAAGATAATTGTTTATAAGCAAGAAGAGCAAAACACTCAATGATATGTCTTTCTGCTAATATCAAATATCATTGTTTCTGGACCTGGCAATTCCAAGCCTGGTTTAGAAACAAAAGCATCCCAAATTACTTGCAGATTACTTTCAGCAGGGACTTGAGCCTCCTCAGTCTTCTAAACATGTGAGCATTTTATTGCTTTGTCCTAAAATGTGAATTAGCATGGATTTCTTGTCTCATCAGTGTATCAAGGGCTTACTTCTCAAATGAAATGCTCCTTGCACTATGCTCTTAGTGCTAAAATATCTGGGAAGTACTCTCATATGTTCTTTACACAAGAGGTTAGAAGCACCCCAGCACGAGTGCATTTGCAAGAATGAAAGCCCCCACTTTCTATTTAAAACATCTGGTAAATTTTTGGGGAACAAATTTCAATTCAGAAGCTTCAATTCCAGTCCTAGTTTAAGTATTATTTAGTACTGGACAGCACTATTAGAAAATGTTTCTCTATTATTTAGCAGCCTTGTGTTTTCATTTGTGTTAGAGGTTTCTTAGCCTCTAAGATCAGCTCAGCTGTGAGGGAGGAGGCTGATCTTTCTGGTAATCTCTTCTTGTTTACAACCCAGCCTCTTGTACCAGAATGGGACAGGAGGCACCCATGAGGCTGTGTCAGTGTAGCTGATGCCTTAATTTAGCTTCATCCTACTGGTGATGATGTGCAGAATGTAAAGAAACCAACTTGGTTCTTGGAGCTATGGCTGAGTACACAGGGCTGAAGTTTGGAAAAATACATTTTTAGTATATTTATACTCTTATCCCCTTACAAACCAAGGAAATACAATGAGGGAAATCATGAGATTCCTAGAAATTTGTATTAACAGAGGCATTCTTAAATAGTGGCATGTCTCAAATTCAGCGTTAAGGTGTTTCAGGAAACAGATGGTTATCACCATATTCCCATCTCAGCTGGGGACACAGGGAATGCAAGGAAGGTGAGGAGGAGGACAGTGACAGAAAATCACAGGGTTTACAGGAAGAGGCTGGATGCTCTCTTGCTCCCTAGGCAAATCAATCCATCAAACCACCTGTCAAGGTCATGTACTTTTCTTGAGGTAAAATGATCATATTTTACCTCACTGCAGCACAGCCAGGGTGTGGAGGGGTTTGTGATGGAGGAAGAAGCACCCGCCAGCTCCCTCACCTCTGTGATCAATCAACCAATCAATCAATCCAATCAATCACCTACCATTTCTGTGCTCCTGTTGCTCTCTCAGCTCCATCCTCTGCCCAGTGCTCCACTTGGGCACAGCCTGAGGCAGGGGTTAGACAGGACCTACCCACACCACTTTAGTCTGGAGTCTGGCTGAGCCTCTCCCAGTTCCTGCCCCTGGACAGTCTCTGCAGCCCCACTTTTATCACAATGGGCACCCTGGGCAGGTGGCACCTTCCCCCCAGGCCCCTGACTCACCGAGCCTGGGCGAGGTGATGGTGTTGACGTTGATCTTGTCGTTGCAGACCTCCTGGTGGCACTGCCTGTAGGCCGCCGGCTTGGCCAGGGCCGGGCACTCGCTGCCATGGCGCCCGGTCACTTTGTGCATGCACTGCACCACACGCGACTGCAAACCCTTGCCGCACGTCGAGGAGCACTGCAGGAGAGAACACACTGAGCACAGAGGTTCCCATGTCACATACACAGCAAAAATCACTGCCAGAGCAGAGTGTGCAGCCACTGTGGTGCTGAGAGCTCAACAGCAGGGTCATTGTGGCAGCCAGGGACCCTCCACGTGGCTGCTGTGTTGTTCATGATGGTTTGCACCTTCAGGGAGTGCTGTGAGCAGAGGAACTCTCCTGGCACAGAGAAGGAACCTGTTGTCTTTCTGCCCTAAGTTCACCTACTCTGACTGTCCCCTGTGGATGCCCATGGGGTTCAAGCAGACAAAAATGTAATTCCCCCCACCTTCAGTCATGAAGAAGCAAAGCTGAAAAATGTGTAATGCTTAATTATGGACCAGCAGCTTCTACCTTCCTCTCTGTGGGGGACCCAGTAGTACTTGGTTGAAAAGCCTCTCCAAGACTTGGGTGGTCTAATAAGGTTTCCTCCACAGCCAGGATGACCACAGCCAGGCACTGATATAAGATAAATCCCAGGATTATAGCAGAGCCTGGCAGCTCCTGCATGCCCAGATCTCTGAGAAGCTCTGTTTTGGATAGAACAAATCAGGTATTCCAGTATTCACTCCCATCTATCCTTGCTAACTGTCTGGCACTTGCCTGTCCTCCTGGGAGCAATTGCAAATTGTACTCATGAGTTTTGGCTGCTATTAGCCAGAAGGCCCAGCCTGTTCATATGCTCTCTTTGTTGTCATACAATCAGAGTCCCTCCCTCTCCCTCCCTCTTCCTCTGGCCCAGTCACTTGTGATTTACAATGTCCTACTTGCACGCTGTTCAATTTTAATAAAGCAAACACAGTGAGCACAGGGAGGTGCAGCAGCTGGAGTCAATAAAAGAACCTTGTATTTAACATAAAGAAACAATGGGTTGCAAGACTTGGGTAAGATTCCTGTTTCTGATAAAGCCACACACAAGCAAACAGTGGGGGAGGAGGTGAGAGAAAGCCCAGGAAGTATCAACAGAATAATGTAAGAAAAGTTCATGTTTTCTGTCCTCTGCCGTTTCTGAGCAAAGTCAGGACATTGGAGCTTTCTCCCTGAAAAACACCATCACCTCAGAGAGGTAATGCTCAGAAGAGAGATGCCAAACATTGCAGAGGCTCAGAAGGTGGACACCAGTGAGAGTGGATTGAAGTCCAGTTACAAATCCTGTGTATGTGGTGTGGGTGCTTGTGAGACCAGGATCCAAGGGCAGAACACATGGATGCACACAGGGCTCCACCTCTACATCCATGGGGATGAGTACAGCAAAGCCATGGTAATTTTTGGTCTGGAAGTATCACAAGAAACCCCTGCTGTTTGGGGTTTTTTTCCTTTACAATCTTCTTATTTCAATTTAGGTTCAACACACCAGTTTATGACAGATATTTTTACACTTAGATTTTTCAGGTGTTGAATTTACATAAAAATTTGATCACTGTGAAATACCTCAGCAATGGTTATGGTATTTAGGATTATGCTGAATGAACCCTTCTCTTACCCTACAGTGAGCTATTCTAAAAATCAGGAATTAAAGTCCCTGATTTAAATCCCCTTCACAATTTGAATTTAAGAAGTGAGATCTTGGCATTTCACTAGTTTTGTGTGTCATTCAGCTCTTTCCCAGCACCAAGTGCCCTCAGTGACTCAGTGCTGGCCACTGGATTTAAAGCAAGTAATTTTTATCCTGATAAATGCAACTATTAGGCCCTTCCACTTCACTAGTCAAATGCAACCTTTAATCCTCAGGATTTCAGTGGCACTTTTAGTCTTCAGAGTGCTTTACTAATCTTAATCCTTCTCAAACTCTTTGCTTGAGGAAGGGAACTGTACATCCATTTTACAAACAGAACAGCTGTTACCACACAGGCATTAAATAACTCAGGCCATGGGCTTCCTCCACATGATTATAACATACTGAGTCTGAAACCTCTGCCTCTGGCTTTTAAGCACTCCCTGTGCTCTTAACAGGGGGGACCTAGGGAGAACAAAGGAAAAAAGGAAGAAAACAGCATTTTTCTCATAAGGTGAATTAGGTTTTCAGATACCAACACACAAACACTCACCTACTTTGTCTGTGTTCCTGTCTCTGCATTAGTTAACCAGCAAGGAGGGCAAGCAATGAAACTTTTTTCCACAGACACTGCCAGCTCCAGTCCTCAGACAAATAACAGCAGAGCTTTTGCCCGAAGCAGTTTTATTCCTTCTCCTGGGAGACTGGGATCATCACCTATGCTATGCAATTAGTTTTTCACAGCCAGGAAGACAGATTTTAACATCTTTCTTGAACTCTTTTGGGCTTGGCAGCTAAAGGAAGGTTGGACATCTGGCTTATTTTAAGACGAAATTTTCAACTCAGTACTTGGATAGTCTCTTTCCTAGGAATTTCAATAGGAAATAGGAATAGATACAAAATACATACAAAGGGGGAATTGTTACTCATGCTGCACTATGAAAAGAGGACATCATTAAAGAGGCATAAAAATCAAACTCCAACTGAACAGCAAACTCCCATAAATACCTTCTCTCCTTCTCTGGACAGTGAAATGTACTGCTATGGACTCTCTCAAACGTTTATGGAGCAAGGAACCATATCCACAGAACAATTTTCAGGGCTGGGTTCACCAGAGAAGACCCACCAGCAATCTGCCTCCTCTGGGAAGCTGGGGCTGGGACAAGGGGCTCAGCAGAGATGCTGGTGCCAAACAAAGAAGTGGATTTTCCCTTCCACCAGGCATTGCCAGTGGTGTCACTATCACAAAAAAGCATTTGCAAAACCCACAGAGTTTAACCATAATGCCCTAAACTGACAATACAGGTACTGTAAACTAGAAATCCACCCCCAAGCAAAGATCAAAGGGTTGCTCAGTACTGTAAAACAGAGGGGGTTAATGAACAGCTACAAAAAGTGAACCTAATGAGAGCCCCTGTAACTCCCAGTTCAAACACTGCTGAGGAAGGTAAAAGGAAGACAAAAATGCCTCCATTCACATTCTTTGGCAGTAACATGCAAGCCAGTGGGGATATCCAGAAGGAAATAAACTCACAAATTGTCAAGGCAGCAGCTGCGTTCATCAGCTTAAAGAAGATTTACTCACTGAAAAACTCTAACCTTAGGAGCAAGCTATGATTTTTCAACTGGAATGCTATTTCCACCTTAGGATATTGATATGAAAGCCTGAAATGTAGCAAAGGTGCTGACAGATGTCTAATTGCTTTGAAAGCAAATGCCTCAGGAGAATATTAGGTATTAAAATAGAATGAATTTACAGAAAGTGCTGAGATCTGTCAGGGCCTTCATCAACTCCTGGTCTACAAAAGATCATCAGAGAAAGAGAGGGGAATGAGAATAAATTCAGCCAGGGCAGGGCTGCTGTTGGGCAGCTCAGGAACACATAAAAGAGTCCAAAGAATCCCTGTGTTGAGGCTTAAGGGGAGGCTGAAAAGGTACAGATTTACCAGTACAGAGACAGGTTCAGGACTGAATGGGATAATGGACCATTGCTGAGGGTTTCTGCGAGGCTGGGATACATTTCAGACCCTGGGACACCTTTAGAAATGTCACTTTTCTAATCTCAAAGGGATAGATGTAAATCTTTTTCTTTGGTAAGAGACTTTTTTCCAGCAGAAGGTCACAGCATCCCTCCAGCCAATCCTGAGCACACTCCAGTATGGTGAGGGCTGATGGGGCAGAGGGAGATCAGTTCTAGATGATTGTCAGAACTAAGCTGTAGGCAAGATGGGCTTTCTCTTTATTCATCAGTCTGCATTCATCTGATGTTTAAAGATACTGGTTTGTCCCCACTTTGCTGGAAGTTGCTGAAGCCAAGGATAACACCATGGCTAAAGCTCCAATACTGAGAGATAGAGTCATGCTTTACTGACTTCAGAGTTCAAGTATTCAAGGCGTTAGGGTAGAGTGTTTTTCCCCTCGGGGGTCTTATTTCTTGATTCTATGAAAGTCAGAAAGAAAGCAAGACAAGTTCCTATTAAAAACATTCTAACACAGCATCGGAGATGAATGACAAAGGTCCTGTAATTGCTCCCTTCCCGGGACCTTAATAGCACACACATGTGTGCTCTGAAAGCCAGTGCTCCACACACCTTCACATCAGGCTTTTTATGAGGATCACTAATTTAAACCCCATAGTTCTAGCTGAAAAGCAGGGTGCAATAATGCTTTCATAAACACCAGGTCAACTTTCACCATGGCATCATGCTAAAGAAAGACATATCTGTCTTCTCACTGATAAGATCTAATTAGCCCAAAGCAAACTGTAAGCTGTTTTTCAAGCTTCCTTGTTCTTTTCTTTTGTTTCTTTTTTTTTTCTTCTTTTTGAACCCCAGATCTGTAAAAGAACATATCTGGTCTTGCTTACAACAATCTTTCATTTGGAAACTTTTGTGAAATGACTGATTTGTTCAATACAGCCAAGAAGAAAAAAATGCATAGCCTTTTGACTCAGTATGGGAAGAAACAATAAATTATGGCAGCAAATGCTCGTGGCTGATGTGACAGTATCTTAGCAGGAAAAGAGAAGCAATTTTTGCAAACTGCCTACAGCTGTACTTTCAAATTGCACGACCCCAAGGAACAAGACCTGACCAGCACATCCAGCATGTCTCACTGCATAATTAAGCTTGGCTTTGCTATTCTGAAAAGTTTTATTGTGCACAGAGAGTTCAAAGGCTGAACACATGAATATTCTGGGTCATGACAGTGCCCCTAAGTACTTGTGCAGTGGAGCCCAGGTGGATGCTGATGAGAAAATGCCATTTAATCCAATATTCCAATCAGGCAGAATTTATTTCTCATGAAGTTCAAACTGGATTTCAGGAACAGGCTCAAGCAGAGCTGTGAAGTGATACAGTGCTGCCCACAGGGGACCATATTCTAGCAAGTCACCTGTAGCACTGTGCTGTGTTTGGATCTGTGGCAGAAAGGGGAAATACTCCAGAGCTTACTCCACCAGGAAAACTGCGTGGAGGACATGATGGTGAAAAACATCTAATGCAAAAGGCATTATCGAAGTAATTTTAAATAACCTCAGTAGTCATGGACAGCTATGGGATCACAGGTCAGCCTGGATGGTAGAGAATCCCCCTTGCTCCTACAGCACTGTGTGCTGCTCATGCTGAGCCAGGCTCTCAGGGCTCACATGAGCTCTATTCCCACCCTAACTCCTGCCCCAGATGTTATCCTGAAAGAATATCCTGGGAACTGAAGCCCCACTGAATGCATTATTAGTTACTATTAGTTATTCATTAATTAATGATCAATGCTCCCCCCCAATGCAATTAATTAAGAAAGTAATTAAACTAATGACTCTTTTGGGATTATTTAATTTCAGCAAGAGGCTGCTCATCTCTCATTCAGTCCTGCCTGAGCATCTTCTAGACATGGAGCTACTCAGCTCTAACATGTGTGAGGCTGACTAACAGTATTTCACCTCTTTGCACAGTCAGTCAGACTGGCCCTAACTGCTCCTTGAAGTTGTTCTGGGAGACTGTCACCTTAATGCCTTGGTAGTCATTATAAATCTCAAAAGGTTATTGGAAAGACTGCAGAATTACATCAGTCCCTGCTAGCAATGCATATCATATGCTGTAAGGATTCAGGGGGAAATCCTCTTCAGATAGGTACTACAGACTTTAAATGGTGAATTACTACTCCCCATATTTTTAAAAACACAATCCTGGACCCTGTAACATCTGAGAGTAACTCTGAGAAAATGAATGCCAATATTTGAACAGGATTGTCTTTCACCCTTTGTTCTTCTTCACTTTAACAAACAAGAGTATAATAGTCACAATGTAATTTCATTTCCAATCCACTGAGGCTTTAACTCTCCATTGAAAAAATGCACTTAATGGACCAGGCTTTTAAATAAAAATATCAAAAAAGATAAGTTACTCTTCCAGTTAATAGGATCACTGGAGGCTGCATTGGAATATGAGACAATAACACTGGCAGAGCATGCTCCACTTCAAACAAAACACTGATTAATCTGATCTTTTTGCAACACATTCTCCTTTACTGCGGAACCTTCACAATAATTTGTACCAAGGATGTTCCCAGAAACTCCAGCACAGACAAGCTGTGCAATTTGTTGTGCAAACAAGGACCAGTCTGAAAGGCACAAAGCAGGACTTGGTCTCTGGAGCCTACAGTGCCCAGGGGAATGACATGGCCAGCACTGCAGTCAGCATCTGCTCCCTTTCCATGCCTAGCTCCCAACCAGAGCTGCATCCACTGGGGCTGGCTCTTAGCCCAAGCCTAGGTACAGACTCAACCTTGTTTTAGTCCCATTATGCAACATGTACACCCCCACCCACAGCTAGAGACATTCCACAGATGTGGGGACAGATGATCAGAAAGCAGAAGAGTGGGATTCATGTTACTGAACCAGCCCTGTTCAAATTCAAGAGCACCCCTCACTGGTAAAACCGATTGTGGGCCATTTCTTCTCATCTCCTGTAGCAAGGGGTGTTTTGAGATGTAGCTGTTGGCAAGAAAGGCTCTGGTTTGCACATCAGTGATCATGTGCCAGAGCCACAAACCACAGGGAACCACAACTCAGAGCAGTCTATGGGGCAGGACTTAGGTTTAGGACAGATGCTCTGGCTCCTGGCCATATCTATGACCACAGAAGCTGGGAATTTGACTACTAAAGCTTGTTGGGTGCTCTCCTATCCCACCCAGCTCCATCATATTCCGGAGAACAACTGATGTGCATCACTGAGGCCTATGGACAACCTTCCAGTGGTGCTGAAGGCACGTGAGCAGCCATAAATCACAAAGGTGTTCAGTGGCAGGGAAGGGTCTGTTAGCTCTGATGTGCCACTGCAGTTTTAAGCTACCACCCCTCCTGCAGAGTTTTTTCTCAATCCAACAAGGAAAGTTATTTTCTCCAAGGTAGAAGATGAACTTAGTTCTGACCTTCAAGAAGAATTAACAAGTTGTCCATAGCTTATCATAAACAGATGTCAGGTCAAGCCATGAATTTGTAATGAACGTTAGAACAAAGGGCAGTTTTGCTTCTCTATTTATAACAGCTTTGAATACACCTCTCAAACCACAGCTGTCGTTGATTTACTCTTCTTATTATGTAATATGAATTAATCATTAAAAGTGAGTTGCATAGAGGATTTTGTTGATGTTCCCAATCATTTGGAGCTTGGAAAATATGCCTTCCTGGCACTGGGAGATCGTAGAGTATTTTTGGAAAAAAATCCCCAAAACCTACATATTTTTTGGTGTATTGCAAGGCTGAGGGTTTATCTCCCAGAGAATGAGACCTACTGTAATCCTGCCAAAACAATTAATTTGCAATTACAAATCCTTGTTACCACCCATTGTGATGAATGATGGCTGATCTTCAGTGTGAAGCACTTCAATGTCTGGCACAAAGCCAGTATTTTTCTTATAGAAAATTAGATTGTTTTTTTCTCCCTACTGTTAATATTCTCCTGGGATGAGAACCCATTGCCAGCATTTCACAGGCTCAGCAAATACTGTAAAGGAGTTGGCAATTCTTGATGCTCAGAGAGGGCAGGTGGCTATAGGTGATTTTTCAGATGTGCTTTATCACTACTGACATTATTTGGCAATAAGAATGTTGTTTAACATTACACTTTGCCAAGCTGGTCCTTACTAGCACTTTCCAGTTCCTGGAGTGTACAATCTTTCTGAATCCAGTGGAAGTTGTGCCAGGTGGTTATACAAGATGTGGAGTGGTAGAAATAGATTTTCCCCCTACTTTCTCTGCCAATTGAAGCTCAGCTTGACATGTCATGTATTTGCTTTCCCCTGAGAGCATGAATCTGTGATGGTTCCTACCCAAGACCCAAAGATTCTGCACAGTCCCTTAGGTCAGATCCTGCTCTGCATGGCATTGGCATAAACCTGCATTACCTCAAGTGCCTGAATTAATCTGGGTTTACCCTAATGTAAGAGAGACTGATATCTGACCCACTGTGCTGAGTGAGATCCTTGGCCCATGGCCAGTGGCTTGTAGGGAAGAATGAAAGACAGTTACCCTGGATTTACATTGGGTTATCTGAGATTAATACAGGCCTTAGTATTTACAGAGCACCTACTGTAACTGCAAAGAAAAAAATATGGCAAAGCCAGCATGCTACAAGGCTTCTATGTGTGTTTCTTCTTCTAAAAATCTTTTCACTGGGCTAGGTAATATAATAGGTTAATGAGCTAAATTGTTGCCTGAGGGACAGAAGTTGCATATTTAAACTTCCACCCACAGAGCTGAAAATGCCCCTTGTGAAAGCCAGAGCTAATGATGGAGCTTGTGTATCTGGCTTGAAATTCCACCCTCCTTGATATAACACCAGTGAAATGAAGAATAGTCAAAAAAATGAAACTAGGAGCCCTGAACCATTCTGTGCTATTGGCTCCAAATACAGAACTTCAGTCAGGACAGAATTTGAGGCATGTAAAATAGAGAAGCAAGTAAAACTGGAAATAAGGAAAAGTCCATAAAAATCTTGTGGAGAATTGCTCCTGCTATATAACCTTGCCTCCTCAGTCATACCTCAAAAGAATCCAAAAGACAACTGGACAAAAGTAATTCAAAAAATGTAGCCTTGGATTGTAAAGAATAAAATAATTACCAAGGTTAGAAAAGACCTCCAAGATCAAGTCCAACCTTTGACCAAACAACACCTTGCCCACTAAACCACACCACTGAGTGCCAAATCTGCTTGTTTTCTGAACATTTCCAGGGATGGTGACTCCACCACTTCCCCGGGGAGCCTGTGCCAATGCTGAACCACTCTTTCAGTGATTCAGTGATTTCACTCTTTCCTAATATCCAGCCTGAACCTCCCTTGTCCTACCTCTGGTTGTCTGGGAGAAGAGCCTCACCTTCACCTCAATACAACCTGCTTTGACGTGGTTGTGGAGAGCAGTAAGGTCTCCCCTGGGCCATCTTTTCCTGCCACATTCCTGCTGGAGCAGAAGGGGAGAGAGCTGAAGACAGGTGGGAGCCTTGGGTGGATAAAAAGCATCCCCTGATGCTGCTCACCTTCAAGCACAAGATCTGTGTCTCCACCACAACTTAGCAACACCTCCAGCTCCCCTGGATCATCTGGGACACGTTTCCAGTGACTTCAACAGGCAAGTCCAAGTCCTGCAGCTGCTCCTTCCAGTGCAGCCTGGAGCAGGGCATGGTGTGGAGCTGGGCTGTGTGTCCTGCCCAGCTCCCCAGAGAGCCACACACATAAGACATGCTCTGTTCACAAGCTGCCCGTGCTCCTCGCAGAAATGTAATCCTCAACATAAAGTTTGTCAGCAAAAATATAATTCATCATGAAAGAATGAACTACTGTCTTGCTAAAGCATCAAGAGGCACATTTTCAGCAGTCTGGGAGTCTGAGGCAAGTGTTGGGAAACTGAGCAACCTGTGTTTGTTCCTCTGACCAGCACAACTACAACAAAAATGTAAAAATGCTTCCAGCACTAGAACATTTAAGAGCTCGGATTTCAAACAAGGAGGAACTATTTCAAAGCAGAACGAGTGTATGAGATGTTTGTTTCTTTAACTGAATGCAAACTGGATGTGGAATTTCCTCTTGGAAGAAATGATTGAATGGGAGATGGCTTGGACTCCCTTTTATGTATTGCATCATGTATCAAAAAGGATGATATAATGAATTGCAATTCTTAAGAATCCAGGCAAAAAAATAAAAAAAACCCCTTATTTCAAGTTAACACCTTCAGTGGGTCTTACATTGTGCAATGCATCTTTCTATTAGGTTTGAAGACTCTGGGACCAGGAACAATTTAGTTACAAAACTCATAACACTAATGCTGAGTTAAATGCTAAAAATAATACTTATATCCCTTTAAGATAATGGATCTAAAAGAGAAGTGGCAGCAGTGCAGAGAAGCTGCAAGTTTAGTAGCAGAGGTAACAGAGGTCTAGAAACAGAACAACCCTCTGTCTTTAGAATTCCAGTACAGTCTGTTAATCAAGCACTGGGCTAACAAAGGCAAACTTGGAGCCATTTAAAATAGCTTTACAAACCTGGCCTTATGTGTTTGCAAAGCAAACTGGATATATCAGCTCCTTGTGCAACACTCGAAGCATGCTGCAAATATATTAAGAATATACAAACATGACAGCCAGCACTGTGTTGCTGAATCTGCTCAATTAGCTCCAAATGCTTTCCACAGCTACAGGACACAGCAAGGACCAGCTGGAAATAAACCTGACAGAAAATGGGACAAAATCCCTCTTCCTTCAAGCATGGATAATGGCTACAGAGCTGATGCTAAGGCCAGTGGATGAGGTTTGGCTGGTGGGTGCAGGTCTCAGATCAGCATGGCCTCGTCTCCAGCCCTCACTCTTCTACACTGGGGCTGAGAACTCAAAAGCACAATTTGTCTGGGGTAGGTGTGGAGGTTTTACTGCTGCTGGGAGCTCCTTAGGGAGCTGATCCATCTCCTCATACACAGAGTCTGTGTATTCTACAAATACTGCCACTAACACAAAAATAACACTGTCATACCACCCAAACAGCCTGCTCTGTTTACAAGTAGTATCTGGACTTGACTTTTAAAATGAGGTTTTCCCTCTCTTTTACATGACTTCCCAGCATCTTCAAAGAGGATCTTGGTTTGGGAAATTAAGCATCAGAGGCCAAGTCACCAGGCAAGCTGTTTGCACATAAAGCATCAAAGCACATAATTCTAATCTGTGATAATTACCACTGTTAGTTAAATCGTGCTTCCCTGATGGTTCCCAACAATAAGAAACAAATGCACAACACATTAATTGCACAGAGTTGTTGCTTGTTCTGAGATCAGTTTGTATTAACAGAAAAAGTTTCCATCTTAGTCAGCACAAAGCTCTCTCACAGTGACTTTTACAGGGCTAGGAACAAATGTTTTACAGTGGAATTTTGCCCTGGAAGGATGAATTTTAAAAAGTTCACTATAATCTAATGGCTACAGACTTTGTGTTTCTCCTTAAAGGAGGAACAGTTTTAAGCCAGAGTTACTGATAGCTGTAAAGGCTCCTCTCCTAAGTCCAAGCCCTGTATTAAAGCTTTTGGATCCTCATGATGAAAATCCTTCACTCGGGATTTGTGAAGAATTGAATTCCACACCAAACATTTCAGCTATCTGGTTTTCTGGAACAACACATTTTCTTCTAAGAATTGTACCTACCCTTTTCTAGCAATCTCTACCCCTCTACTCAGAGAATAAGAATCTAATTGTGTGACCTAAGTGTCCAGTCAGAATTAACCAATATGTCTAGAATTTTAAATGCTCATTATAAACCAAATCTAAGTCCAAGAACATCCTGCTGGACTCACACAGGGTGAAATTCCTGGGAAGCAGCATGCTGGCACAAGCTCCCTGAACACAGAATCAGGCCATATATGCAGCACACAAGCTTTTGTGCCCTCCTGCACATGGATGATCCTGATCCTGAGTTAAGAATCACAAGTAACAAGTGATTTTGCACTGATCCTGCCCTGCTCCCATGCAGACACTAAATCCATCAATAACACTGTTTACTGTGACCCATGTAGGACTGCAGCCCTCCCAGCAGTGAGCCAACATCTTTATCAGATTGGAACTGTTCATACAACACTGAACTTTCAATCTGTGTATCGGTGAATACGCAATTATTTCATATTTCTCCCTATCAAGAGAATCCGGGTCTGTTTGCATGCCAAAATGTTTTAGTATTCCACAAATAAATAACTAAATAAATAATGTTATTTCACCTGTTAACACATGGGGACTGTTTGTTTTGGCCAGCTTGCACGGACTCTGAGTGCCAGGTTATGAATAAAATAATGTTCAATACTGTAAACACCTTGTGACATAAATTCCTGGCTCAGCATAAATACAGACACTCTGTATGTGGCAGGTTCTTCCTGCATTCTCCAGCACTGACACCATTAAATTCAGGTATCTATGATAGAGTATATACATAATTGTAATGCATTAAAAAGTGCAATCACAGATAACCCAATTTGCCCATCCTGGGCCTCTGCCTCACTGGATTTTGCTTGCTGGAGTTTGGGTTTTTGGAAAGCAAAGTGCAACTACTGTATCCCAGTGGTTTCTGCACATGCCATACATTCCAGAACACAAAGTAGGTTTTCTGTTTAAAGAACAGCACAGTTAGAAAGATAAGATAAATCCAAACTTGAATATAACATTGCTGGGAAATTTTAGTCCATTATGCAAACACTAAGTCAGTAATGTAAAGGATGCTTTCTGAACAACACTGGCAAGGGTTGAGTTTCTCACACTGCCAAGCCTCCTTCCCAAGCAAAACCTCGTATTACTTTAAGATCAGAATGCAAATACAGAGCAGACTCTGCTCTGGTTTAATCCACTGCATCCAGGAATTAATTCCACTAATGTCACTGGAGAAACAAAGTTCAGACAGGCCTAACTGAAGGTAAGCTCCAGCCCTGAGGAAAGGACTGATAGTTTTGGCTCTGCCTTTAAACTCAAGCCTTTCTTTCATTTCAGGTGGCTGGAATGAGTCTAGGACCAGACTATGTGTGTAAGTCCCAGACTACCCTGAAAACCAGTTAAACCTTTGCTTCCTGAATATTTAAACTGCAACTTATTGCAGACAGCACAAAGGAGCTCAGGACCCTGAGCATCTTTGCTCTCAGGAGGAAACACCACAAAGTGTTTGCTGTTACCTTGGACCAATCTCCCGTTTTCCATTCATAACAGCCTGTGTGATCCTCACATTCCTCCTCGTCTCTTGGCCTCGTGGCTGCATCACATTTGCCTTGGGAGTTTGTGCATGTCACTGTTCTTTTCTGAATTCCCCTGCCACAGTCTGCTGAGCACTGCAAAAAAACAGGGGTTTGGTTTTTGTTACATGGTACTTTGAAATGATAGCTTTTATGTTGGTAACACAGCTCAGAGGAAAAGCTGGGGTTATGAACACTGAGGAAAATTGTAATCCATAAGATTTTATTACAATAATCTAAGCCACTCGCACACGAGTAATTTGAAAAGCATGATGATGGCTTGTGAAATATTTTACTTATGAAAAATGGCAATTCTGAAAAATTAACCTTCTTTGAAAAATGACAGCTGGCTTTTTGCTAGAACTGGTGCCACTAAATCTTGTGTTGAAGAGCTCCTCATTCATACTGAAGATGGACACACTGAGATCTACACAGAACTGCCACATCCCTTGATGGATCATGAGATACAGCATGAGGTGTTAAATGCAATTTTAAATCACAGTAGCATGAGACCACTGTTACAAACGTTTCAATAGCAGAGTTTGTACATATCATGGCAAAGTCACAGTTCTCACACATGTTCTCATGTTCTCATGTGAAACACATACACCACCCTTCACTTTTTGATTTGCCAAATGCTCATTGCTACCTTAATTCTGAAAAATTCTAACACATGTGAGCACAAATTATCCACAAATGGTTTTGTGCCTGGACTCTATGGAATTAGCATTTGAAGAGCATGGATATATGGTCACTCACTTGTTACCTTTGCCAAAGGTTGGAAATTCTTGTTTAATGAAGAATTTGTCTTGATTTTCTTGGCTGTACAAGGTGGGAAAAGGACACTGGCACGAACTGAACCGAAATTTCTGTTTTCAATAACCAGTTTGGTAATAGAGCACCAGGTCTGCAGTCACAGCCACCGGAGTCCTTGTTACCACCCCTGAGCACAGTCTGCCTGCTCCTCATTCTCATGCCACTGCAGTGGTTAAGAGTGAGAAATTGTCTTGCAGAGCCACTGGGGACAGGTGGGTGGAAAAATGATCTATGTACCAGCTGAGATAAAAACTAACCTCCTCTGGCATGTCAAGTTCTCCCCTTCGGGGGGCCAGCAGGGAAAAGACAGTTGATTTGACACTGAATAAATAGTGAAGATATGAGATATTCTGTGAGGTCTTTTGAACATGTTCCAAGAAGCTTCTCTGTCCAGGGGGTCTATGCTGGAAACAAGCGTCAGCTTGATATAAATTACATCAAATGGACAAATCTCAGCATGCCTGTCTAACCATCTTAAAAACAGAATCCAGGCAGTTCTGACCTGCTGGCCTTGTTAAGGACATGAATGACAAGCGTTTATGAGCTGGCAAGCAAACAGACATGCCTTTAAATACTTCACAGCACTACAAAGTGACTTCTTGAAAATCTGGGAAACCTTCCACTTAATTTACTGTGTGCTGCTCATGGCGTGACCCCCTCACGGATGTAACATCTTTGTGAGGAGCACAATGTAGAGCTCGGCAAGGCACGGCGGTGAATTCTTCCCAGCTTTGCAGAATTCCACAAAATGCTTTGCTGGACTGCTCAGAGCGCAAGGCTTGCCAGAGATCCCAGGCTGGAGCTCCCTAAGTGGTACCTTAAAGCCCTGAATTTGCCCCAAGTTGGGTAGACTTTCCCAAATTATGTATCATTTTCCTCAGGCCCCAGGGTGGACTCCTCAGGGTTGCACTCGTTCATCTCAGACTACAAAGCACAATATATAAAAATCTTTGGAACAGTCCAATTTACTCGAAGTAAATCAAGCTGAAGTGGGAGTATTTTTCACAGTAGGAGAAATCTCTAGGTGGGTTTTACAAGCAAGTCTGGGAAAAACACCAACTGTTTGTTCTTCCCACAGCTTTTAAGTCATTCACAGATTAATACTGCATATACTTTCCTAGACAAAACAGCATGAGGAAGAAAGTTTCCAACAGATCTTTGGTGGTCACATATAAATCACCCTCTTTAGGAGCTTTTTTTCTTTTCCTCAAGTAATCTGTTTTCATGAAGAATTTCTAAATATATAGATTTTACAGAGTCCACAAATTAATATGCCCAGTTTCTGTGTGTCCACTTGAGGTCATTAAGTCTTATTTTATTAACAAATTACTTTGTCAAATCCCATGAGGCTTTGCAAAGGAGCAACACAACTTTGCAGTTAAGACACAATTCCTTTATCTGAAGAAAATCCATATTTTTTCCACTCTAGTTCTTTAACAGTAGAAACATTCACCTTCTCCTGACAGTCTCTATTTTTATCATTAAAAATGGGTTGAGCAGTACTTTGTCCAAAACAATCTCAAGTGTTTGGCAATACAAGAGGAACTTAATTTTTTCCACAATGAAGATTGCATTGGAATTTACTGTGAAAACACACATTTTTGACCAGACATCAGTGCAGTTAACTGTGTTGTCTAATCAAGAAGTTCAAAAACATAGATCAGAAAGTGGATTTATAAAATGATACAATTACAGGGACATTTATTCCACAACATGAGATTAAAATGCTAAGGAATAAAGTGATTACCACTGAAGAAAGTTCTAGGTGTGAGAAGGGTTCATACTGGCAGAGCATCAAACGTGGCCTGGAGTCACCTGTGCTTCACAACAGCAGAAATGGGCCAGAATAACAGATTTAAAATCACAAGTGCACAGTTACAGACCCATCAAAAGTAAATAAGTGTATCAAAGGAAAAAGTAAACCATCTATTGAAAAAATTATCTAAAAATGCTGTGTATTTGCAACAGAGTTACATGGTCACAGATATGAAGATTTCCATTGATCTGTAACTTGACTTACTCCATTCCATAAAAGGGAGAGAGAAGTACCTGAGATTGTTAACAAAAGACTCAAGTAAAAAATCCACATGTAAACCAGGTAGGAATTGCACCCTAATCTCAGCTATAAACAGTTCAGCTGGTTTAGCTATAAGAAATAAAGAGGGCATCATCTGAGAGGGGAACAGCTACAACACATAGAACACTTACTAAAACTTTGGGTGTGTTTCTGCACATCTTTTGTATTGAAAGAACTCAGAAACAACACAAATCTCATGCACCAGTGAACAGATCCAGCACTCTACTGAAAGGGAACACTGCTCTCACTTAACCATCATCTCTCTTGCCAAACTAAGATTTCCTGTCCAGGAGGTGCACAATGAAATGCCATTGTGTCTGTGAGGAGACACTGTTCCTCAGGATCCCTCCTATTCTGAGCTTCTGTGACTTTTAAGCTCATTTCTAACAATAATATTTAGCGAAAGCTTTTTGTCAACGTTTTAAACAGGAGCTCCTGTTTCAAATAGAGGTGAATAATGAGGAATCCTTCCCACAGAAAGGGCTGTTGCTGGACAGCCAGGCTGGAATGAGGCTGGTACAGCTGCAACCCTGCACCCACAGTGAAAGGATCTCATCACTCAGGCGAGCCTAGCAAATACAATATCAAAATGAACATAGGCATCCTGTAAGGAGTGCTACTCACAGGGTTCAGATAAAGTTGACCTGTACTAGCTGAGTCCTAGTCATGAACTATAGGCACACTCCTAGATCATTCTGCTGCTAAACAAAACACAGGGTAACTGTCCAGACCACACATTATTTACAGCAGAAATGCATTCATAATGCTTGGGAGAAATTTCGTAACTCTGCAACTACTCGGAGATGCACCTTTTATACAAAGTATAGCCAGCTTTTTCATGTTCCTGGAATTACACAAAATAAGGCTGGATAGGGCCCAAAGACTGTACATTCTCTGTAACATGCAGATGCTTGATAAGCCTGGTATTTGTTCATACCACATTTAAATGGAGCCAGAAGCCCTGCTAGGTTCCTACACTTCTGGCCTCAGGTCAGTAAAGCATTTTCCTTCTTGGTCAGAGTTTTCAGATGGAAAGATATAGTCACTAGAGCATATCTAAACCCTGCCTTACTCATTCATCTAGTCTGGAAACCAAACCTCATCTCCTCACTGCTCATCTCAACAGATGAGAATCCTACCCAGTGCTCCAGGGCTGTGAGGATGCTGACCATAAGAACCACAGATTAAGGCCAGAGTATTTGGAGCTCTGAGCAGTCTGGCTCCTTTCTTGGGTGAAGTTCCTACCTTTGACCACTCTGATGCTTCCCAGATGGACAGGCAGTCCCGTCCCTCACAGCTCTGCACCGTGGCTGGTTTGTTGCCCAGGCAGTAGAGATCCCTGGTGTTGACATAGGTGCCATTCTGCAGCTGGTAAACACAAGTGACCTCCCGGTGCTGGACACCCTTCTCACAAGTGGCAGAGCAGGGACTCCAGTGGCCAGTCACCCACCTGGGAAGGAGCCAGAGGATAAATGTTAGCAAACTGTTGGGATAAAACATTATGCTTCACTTAAACTCAGTGAGAAATGGGCAGGTCTTCCTGGATTTGTGGGTGCTTTGAGGGTGCTGGGTTGTTGTCACCCTGAGCTGACTGATCCCCTTTACGTGTGTAAAGCAGGAGTGTCAGTATTCAAGTGAATGTTCTCTCCTGACTTCCAGCTCCACTGACTGCAGCAATTGCAGGAAGCACCAGAGCAGGGCTACGAGGCAGTGAATAAAGTGTCTAAGAAGGATCTGAAGGAGGAGGGATGGAGGGAAGGACATTTTTTTCCAAAAGACAAGCAGCATCAATCTTTAGCTTCCTGCAATCCGTCAGTGAGAAGCATGTTCTCTGTAATTACAGGCATTCCTGGATGGAATGAGGGGCTGGAGCAATAACTGTGCAGTCACTGAGCACCGGAAGGCTCTCATGCCTTTCTCACCAGGCAATTGACCTTCTAGCCTGTTTCTCAGGACTGTCATCCAGATTAGGATCCCTATACCATGAATCTCTCACTTGTCGCCCAATGGCTGTCTATTATGGTAAGTGGCCCAAACAAGACATCTCAAAAATAGCTCTGCTGAGAAATACTACTTCATTCTGCAGGAGGCTCCTGTAATCCAGGTAGAGCAACTTATCCACCACTGTTTTGAAGCTGTTGTGTGGTTTCTCTGAAACGGATCAAAACAACTGTTTCCCATCTTCCCATTCCTGCAGGGGGGAAAATCAGTTCAGCACCATTTGTAGAAACATCTTCACCTGCTGCAATCATCATGAATTAATTTGTAAATGCATGACTGGTGTGACAGCACTGATGACTGTGCTGACAGTGAAGGCAGAAGCCATTTGGTTTGAGCAGGACTGGGCAGACTGACCACCTGTCTTTTGTAGAACAGGGCCCTGCTCACATGTTCCTGTGCATTAAAGCAGTTGACTGAGACATCTGTGAACTTCTGTTGGCTAAAACAGCTGGTGAGACACCAAACCTGTTTCTCCAGACTGCAGTTTTGGTGCATCTCCATGGCCCAGGGCTTGGTATTTCTCTTGTGGAATGGGAAAATGCCAGCTGGGAAATCAAATACTAGGGCTGAAAGACTGATAAAAATAGCCCTGAAGTGCAGAAATTAGCGTCCATGAAAATTAATAGCCAGGCCCCCTTGGTATCAGCTGGGCTCTGCCCTGTTGGATCAAACGTGGAGGGAATTATCCACCTGGGTGAAGGAAGCTCTTCCTTCTCTTGACAAAGGCCTGCAGGGGATGAAATGACTGTGCTTTATGAGCTCAGTGTGAGTCACAGGGCTGGGAAAGGGTTCTGTCCATGCTCCACTCAGCTAATATTCACTTCAGCACTGGGCTCCCACTGTGATCTACAGCTACTGGCAAAAGAAAAAGGGAAAGGGGCTGAAAGCAAAGAAGAAAGATAAAAATACATTCTTGGCAGAGGCTGTCTGTGAGCTTGCATTTAGGATGGGCAGCACACAACATGCCAGCTATTTCCAAGATGCCTTAAGAAGCAAGGTTATGGCTTTCTTTTCAGGAAGGAAAATTCCTTTCTAATTTTTTTGTTTGTTGCTCTTGTGGAGGGGAAAGATCACCTGGTTTCTGCCCTGTTTGGTGGTCTCTAGTCAGTACCCACACAGACATGACAGAGTGTAACTAGAAAGTTAGCACAGAAAAAACAAATATTATCATCATCAGGAGAAGAATGATTGCATAGGGCAAGAGCTGAAACCCAGGGTACCAATACAAAGCTGTGTTTGTGGGGAAAACACAGCCTCCAGCTTTTTCTTTGGAGTGGTCAGCTTCAGCCACCGTCCACTACATCCACCCCTGATCCCAACCCTGTGGTTACAAATCAGGTGGGGCAATGCTGTATGGGATCCCTGAAACCTGACAGCCCACTCTGCCCTGTCTGTGACAGTGGAAATACCTAGAAATTAAAGGTTATTTTGAAGTGGTGGTTTTACTTTCACATCCAGGAGACAAGTGACATTAAATGTCTGAATAATAATAATTTGAGTAAAGCAGATTATTTTCAAAGGCACTGAGGGGATGATCACTTTGACCACAAAACTTCATCCTCTCAGTGAAATCTGTGCTTGGATCAATGGCTTGTAAAAACAATCTGGCAAATAAGTAAAGGTGAGTCCCATGTGCAGTCCTGGCAGTGCCCTGAACCCCCATAGCTCCCCCAAGACTCTCCTTCAGAGGCAGCTGAAAATATTGTTTTAGTGCCTGTAACACATAGGATCACTGCAATTGTATTTCAACAACATTCACAACCAACGTGGGGTTTATGGATAAAATGCTTAAAGATGAAAATTCCTACCAGTTTCAAATTTTTGGAAGGAATTTGCAGCATGATCTTAGCAGAGTTACTACCTGCAAGTAATATACACACAGGGGAGAAAAATGTGATGTACAAATAGTATCACCTCATGGTTACTATTAAATTACACCACAGGCAGATTTTTGTCTCTACGCTATCACTACACCTTCTGAACACTCCTGAGTGTGTTTAACAACAAGACATACTTAGAGGGTGATTTTCTTTAAAAAAGAGTATTTTTCTTGTGACAATGTCAAAAATAACTCCAGTGTTCTAACTCCAAACCCCAGGCTGGCTCCATATTATTAACTAAGCCAATTAACTGCTGTACACTAAGCCCTGTGTATATCATATAAAGTATTTGGCTTCCAGTTACTCTTTAAGCCTGTAAACTGATCTTAAGGATTGCTTGACACCAAAGTTCTTTTCAGTTTGGTCTTTCCCTCCCAGGTTATAACCTATCTTCTGTGGGACCATGGGAGTGCTCCAGCTGGAGTCCCTGGAGAGCCTCTCATTTTGCCAACAAGCACTGATTTACGTGACAAACACACTCATCTTTCTCACAACCACAGGGATGGCTTTATCCCTGGTATAATTTTTTGTAATCTTACCTCTACAGAAGATTCAAGAGCTAAGTGATCCCTCCTGGTGGCTAGATTCAGGAAGAAAGTGATGAGCTTTTAAGCAGAGATTTTACCCCAGTCAGTGTCTGTCTTTCTAGCTAAAATATGCCCAGAAGGGTGTGATTTTCAAAAGCATCAAAAAGCTGGGATGGGCAGGACATGCAATCTGAGAGGGCTGCTCTAAATCTTTGTCTTCTGGGCCTTCCTCAACCTCTGACCTCTCAGTATCTCTTCTGAGGATTTGGGAGTTCTTCTTCTAATCAGCTTTGGCAACACTCATCTGGCAGGCCCCTGGAGCAAACTTGAAATATCTTTTGGAGATTCAGTTCATCATTTGATCTTTCTATGGTCTGGATTAGTCATTAACCTTGAATTATCTACTCTACCTACTTGCCTAAGACTCCCACTAGGAATGGAGAAAAAAAAAATTGTCTAGGAAAAAAAAATTGTCAGCACTATGTACATAAACCCAGGGGAAATTAATGTCTACAAATGAGGGCTTGTAGCTAAATATTTGGGGAAAAAATGTTAGGAAGATAAAATGGATCAAGGCTGAAGGATGGGGGAAAGGGGAGTGTAGTCAAAAGACATGAGGTCATTTTTCAGAGATTTGCAGCCTCTTATAACATAAAGCCATTGCATCTTCTGGGGTAAATATTGCAGCCCATTGAATTTCACCTGGTTGTTTCTGCCTTGAGCCCTGCAGAAGAACAGTGGGTTCTCTTCCACTAACTACACATCCATGCCACGTTCACACATCCCCCCACTATCTGCAGGATACTTTTGTCCCTTTCTCAATGCTACAGTCACATTTATTTCCCTGCTTTCACAGCAACAGCTCAGATGTGACCAAAGACATGTCTGAAATAACACTATTTTTTGAAATAACACTATTTTTTTTGTTGTTTTTTTAAAGCTGGCTCTTAACTAAGACCAGTTTAGAGCCTGTACTACTGCTGAGTAAAGCATCAGAGGAAATTTCCTACAAAACGAGTCTGAAAAAGTCCTTGTGACAGAAACACATCTAAAGCCCTGTAATCTGAGGGTTTTATTTCTAACAGATTTTATTGAATACCTTTCAGTTTAATTTACAGGTATGGACACCTCCATGCCCAGTTAGCACTGGTCTTTAGCACCAGTTTGTGATGCAAAATCATGTCTAAGTCCCTCTTAGTGTTCTCATGAGGCACCTGGCTGAAACTGTGGCTCTACTGATTCAGGCAAAAGTCAGACCAACTTTCAGCACAGCCAGGATTTCACATTGGATAATTTTAGTATGGAGAATTGGAAAAGATTTCTGAGAATCAGTCATGTGGAACTGACAGATATACTTTGCTTAGAGCTGTCAAACTAAGCTCATGCTCAACTATGTAGAAGAAAACTCTCTTTACAAATGGAATTGTGTTTTCCATGAAAGACATACACATGCTGCTATTGGACTGTCCTCTCCCCACACACTCCTGAACCTCTCCAGCACCTCTCTGCTGCACTGGGCTCAAAACAATCAGGTGAATCTTGTATTTTGGGAACAGGTTGTGCCACACCCAGTCACTAGAAGGCTTTTCTTTTTTTTTTTTTTTTGAGAAAAGTACCAGGAATCTAGTAGAATAATACAGCTGCTGATGTCGAAAGTAGGACTCCAAGACTAACATTCCTGTCTGATTGCCTTTATAAACAGTGCTCAGTAATTTTCCAGTACAGTAGTCATTCTGCTATCAGACTTGCCAACTTTCACTCACACAGGTTTCTTTTTTTCTTGAGTAATTATCATTTTGACAATCTTTTTATTTTCTCCAATTTCCCACCAATACGATCAGCCATGGAACAATGTTTTATAATTTACATACACCTTGGAAATGCATTTTTTTAAATGGAAGCCATTGTATTCCCCTTCTTCCTCCCCCAAATGAGCAGATCTCTCAGTTTTGGAGGACTCAGAGTGGGGTTGGAGTGAGGAGGTGTCCTGCTTGCTGGCAGGTGCCCCACTACACCAAGGGACAGAATTTCAGCATTCTCAGAGCTCCTCTGCAGTGAGTTTTCCTTACCCAGCTCCATGGCTGGTGTAGCTTTAATGGGACAACTGGTCTGCAATTCCCTTCCTGCCTTTCCAGAAAGGCAGTGCCTTTTTCTCAGCTCCCACCACAGGATGCAAACTGTGAAGATCATTATAGCAGGCAGCAGGAGAAGTGGATTTCACAATTAAATATTTTGCTAGATTATCCTGCTAATCCTTTTCTGTGGCTTAGAACTGCACTTGGCCTGAAGAGCTTCAAAACAAAGCAGCACAGATCATTTAACATTTTCAAACAAGGCAATGGTCAACCACAAGGTTGTTGAGTCAAATTGGGAAAGAACCTCATGTAAGCCAGCCTGGGTGTTTACACCAGAGCTAAGAGACCTATCTCATGACTCCATGTGAAAATTAATGCCAAATTAACTCCTGCTCTAGCAAGTCATCTTGGATTGTTTCATGGAAATGCATTTAGCAGGAGTCAGTAAGCACTTTTCATTCTACACTGTGTTCCCCAGCCTTCTCTCCCAAAATTGCTCCCTTGAGTTGAGTTGCTGGATTTGCTGGAAGATACAGGCAAATTGTCTTTCAGTGGCTAATTAGCCACTGATTAGTACTAGGTGACCTGCCTACAACCTGGAGCACAGGAGGTTTTGTCTCCTTTTGGTGGATGGGGATCACCACCACCTGACATGGCTATAGCAGGACATCAGCCACCCCTCAAAAAGGTGCCCGGAGTGTCTCAGGCTTTCTGGTCTGCAGAATTTTGGCTTTTGCTCCTGCAAGGCCCATGGGAGCCCTGCTGCAGGCAGTGTCCCCGAGGAGCTGCCACCAGAGCGCAGCATTCCCTGCTCCAGCCGCTCCAGCACAGTCCTGGCAAATTCATTAAGCTCAAGCTGATTCTGGAGATCCCAACTCCAGCGTTGGGAAGTACTTCAAAATGAGCTCTTACGTGGTGCCTCCTTGGATCAGAGGGTGCTAACATTACTATTTATGCCAGATTTCCAGGCTAAAATGAAACTCTCCCCATGGCTGTTCCTTCTTTTCTTTTTTTTCATGTAACCAAATCCAATGCACATTGAAGATGTTTCTCAGCATAAGGCACAGACAAGGGCTTGAACCTGCTGACATTGAATCTTATGGATGGTAAACATTTGTGCAGGCTCCAAAAGAGCCTGACTGCATAAACGAAAGGACTGATCCATTTGGAGCCATCACAGGTCCAGCTCAGCCCCTTCAGCTAACAAACACCCACATGCCTCCAGTTTAGTGCAATTTCTATCCAGCCCTGTGAGTCATTTGCTGACATTCTCAAAGAGTTTTCCATCATATTGTCCCCCAAATTCTAGTATTTGCAAGACTTCCACCTCACAAAATAAATCTGAAATTGTTTTGCTCCCCATCTACCTGTGATGAGAACACACATAAATGGGAAGCAAACAGGCCAGAAAATCAGACAGACTGATTTCTGTATTATTCTGATTTCTGTCCTCTTGGGCTGTTAAAGAGAGCACTGTCAGAGATATGGTGAAGTGTAGAGGGACTCAGTCAGCAGGGCCATATGGATATACAGCATGAGCTTAAATCAGACCAGGAATCAAAGCAATGGGCACTATCAACCATCACACACTGAGGCACCATTATTTTGGCATTCCTGAGGCTTTGGACAGGTTTTTGAGGTGCTGAGCCAACTGGGGCCTTGACTGACTCTTAGAACTGGCTTGATTTTTCCCCAGTGGGCACTGTTGTGGTGTGTGAGCCCTTGGAGAGCTTGGTGCTGGATTCCAGCCCATGGATGGAAAAGTGAAAGAGAAAAAAGAAGGAAGGAAGTGATCCATGTAACCACAGAGCTGACCTCAGCAGTGTGCCAGCTTTTAGAGCTGATTTGAAGGGCAGCAATAACCAAGGACACAGTGATAAAAGGATGCAAGATAAGCTTCCTCCAGGCAAAAACTCACTGGCTGCGTTTTTCTGACTAAAAGAACTGGTTTTCCAGACAAAGGAAATGTGGTGGATTTAATCTTTTTGGTGAAGAACTCCTTTTGCTGCATGGGAAATGCTTACTGGTGACATGCTGGGGAAACGTGGATGTAATTGTGTAATTCATATGAGAGGTGAGAGCTGGCCTCTCATCTACCTTTAGTGCTGCAAAGGATTATCAGGTATGAAAGGAATTTACATTAGTTACTAGTGGGCTTCCTGAAAGGTCTGTCTTGCATTTGACCTAACTTAGTACGCTCATTAATGACCTTGGCACAAAAAGAAGAAAACTGCAGAAAAATTGGGGAAAATGCTGACAATACAAAGCCTAGAAGCAGTGTCAATGCCTCAGAGGATTAGGATGCCATACAGGATGAACTGAATAACCTTGAGTACTGCAGTAACAAAGCAAGGATGGAAATAAACAGCACACAGTGCAAGGCTGAGTGCTCGGGGACCAATAAGCGTTTCTGTGTTAAAGCAGAGTTCATACAATGAAACAAATGAGGAGGAAAACATCTCGAATGACTGTAAGCCACAAATATGATGCAGTCATGAAAAAAGCAATAAGAAGTTACAGTAATGGATTTAGCCCAGAAAAATGATGGAAGGAGGAGATACAATGGTTTGTTGTATCCTGTGGCAAATAGCCCAAGGCAGAGAGGAAGGGAGGGAAAATACTGTGTAAGAAAAGAAACAGAGCTGATGCACAAAAAAAGGGCTGAAAAATGACAACTAATAACTTAGGCTGGAAATAAAAGATTCTGACCCACATGAACAGCAAGGTCACAGGAGAGCCCTCCAGTGAAGGAAGGTGCTTGTGGAAAAAACACGGTTTATAGAAAGGAGTCTATGATATGCTGCTGGTAGTAGCAGAAAACAAACCCTTGGGCTCGGGAGATATTTTCAAGTCCTAAACAGTGAAACTAAGGGCTCAAGGTCTCCTGTGGTTTTCTGTAGATGCAGCCAGGGATTTCTGGCATTTATGCTGCTGTTCAGCATCCATGTAAGAACACCAAATATTCAGCAGGCCCCTGAAAGGACTCAACCTCTCCTAAAATCTCTTACAGCAAAGAGGAGAAAAATCACCAGCGTTTGCACACAGTCCATTACAAGTCCAACAGTCGGGGAATTTCATGTGGTTTTGGTCCTTTTCCTGCACTGGAGGGGAGCAGTTTCATAGCCACAGACCCAACCATGCATGTAGAAGTGTGTGGCCACTGGCCGAGCTGTGTTTTCAGTGAAAACAGCTGATGTGATCTGTGATTTCTGAGTGTGGTGCCAGCCCAGGGCTGGCTCTGCTGGTGTATTTGGGTTGGTGCTCGGCGTGCTGGAAGCGACCCATAAGCACTGCATGCAGGAATCCAGATTCCATCTGGTTACAGCGGGGTTTTGTAAAAAATATCTAAAGAGCTAGGCAAAGGATTAGAATAAAGAGGTGCTAATAGGGTGCAGTTGGGACAGGAAAGGAAGCTGTAAAGAATTTAATGGAAAAAGAGGGTCAAGGAACATAAAAAATAAAATAGGAAGAAAAAGAGGCATTTTTTTTAAAAGGTGAAAGAGTAACAATAATAAAGAATGAAAGATTCTTTTATTTTGCCAGTTTCAACAAAACCCTTAAGAAAATTCTCTTCTCTGACGTTTAATTTTAAAACATGTCAGTGTATCCAATCAAGTTTTAAATCCTGCTTTGTTTTTCTCAGATGCTGGGTTGCAGTTGGAGAATTCCAATCTTCTCCTTGGCCTCACGAAAGTACTGTCCCCTGCCCTACATTATTTGGCTCTCCTGAGAGGTGGCTGAAGTTCAAAGGGATATATAATTTACAAAGCACTTTGGGATCGCGCTGGAAGAGAGACACTGTTATTAATAACATACCCTTTTTTTCTCCTGATCACTTTATAAATGTGGGTAACTATTTTTTTATTTTTACTACAATCTCAACAGCAACAGTCTCTTCCTCCTCTCAAACAATATGATCTCACCCCATTCCAAAGAGTTTGCAATTTAGGTTATACATGGATTGAGAGAGGAAACAAAGGGACAGTGTGGGGTAGTGAATTAATATCACACAAGCCCATCCAAAAGTGAAACAGAGACTAAGTGTCCTCTGACCCAATCCTGTGCAGGCCAAAAGACCCCTCTCTAGAGATAAATACTCTGAAAGGTGATTCTCTTAAATTTTGAGTGAAAGTGCAAATGCAGTTCAAAATGCACAAAACAGAGCAGGTTTAATAGAGAAAGGAGAGCATTGTTCCTTCCTCTGAACTCAGGTAAAGGGCTTAGGTCTGAGTGGAAACGGGAAAGGACCTTATTGTAACAAGATGCTACAATAATTTTACTTGAAACCCTAAAACAAATTCAGGGCTCATAAAAAAAGCATTGACATGGTGAAAGAGAATGGTTTCTTTAAGATGTTCTTGGTCAGAGAATATGCTAAGCATGCATTTCTAATGTCTGGGTGGGCAAACGCAAGTGGAAATTTAAATTCTACAGAGGCACAGAGAATGTGCTTCTGAAAATGTTTCCAGTTAAAAGCATGTTAAGTGTGAAAGTGTAGTCTACACGGAGGGAGTGAGGGAGTGTGGTCTGTCAGATCATCAGCAAGGATCCTGTGGCCTTTCCGGGTTCTAAGCACATTCGGTGTCTGCTGTCACTGCTCCGAAAAAAATGGGCCAACGAGACAGTCACTGTGCCAGAGCTCAGTGCAGCTGGGCAGAACTGCACCTATAAACTGCCTGGTGATTCCACACAGAAGAAAAGAGACCTTGCAATAACATTAAGGGTTGGACCCAATTCCTCAAAGGAACACTGGCTAGGTACAGGAGCAGAGTAATCTTTTCTCGGGAGGTTTTGTGTGATTTAACCTCACCCACTGTCACTGCTCTGGTCAGGTAGCACTGTCATGGTGGAAAGGCAGCAAGGAGACTTCCCCAGGGGCTCAAAGCCATGGAGATCCCTCTGAGCACACTGTGGGTCTCACAGCTGTGACAGACCTCATGCCCAGGACCTCCCATCCTTGCTCTCAGCTGGTAGAGGCAGAAGCTGCCCACATCCTTCAGAACTTTTTAAGTTGCCTTTCTTCCTCTACCACCTGGAACCCCTCCATATAGCTGCCTGGGCTCACTCCAGCCCCCTCCCAAGAGCTTTCCAAAAGGTCTGGGAGAAATACTTCATGCCAGGGCAGGGCAGCAACAAAGCAGGTGCTTCTTATTTCTTTCTGAGAGAGTGACATGACAGAAATCTCAGCCTCATTGAACTTCCTCATGGAAATGACAGTTGTTTCCTTGAAGCCATTGGGATTTTGGCTCTCCTTACACACCAGGAGGGTATCTCATTATACCTTTCAGTACTGGAAGTTGCACAGCCACAATACTGTGCAGCAGTGCAGACAGAAACCGAAACCTGAAGCAGCCTTATTGATGGATGAGCTGACACTGCATTTCTCTGTCCCAGGGCACTTTAATCAGAGTGCAAGTCTAATGAGAAGGAAGTGTGCTGTTTGTCATTTCTCCCATTGTTTCTGCTAGCAGGATTGGCTTTGTAGGTGCATTTCCCTGCCTTGTCTGATTATCCAACCTGCAGGAGCCAGTAGGTTAGTTTGAAGATGCTTTTTAAGGTATTGTTCAGCTTTATCTTAAATAGATTTTATCACAGAATATTCTGATTTGGAAAGAAACCACAAGGATCATTGAGTCCACCCCTGAAGTGAATGGCCCAATAGTGGGTCAAACCCCAGATCCTGGTGTTATTTTAACTACTATCAAAATTGGAGTGTCTACACTACTCTACAATGCTAAACATCACTGCAGAGCAAGAGCAAACTTTTTTGTTAGCAAACAAACTGAACAAATTAATTTACCTTCCTGTCTTTTGTCATTTTGGCCAGAAATGTCTTTTTTTAATACAACATAGATAAAAATAAATTCAGCTAAAAGTGCTTGCCAAATTAAAAAGGAAAATTTGTATTATTTTTAGAGATCTCAAATAACTATTGAGGAGAAAAGCACCCTTACTGAGGAAAGCATCTAAAATGAGTTTCATCATAATTTAATTTCTTGACTTCTGGGGTTTTGTAGTATTGTTTGACAGGTAATCAGACCCCATTCTGTGCTGATTTAAAAAAAAAAGGTTAGATTTGCAGTCACTGTACTCCTATCTAACTTTATACTGTAAGTTGCTCTGTCTCCCAGGAGGAAGCCACGGGAAAAAGAAAACCATCCCCAAACAATGCATGAAGGCAGCCTGCATGGAATCTGGCCTTACTGACCACAAATCAAATGGGCTTTGTCTGAGGTAATGAAAATCTGACCTGCTCAACAAAAGGAAATGAGTATTACAGCTGCTTACTGTGGCTAACAATGCGTCCCAATACTTTGAGACATTTTCACTGTGTTCACCAGATGGAGGCTTTGGAAAGGGGCAGTTTCTGAAGGAAAAGGATATTGGTTTTTAGTGTTTTTTAACTCCTTACCGTGACTGGCAGGGGTGTGTGTTACATTTCCTGACCTGGGGCTCAGGGCGGGTCACTCGCTGGCAGTCACTGTCATTCACCACTGTCATGGTCTTGTTAATGATCCGAGTGCAGGACACGATGGTTCTCCGCTCACCTGCAAGCCAAAACAAAACCAACTCTAAACAAAACCACATCCACTCATTAATCAACACTCAAAAGCTTGGAGCCCCCTGCTCCCTCTACCAGATGCACTCTACCACCTCTGCAAGAAATCTTATTCTCCACTTCTGCCTGACCTTTGTACGGACATGTTTTGGATTGTTTCAAATTTGTTACAAATCTTTCCCCAATAATCATGCAATCGAGCAGCAAGTTGGGCTTTCTCTTCCTAGTGTTTAACATGGAAACGAGTTTGAAAACAATTTGTTTTCATTTCTGGTTCCTCCTCCACAGGTAGCTGTGCCTGTCATCACCTCGGGCAGATGTGCTGAAGCCACATGACCTCCCACCCCCAGTGACTGATAATGACACGACAGCTGCCTCCTGCTGCTCCCCAGGCAGGAAGACAAGATGAAAAGCAGTGATTGAGGTTCAGGAGTCATTAACTGGGCTTGTTCGTATTTCACACAGACAAATGAAACCCACCAAAATAAATTATTTCTCATCTTCTGCTCCTGCAGATAAACTGCTTGAAAACCCTTGCTGGCAGGAGGCATCTGAGGAGGAGTCAGCATTTCTCACATAAACTCTGCATCAGGAGTTTCTTTCACCCAGCGTGGCCCTCAGGGTTCAGCCTTCCCCCGAGAGGCATCAGGAAAGCTGTGCCACAGGGGAGCATGACAGTGACCAGATGTGACAAGGAAAGTGCCACTCCTGCACTGTGTAACTTTGCCTTACTGCTAATTATTTTGGTTTCTCAGGTTTGCTTTTTAACCCCGTGTCTGCATCAAATTGAGTTTATTCACAATTTGCAGCCATTAATAAAAAAACAACCCATGTTCTGTTAATAAAAAATTTGCAAAAGTCTGTGTGGAAGGGAGAAAGGCCATTCTCAGACTGGATAAGTAGTAAAAGCATTGGACAACCAAAATAAAAGACCAAATATCAAGCTACTACTGGTGGGAGCCATGCTGGAAGACACAGATTTGATTCAAACATGTAGCAGTCTTACAACAAAATTCAGAAGAGCCAGAAACAAACTTCCTTTTCACTCATGAGAGGGTTTAATGGCTTAAAAATTATTCTTCTAACGCATGAGTAAAAGTCTCTATTTTAAAGTGAGTTCCATTTATATTAAAAATCTGTAATTTCATTGCACTGAGGGCAGTGAGCCTGCAAATGTGAAGATGAGCTCTTTCCTTCTGTCATGTCACATCACAAATAACTGGGTCTGCTGGTGAAGAAAGAGTGCCCAGAATGCTTGGAAATGATCTGTTTTCCTCAGGGAACAACC
This sequence comes from Erpornis zantholeuca, assembly GCA_013400515.1. Classification (NCBI taxonomy): domain Eukaryota; kingdom Metazoa; phylum Chordata; class Aves; order Passeriformes; family Timaliidae; genus Erpornis; species Erpornis zantholeuca. The sequence continues at coordinate 107,210 of VZTN01018279.1, forward strand.
TACTTCTTCCAACTCTGAAAATGCAATGGACAGTGTCTGACAAACCCATCTCTGCTTTCACAGCATCAACTCCCCCCAGGGCTTCAGCAGATCCATCTGGGCACATGCAGGGATCCTCTGGGAAGGGAGCTTTGCCATGTTCTCCTGGGCTCCCAGCATATCCCCCTGGCACAGGAGCATCCGATGCAAATCTCCAGGAGCTGTCAGAGCAGCAGTGCCCCGCTCCAGCCCTGGGGAAGGAAGTGCCTTTCCCTGAGCGTGCCTGAACACCTGTGGAGATGCTGCTCCAGGAATGTGACGGGGGCTGGAGACGTGGGGCTGCACACAGCGCCCGCAGCCATCCGTGCAGCAGGAATCCAGGTGCAGCTCCAGCCTGCGGTGACAGAGCAGTGTCCCTGCCAAAAGCCTGCCTGGAAATTAACTGTGGGGACGGGGATCAGAGATGGGAGAGTCGGTGAGAACAAGCTCTCGTTTACAGTTCGTTATGGCAATGTCCATTTCCATGGCCAATTTCCACCGTGCCTTGGCACCTCTCCTGTGGCTGGAGCCTGCAAACAGCACACAGGATTCCCACCAAGCTTGCCGGTGTCCCTACCTCCTCCACACTGCACACTGCATCCTTCCCATCCGCTGTGTGTCCAGATGTACAAGGAATCCTGTTGCTTTTCTGGCTCGCTTCTGTTTTCAGCAGTATAGTTTACAGGGATGGTGTATTCATAATGAATTCCATAATTCTGGTCATGGAATAACAGCACCTGGTTCGGCAGGAAAAGAGAGGCTGTTGCAACATACTGTGCTGGGAGAGCCAAGAGGCTGTGGAGATAGCACTGCTGGAAATGCTGTCTCGGGAAAAAATTCCTAAAATATAAATACCTCGTGAAAGGCAACCAAATCTTTATCTAGAAAACTTAAATTACAATGGTACTGGTAAAACAGGGCAACTGCAGGAGAAAGAACTGCTTATGATTTGTGAGTATTTAAAGGTGTCACAGGGATGTCGGATTCAAGGTTCAGCCTCACACGTGATCAGCAGGCCACTGGCCATCCAAAGAGAAAGACAAGAAGTATTAAATCAGCACTTTTCATATAACAACTATTTTAAAGAGCATCTAGAGTTAAACATCTGAAAGAACAAGGTGATGCTTCTCCAAGCAAAAACAACTTATGCAAAAAATGTCCCATGTCTCCTGGTAAATGTGGCACTCAAGGTAGGAGTGACTATTCCTGCTGACAAACTGTAGCAGCAGGATTGGAATGTCTCAGAAAACTGTGGATGACAAGCGAAAGCCATATCATACAGCTGAGAAGGTGGAACCTGCTCCCAGCAGCAGCCTGACTATTTCCTATGGAATCACTTGTGATGTCTCCAGGGTTGTTACTCTAAATTCCCTATTAACAAAGGAACAGAGAGAAATATTTGTGTTTTCACCATAGGAAGATGAGTACTGGTCTTGTTTTGATTTACATGTTGGACTTCATTTGGCTCTCACTTTCCCTGGCTTGAGTCAGAACTGATTGGAAGATATCCCATGGAGTACGGGGTCCATGGAATCTGAGTTACCACACTATTAACGAATGCCATGAAGTACTACTGTAACCTTCATGCTGTGGCTTGAAACTTACATATACTTATTATCCCATAATCTGAGCAGCATTAGACAGGTGAATTGTGCTGGTTTTAGGCAACTTCTGAAATAGGAGCATTGCCTTATCAAATAAGGTATTTTAAGCAGGGCTCTCATAAATGGAGCAAGCAGCTGCTCATTTGAAAAAAAAAAGACAAATTTGCAAATGCTATTTTCTCCCAACAATAATTGTTTCCCCTTCAGATTCGCACAAATCATTCCTTAACCAGTAATCTCACTAAAGCTATCAGGAGCTCGTTTAACCAAACAAATGTGCAGAAAGAAGGGGTCGTGGCAGCCTGTGCTGTGAACACTGAGGGTGCTCCACACCCTCAGCACCCATGAGCTGCTCTGCACAGGGCAGAACCCTGGGCAGAAGAGCCTCTTCCAGAGGATGTGGAGAACAAAGACATGATTTTGCTTCAGCTACAGAGGGAGCCTCACAACCAGGACTGAATACCAGGGTTGAAACCAGCCAACCATCATTACAATTTCAAAGATGAATGTTGGTTTTTTAAACTCAATTCAAATACCAGGCAGAGGCAGAGAGCTTGAGCCCTGCTCTGGCTTTCTGGAAGTGCAGAGATACAAACTCCTGTTCTACAGAATTGATCAGTCAGCCTTGTCTAAAACCCCTTTCTGCTCTGGGAGTGTTTGGTTGTCTTCCATTGCAAGAAGAGGACTAGCACAGGCCTAGTTACACAAACATCAGTTTCTCCAAGAAATACACACATAGCAATGCACTTGGAGAAATGCCTCAAGTATTAAAAACCACCTCCTAAAAAAAAAAAAATCCTTATTATCTCAATATGGGTGAGAGACTAGTGAATCTAAAGGTCCATATGAAACCAATTTCATGCAATTTCGTAGCCATATATAATTGGGGGGTGTGTGTATGTGTGTATAATTGGTTTCAAATGCAGGTCACAATGGACTGACTGAAGCTTCTGGCTCTTTGTCAGTCCAGTGTATTCCACCACTGTTTGAACAACAGTTTTCTATTTAGAGGGAACTGGTAACCATCCTGCCTTTCTTGTGTTGAAAGAATGAAACCCACCACCCTGTATCAAGGAAAAGATTCGTATCTGATCTGAAGCAAAGACTTCATGTGTGCTTTGTTTACCACTGGCAGTGATTTAAAACCACATGTTTTTTAATGGTCTGGTAATTTTTACATTCCTCATTTTTAATCATTTCTGTGATAGAAGTGGAAGAAGGAACATTTCCTCTGCTTATGTCTGCTGAAAGAGCCTGTCTGTATATGGACAGAACTCTTGTGGAGAAACTCATAATCACTGGTTTCCTATGTTAGCTACTTGTTCCTTAACGAAGGGGAAATGAGCATTTCTTTAAAACCAAAGCTCTGCTGATGCTGTGGTTCACAAAATGCCAGTACTGGATTTTACTGCAGTGGACCTCAACCAAGTAATGTCCCAGAAGGCTCCAAGAGCTGCTGAAGGAACCCTGCACAGCATCTTCCCAAACGGTACCTGTGCAACTCCTGTTTCTCAAATGAGGTGAGGAAGACCTTGGCAGTACAAGATACTTTGTCAGAGTCCTGGTTTCAGGAGGGAAGGCTCATGTTAAGGCCAAAGTCAAGCAGAAGCTGATGTTTCTGATGGTGAAGAAGGTGCCTCCCTTGAGTGGGCACACCCTGAATTACACAGGTGAGCCAGGAAGGTGCTGGTGTCCCCAGCCCTGCACCTCTGACTATTCCAGCTGTAACTTCTTGGAATACAGCTTTACACTGGTCTGTGAGCCTGTAAACTCACTCATCTGTCTGAGAAAGCAAAGACAAAACCCCTCATGTTTCTGTGCAGCAGATTTTGACACCAAGCAAGCACTGACAAAGTGGAGTATTAGTGTCAGCTTTTTGTGCATGTGAAAAGTTCATGCATCTTTGGAGCTTTTCAAACTGGGCCAGGAAGTGTTGCACAATAAACACCAGCAAGCCAAAAAAATCAGGTGAGCAAAGGAAGAGAATGCTGATTTTTAGCAGTGCTTACAGATAGCCTTCAGAAAACAAACACAGCAGAATTCACAAGGAAAAGAAACCACACAAAGAAAAATGGAATAGAATTAAAAAGTTAGAGAAAACAGTGAAAAAATGAAAAAACTTCTAGGCAAACCTTGCTATAGAACCTGTAAAGCTTTCTGCAAATACATCAGACAGGCATCATTACAGCTGTCTCACAGATACAAATATTAAGGTTACACCAGCATTAAGGGACTGGCCCATGGGTCACCCTATCACCCACTAGTGACAGCTCTGGGACTACAGTCCTGCTTTTCTCACCCCTCTGGACTTCTTATTCCTGCTCAGCCACATGGCTGTTCATATAATACCAAGTTGGGTTAACAGAAGGACTATGCTGAACACTAGGAAAAAATGTCAAAACACCTTAAACTACATACAATTGAAAAAACAATATAGAGAAAACAAAGAACATTTCTGTGCGTAATTAAGTCACTACTTAGATTCAAATTCACATACATCATCTGTGCATGCTACATCTACATCTCTTCTGTTAGAGAACAGAGTACCTAAACACAGAACACATTCTGGCAAAAGATGAAAAGACATTTCAGCCTATATGCTTTTATGTGTGTGATCAGGTATGTCCAAGAAATAAAAAACGTCCTTGGGAACCTTAATCCTCTAGAATGGACCTGTCCTTTGTGACACATTTCAGGGGTATCCTGCACTGGACATGAGCTGACTTGGACGCTGCCTGCTCTCCCAGAATAGAGCACCACTTTTTGAGAGGGGAGCTGGCCTTCTCCAGCCCCTGCGATGCTGCAAAAGAACACTGTGGTGAGGAAGCAAACAATCAAAATTCAACTTTCAGCTAGGATATAAACCCTTTCTGTTGCATCACTTAAGAAACACAAACAAAGGATATAAAGTTACCATCAAGTGCAGTGGTATTTTAGTTGGTCCTTTGGCAGAGATTTTCTCCCACAGCCCCCTTCGCACGTACCGGACAGTGGTGCCTGCGATCTGAAACTCACCAGGAAGCTCAATTTTCCAGTCGCTGTTAATGGATCTCTTACTGGAATCTTTTAAAGCTGGAATGAATCAAACACCACAGAATGAAATGCAAGCAAATTTGTAATTACAATACACACTACTGAGCCTTTGTCTCAAGCTACCTGAAGCACAAGATGCAGAAACCTTGCAATGCATGTGAGTTTAAAAGATTAAAACACCCGCTTTTAGATGGCCCCTTGTAATGTTTCTAACTTGGATACATTCTGTGCTTCAGCTGATAAAGGTATTTTGAAGAATTAACACAAAATTCATAGATCATTTATCTCTAAACTCTCCTTTTGAATACAAGACAACTCTGCAATTTAGTTTCCAAGCAAAATTTTCTTTCAGTTCCCAGATTTTGAGACCACATTTTCCTAAACTCTCCTTGAGAAAAAGATCCATCAAATCTGTGTTGATACACAAGTGAAGATTTGCAAGTGCAAAACATAAGCGATGCTAAGTTTGTGGGTGCTCCATAACCAAACATTGAACAAATTAACATTCAGCTGTCACAGCTGTAAAGAGAAGTCAAGTTACAAAGCAGGGGCTGGTCAGTGGGCAGAATGTGGACTTGGCCTCCCTCTTTTCAGAGTCCAGGTGCTGGACACAAATGCATAAGGTCAGGTGCTGTAGGGTCACATCCTCCTGTGCCTCTGTGCCTTAGTAAGGCCAACATAGAAAGCTCAACTGCAGATGGAAGACTAATATTGAGAAGAAAAGATACTCAGAGTTGTATGTCCTTTCTTCCAGCATAACTATTGCATCAGGATTACTGATGTCCTTCAAACACTCAAAGACAACTCCAGCCATACAGGCATCACATTACTGTTGACTCATCAGTTCAAACTGATTTAGGGATTGATGTATTTTCTGTGTTACAACGGAAGCAGAGTTATCCAGATGTTGGTGTGATGCACTGAGGGAAGAGAAAATTGGCAGACCCTGTTCCAGCAGAAAGTGCCAGGCCCCTTTGTGGAGATCCATTCACCATGATCAAATCTGCCCTGACAGCAGACAGACAGAATATCCCACGTGTTACTGGGCTTCCTTAGTTCAAGGTTAACTGTGTCTTTTGGCTAAGCCCTTAACAAGATGTTTTTTTAACCTCTAGCATTTCATGCCTCTTTTATTCTCTTCCAGTAAAGGACACAACTTTGCTCTCACTTAACTGATGGTGTTGCAAGAAGGTAAGAGAAGCTGTTTAAAGCCTATGGAAGTCAACAGGAAATCTTCCATTGTCATCCCTTTGGATCAAGCCCCCATAGCTAGCAAACCCTCCTGGGTGTGCTTAGGGTATATATATAGTATGTAATGTCTAAGATCTGGAGCAGTCTGGAGCAAGTGAAGGTCACAGTGTTCTCTGCATCTGCCTTTTTGAGGACCTGTACCCTGGGAATTCCTGGAAAAAGGTGGATATCTGTCCTGCTGCACACAACCTTCCTGACAGCTCTCACAGTCCCATGACAGGCTCCAAAATCAGGGTGAAGGGGAACTGAAGTGGGAGATATGTGGAAGAATGTTTTTTCTGAGGAAAGTTCTCTCTGGCACATAGCCCAGGGGTACAATGGTGTCCTGGCATTTGCATGCTGCAGCAATGTGTCTCTCCCTGCAGCTCACTTCTCTTCCTGCTTTGTTCTTCATCTACAAAGTACCTTCTGCAAGCTCCAGACACAATTCTGAAGCACGATTGCTTTCCTCTGCCAAGGCCTAGTGGCTTCCAAGCAGATCAAAGCAGCCACCACACTGGCCCTGACGAGCTGTGGACACGACGAATCAAAGCCGTGGATGAGATAAAACTATCCCCAAGCAGCATGGCTGACTAGGAGAGATATCCCAGCATGTGCTCAAAACTGTCTAAGAGGTTGAGTGACTCAAGCCATGCTTTGGTTCCAGCTCAACATTAAAGTGAGAGGATTTCCTGATGAAAACCAACATTTCATCTTTGTGAACCTCTTTTCCGGGCAGGGCTTGATTTTGATTGCTGCAAGCACTGCTCCCTTAGCGACTGAGGAGCTGGAGAGCTTGGAAACAGACCTGTTCCCAAAGGTGTTCCTCCAGGATTGCAGGAATTGCACTGGGGACTCAGCAGAGCATTTGGGCCAAAGTGTTTTCACCACTGTTTGCCTCCAGTGCCCCATCAGCAGAGATCAGTGCTGCAGCTACAAAACCCTCCATGCCTCAGGCACAGAAACTTCCAATGGCTTTCGTCATGCACAACCATTGGCTGGCTCTGCTCAGCCCCAGAGGTGACAGAACTAAACTCAAACTTGTACAGTAGAAGAGCAGAAGGAATAGGAACCCCAGCAACAACCTGTAACTTCTGTTTTTCTTGTTGGCTGGAAGGCAGGAACTGACCAATCAATTTCTAAACCTGGCACCTAGTCAGATCTTTATTTCCACTGTGGGTCCCTCCAGCTTGCTTCCCAGCCTGTGGACACAAACTGCCCAGGCATTTCCTGTTCAAGGTGGTTTTTAAGAGTTACAGCCAGCCAAGGCAGCCAGCGTGGGTTGCCTGTAGGTGGAGGGAAATTCTTCAGGCACTGCTCCCAGCACATGGAATAATGATTCCAAATTATGCTGGGCTTTTTTCCAAAATGTTGTACCTGGTTCTGAGTAGAAATAGGACCTGATTGGACTCAAGCTTTGTCAGTGCTATTGAAATAGAAAACCCTTCCACACTCAGACCTGGATTTAAGAGCCTTATCAGCGGGATTGGGTTTTTTTTCTTGGTCATCTTTATTGTCCTACTGGAACCTCCCTGCTGCTATTCTTCAGCTCAGCTCAGCAGACATTGGGTATCTTTTCTTTGTGTAGAGTGTTCTTTGAAAGAGAAAACCCTGGAAAGCTTAGAGAGGTTCTCCTGGCTCCTGACCATGAACTGAAATGCTGAAAGCACTCAAAGCTTTAAAAGAGCCAGATTTTTATCTATCTTTATGTGATGCACACAGGGCCAACTCCTGCTCTCAAAAATACACACTCCTAATCTTCACCACCCAGTGGGGAACCATCTGCTTTAGTCAAGGTTATGTTGTCCCAAAGAAGGGCAGTCTCTTACTCCATGTAAGACTCTCAGTGCTCTGCTATATGCCAAAGCCCAATATACCCTGTGCAAACCCCACCAAGACAAACAAAAAGGCTGGTTTCCAGAAGGCAGAGTACTTTCAAAACCCAAAGAAACACTGACTCCCATTGTTCCACCAGGCTTTGCTATGTCAAACATCTCACGTGTAGGCGGGATCCTCTGGCAGGCTGGCTACAGCATTATGGAAATAGGAGCAGTGGTGATACTGCTTCCTACCAAGAAGTGGCACAAATGCCAATGGTTTTGACCAAAGGGCAGCTGAAGGACACAATCTGCCTTCCTTTTTTCCCCTGAATATGGAATGAAAGAGAACAAAAGTATCTTTCCTGGTGATACTGCCAACCTTGGCAGCATCTTGAGACAGAAGGCCCATGGCACTAGACCTGAAAGCCTAACACAACCACTATGCCAATGTTTTCAGCAGCATCCTATATTCCAGTACCGGATATTAACATCTCCTTTTGGCTGGAGATGAAGAATTATAAGCAAAAGATGTGGAAATCAGAAACCAAGGTCTCAGCTTTGCTCTGACTCCCTGCATAGCCATGAGCAAGCTGCAACACCTCAGCTTCATCTTCTACAAAACAGACTGTGACAAGCTTTGCAATCCTCTCAGAGTTCCTTCCTCTCTGGAAGCAATTCCATGGCCAAGCAGTTCTAATTGTGCCACAGACCTTTCATGTGTTGAGGTTTTTTTGGCTCTTGGACAATTTTCCTTGAAGCCCCTGCTCTGCCATAGGTTTCCTGTACAAATTCAGGGCCATGGGGCATTAGCATTTCTGTGACCTGGACTCCCTAGAAGCAGATGGAGGTAAAACCCTTTATCTATTGCACAGTAATGACACAGATGGAAATGACCCAAACATTGGAGAGAAGAAGCAGAAGACCACACTGACAGATCCTCAATGTAACTGACTGGCTGCACTTTACAAATGTCATTCTGACCTTTAATTTATGCAATGAGTAACTGAGCAACAAATTCATTGACAGACTCTGCCCTACAACAACTTCACATGCAAATCATACGCATCAGCCACGTCTAGACCTTTTTTCCCAATAGGAAAAAGAGGAGAGGAAGCCTGTTCCTCTCTAAAGGAATGCAGAAGTGGAAAAGACAAGAGGATTAAACAAATTTTTTGGCCTGATAAAATAGAGGCAAGTGGACTAGAGGCTGCAGCTAAGGCCATCTCAGAGTGTGGGATCAGGTCCTGGGTACAGCATCCAGGGAAAATGTGCTGCTTCAGGAAATGGCAGCAGGTTACTGAGGGATATCAGCTGCCCTGTCCAGCTTCTGCTTCAGACTGAGCTGGGCACCTTCCTATCAGTACCTCTGCCATTCCCTACTCTAAACACACTGCTCTCTTCCCCACTCCCTCCTGAAGTGCTGTGTGCTCCTGGCAGCTCTGTGCAACCCACTGCCAAGTTCTACTCAGGAACTCTTCTGTCTATATATAAAAGTACTCTCTGGTCCTTCCAGGTTGCACAGGGCCTGTAAGTGTCACATACTATCACATCAAGCAAACATCATGAAGCCAAGCCACAAAAGCAGAGATTGCAGCAAGACTGAAATCACCGGCCCCTCCCTGGCAGCAACAAACCTTACAGGTCATTTAGAGAAAGGTCATATTTAAAAGAAAACAGAGCTGAATTTTAATCAAAACATTTTTTCTTTTGTCTTTTTACCCAGAAAGCTGTGAGCAGGTTTATCCTCGACCACTCTGATCCGCCGGGCACCCGCAGGGATCACAGCGGCTTCGATGTAACCTACAGCAACAAAAGAGAGGTGAATGAGAGCGGGGCAGGGCCAGCCAGGATCAGCCATCCCATATCTCCCCATGAGAAACTCAACTCCAGGCTGGGGATTGAGTGAGAAACACTCCAAATGAGATTCCTGTGCTGGAAGCCAGTTTTCACTGCTGTGACAGACATGGTCATGACTAACATTTCAGTTGAAATGCATGTGTGCTGCTCAGCTGTGACCTCAGGCTTGTTAATTAGCTCTAATTAGATCTGCACCCTTCGAATCACCCTGGTTTTCCTGCAGTACTGACAAGGATGCACGAGGACACTGCAAAGTGTCACTGTCAGGAGCAACACTGCACAGAACAGACATTTCAAATGACGTTTCCAATAGATGCTCCTGCTTTGTCCTCCCTGTCAAGGCTGCAGTGTCAGAAAGGACTCACTTCCACAAAATTTTTGACGATGCTAAAACTGAACAGAGGGAATTAGTGGGACAAATGAGGGAAAAAGCTTGTTTTCCCTTACATTTCGGCTTTGTACAAAAATTCTGGAGGAGATAATGATCTCCTTGCACTGGGCTGGTGAGAATTCAATAGCTCAGATGTAATGCAATAACAGAGCTGGAAGTTTCTCAGGGGCTGACCACTCGTCATCTCTAAACAATTTTTCTAAGACCAATTTTGACTCACAGAATACAGTAAGAATAAGCAGGAGCTACAAGGAAGTGTAGCCTATTTTCCCCCACTATGGAGACGTGTGGAGTTACAGATTTGTTCCATGGGATGGAAGTGATGCCTTTAAATAATAAAGCAGAGGAACATTAGGGCCCATTTCAAAAAGCCAGGCAGAGTTTTTCCACTGGCTTCACTGGACTTTGAATCAGGCCTCTGTAGATGACACTAATCTCATCATAACCATGACTTGATTCCTTCTAATTGGCCACCCAGCTTACTTTGCAGTTTATCACTTGGCACCTTTTTGGGGTTATTGCTGTCCTCTTTCTTTTAGATGTTAAGCAGCTTATCCTGTATGTTCCCTCATCCACTTTTCTTGCTTTAAAGGGCTCTGTGAAGCTCTTCTGTGTCAGTGATGCCTTTATGGGAATTGAGGGCTGTCTAGAGCAGTGGGTTGGAGAAGTGCTGGCACAAAGAGCAGCAATTCCTCTAGCACTTAGCAGTGTTCAGGGAACTATTTTAGGGATAAAAGTGCAGCTGAACAGCCCTGATTTTGCTGTGCTGATACAGAGAGGATTCAAAGGAGGGTGGTGACAGCCTTTTGCACCTCAGGACTAAGTGATTCTCCTGAAATGAGAACATGGAGTGACAGAGACATGTGACATGGAGTGAGAGAGATTTGGGGTCTCAGACAGTGGATTCATTTCCTGAATATTCATTTCATGAACTCTTGGGTTTTATCAGGTGCAGAGGGTGGGCAGCTGACTTGGGCCAGACAGGCTCCCACTTTCCCTGATTGTTGTATCTGAATGACACTTTCACTTAACTCTTCTGTTCAGTTGTCTTTCCACTTGTTCATCCTCACTTACTTCTCCCTTGCTCAGGATATCTCAGAAATGGTCACTCATCTCTTGCAGGAAAACCAGAGAGAGGGGCAGCAGAGCTCAAACCTTGTTGTGCACAGAAGCCAGAGCAGAGGCTGCTGTTCCAGTCTGGGCTTCACCAGGAAAAATCACTACTTCCAGGGTCAATTTTTCAAAGCTAATACTGAAATCTGTTATGAAATCAGAGCAAACGGATTTTGGGGTTTATTCTAGACATTGCCAGGAGTTGGTTTTTCATCAGCAGAGATACCAAATCATAGTCAATGCAGAGAGTTTCAGATACCAAACATCCTCAATGCACCCCATGCAGCTGCATATAAACCCAACCAACAACTACTCAGGACATGAACACACAGCAAAAGTGTGACCAGTGACAGTCTGCCACAGGGAAACAGCTCTTGAGACACCCCTGAACACCCCTGTTAGGAAGCCAGTTTGGAACATGCCCAAGTTTCAGGTAATTTAATGTACCTACTCAGGGACTATTTACTTATTTATTTCTAAACCAGATACAAATGCCCAGAGCTAAATCATGCAGGGGTTGGAGACAAAGTCACTCTGAATTTAGCGGAAGGCAGTCACTAAGTTCAATGAACTCTGGATCTGTCCCCTGACCCAGCAGCAGCCAAGAGTGTGTCACACTGCTTCAGAGGTGAGCAAACCCTGGGGCTGTGCTGGAGGCTCAGCTCAAGCCATAAATACACTCATTTCATCACTGTGCCATGAGAGAAACACCACGTGGAAAAGTGATTTTTATGTTACTTTTTACAATAGTAAGTAGTGAAGTGTAAGCTATTAATAGAGTATTAGTTCTGGAGACTGTTTGGTTTGGTCTCACACCAGATATTTCTCCTTGTGTAATTTCTAATCCTGATTGATGGCTTTGGGGGGTTGCATTCACAGCTCCTGAATAAGGAGAAACACACTGTGTTAACTCACTGTGGCACAAAGCTGACTGCTGACCTTCACTCTCCTGTTAGAGAACTGCCAAATGCTTTGCAGGTGTTTGGATCTGACCTGTCCTCTCAGAGGTGAAGCAGAAGCCTTGGGCATGTCCCACCAGGAGCATCAGGACACTCTCATTCGTTATCTCCAGCAATGTTGTGTGAGTTAGTGGTCAAATTCTGTTGCAAACAGACTGGATATCACCCACACAAATTTGCCACAGGTACAAACTTGGATCGCCTCCACCACTCCACTCTGGTCTTTGGAGCTGGTGTGAGGCTTCTGGTCACAGATTCCTGACCTTAGAGATAACTGCACCAGGAAACACCTCCAGTGTTTTATTAAGCACATTTTATTAAGCAAATCGTAACTGCAGATTGCCAGAAAGATTATCAAGTGTCAGCTAGAACCATCAAAAAAAGTCTCAGAGTTGGCCCCGAGTCAAGGACTCTCAAAGCTCTGTTAGGTCTTAGGATTACTGCCTGCAAGGCTGGGGTTTGCAAGGTTGGGCTCAAAGTTCTGCTTTAAACAAGGAACTGGTTAAAGACTGAGGAGATTTGGCAACTGTCAGGAAGTATTTTTAGTAATTTCACCCATAAATCAGCCTGTTAAGATGAAGCTTTGAAAATACAACAGGAGAACTTCATTATTTGATAATTTATACTGCTGTATGCAGTATACTCCACCTTGGGAACAGTTACTTTGGCACACAGCAATCTTTCTGGATAATCTGCATTACATCAGTGTCTCAGGAATGTAAGACTGTGATTGAAGCAAATCCTAGATACAAATTTTATGGTGTAACTCGTATTAGGAGAGACACCAGAACAAAGAGGTGGCTTTGTCATCAAGGAGATTAATATGTGAACAGTGGCTACTGTATCTTCATTTAAATGCTGGAGAGATTTGCAAGAGGAAAGCAGCCCACACAGAAAAATCCATTGTTAGCCATTGTTATTACTCCCAGAAAGAACAGAAAGTTTAGTGTGAACTTCAGAATGCCACTGATCTACTGCAAAACTCTTCTGGTCCACACTGCAGTGAAAGATGGACTCAGAGGTGAAAGAAAAATTATCCCATGGCTGAAAGTACCAATGTCTGGGCACTGCACCTTCATATCTTATCCCTGTACACACCAAAATGAGGTGTGAGAAAGCCCATTATCAAACCTCCCAAAAGTGCTTTGAACACACAACTCAGGGTAGAAGCTGAGGAGATCAGGCTGTCCTTCCTACCTCCCAGCCATGGCCAGCACAGCTTCCACAATATTTCAGGGATAAGCATCAGCTGGGCATCTCAGACTCCATCTCCTTCCCACCTTGCAGCTTTTGCTGAGTGCTACTGCTGCAGCAGAGTGCAAATTATGTGTCTATTTTCTGAACAGCTGTGATGATTCTCCTTTGCTTTTAGCCTGAGAATAAATCCTCCACAGCAACTGTCCACTTCCAGCCACGGGATAACTCATTTGGAAGAAAATCATTTCTCTGGAGAGCCATGGATAGATTTCAAAGCCTCCTACCATTGCTGCAAAATTGGTTACTGGGATTTCTAACTTGCATGTTCTGATGAAACTCTTATAAGGGATCTCAGAGTTAGGGATTAGGTAGAGCTCTATTTTCTCATCATTTACACGTGCACCCTATTGATAATACAAGTTTTTGTGTTGGCTAAATATGTTCCCAGCCAGCACCACAGCACTACTGTTCAATTTTTTTTTTTAATAAGTGCTGGACAAACAGCATATGCAGTAAAAACCCACTTTTCCACCACCTTAAAAAGAAAAATTCCTAGCAAAGATGTGCTTTTCTTTTCTCAAAATGATAGTTACAGCAACTGGCATTTTTAACCTTATTAGATTCCGCCATTAAAAAAAACCCCAAATATCTGTGGTCATTCTTTTGAATCATAACCAAATGAAAATCTTGATGTGGCTGAAAAAAATCAAGAGAGACAGACACAAGTCTATGAGCACAGGAGCAACATAGGAGAAGTTGTCAGTGGTAAATCAGCTCCCCAACAGACAGGAGTCAAAGAGCTGTCCTTCATTTCTAGGTCCCCTGTGTAGTGGCAGGGTGACAGAGGTGGACTTCAGAACAACTCTGTGTTTGGTTTTGAAAAATTATTTTGTAGAAATAGGTACATGGCATGCTGCCAGTCAAAAGGAAACCTCAGTCTAAACAGTGCATTCAGCTGGCCTGCTGAAGACAGCCAGCTGCACACAAGTGTATGTGATGTTTAGCATCATAAATAAAGGCTTTTGACCTCCTCTCCAGCAGAAAAATGGAGTCCATTTCCAGTTGGATCACCCTGGATCACAGGTGGTAAGAACTGAACTGCTGGACCTCCTATGAGGCACTGTGAATGTTCCACCCTCTTCCCTACCAGGGTGCCAGAACCTCCGTGACATTGAAGTTGGGGGGAAAAAAGAAATACACTTGGTCCTTTTTGCTTGGTGCATGAACATTAAGCTTCCTTTCACACAGATGGGTTCTCTAAAAGGAAAGGATCTGTACTTTATATCTCTGACCAGGAAAGTGAAACAGTAAAAAGACTTGAAGTTTATCCATGGCTTTTGACACCAAATCTTCCCAAGCTAATCCGACAAAAAGAAGATAAAGAACCAACACCAAAGGATTTCACCGACACCCACTGACACTGCAAACAGCATTCAAGTATCTTACACGAGAAACACTTGGGAACAGCCTTTGCCTTTGCCATCACACATGTGGAAACCTTCTTACAATGACTATTGGTTACTAAGAAACAGAAAGGAGTTGGCAGCGTTTTAGTTCAGTTCATAGGGCTCCACAACATCATTTGCAATCACAGGACACAGAGGGACCAATCCTGCAACCAGAGGACTTCCATGGGCACAGCCAAGGGCCAAGGCTGCAGCTGTAATTCCCCAGACAGATCCCACTCCAAAACAATCAATGTCTTGATGTTTGAAGTCTATTCTCTTTTGAAATAATAAATCAGCACACTGGACTCCAAATCTTGGCCTTGACTTGGATCACAGCCAGGCCGTGGGGTTTTGCCACTGAACTGTGCAATCATTTACACACCCAAACCTTGAACTTGTTATCACCAGCATATTGTGGATTTTTCTTTGCCTCAGGTTCCATGAAATTTTTGCACATTTTTGCTTTGCTATCAATTTTAAAAAAGCGCCTTTTTTTCCTTGAGTAACTTCACATTCACTTGTGATACCCCAAACCTGGAGCTTTGCCTACTGCATGAGACTCAGAAGGTTCACCTGAGGACCTGATTCTGCAAAACAGCAGCATGTGAGCAGAAATGGATGGGAGCAAACATCAAATTTAATTGCTTTCCAAATTGAAACAAAACACCTAATAAATGGTTATGAGGTTATACTGGTAAAAACAATTATCTTCTAGATTATGTGAGATGGGTAAAGGTGGAAACATTGCATTGACAAAGCAACACTTTGACAGGTTTGTGCTTCTGAGATGATCAGCAAAGAGAATGCGAATGCTTGAACACTGTCCACGAGTCATCAAGAATTCTTTCTGATTAGGTTCCAGGGCACTGGGGGTGAAAACCTCCTGCTTTGTCCTGGCAGCCAGTGAAGGCTGAAACTGTTCTGCTCCTACAGCCTTGTAAAGCCACCACCTCAAGCAGTCTGTGTAGCTGGAAACAGGTGCAACCTCCTGGCAGTGACCCAGAAATTTCTTATTTATCTGCACAAGATGTTTTCTGCACTCACTGGAAAAGATAAAAGATAGCTCTTCGGGATAATGTAAGAAGCCCATAAAAGCTGTATAATCTACTTCAGAAATGGATAATAGCTGGTGTTTTTTCAATGGAAATGAGGAACTTTTCCCACCACTTGCATCAAATGCAAAAGACTTAATGAAAGTGGGCGGAAAATAATTGGGACAAAAGATTTAAAAGCACTAATGCAGGAAACCATTCAAAAGATTGGCCAAGCACACAAATGTACTCCAGAGATGTGGTCCAGGCAGGAAATCCCACCTGCATCTCACAGGAGGTGACAGATGCCAGCTGGCCCCACAGGTGAGGAGGAGGAAGGCGCAGAGAAAGAGGTCAGTGAACAAAATCAGAGCTGAGATGTTGACTAAAGGGAGCAGCTAAGCACTGACACTGCTTTAGCCACTAAACTGAACTGAAGTGTGTGCTTAAAGGGGATTTTCATGTGCTTTGTGGAACTCAGTCCTGGAGCAGCACATGTTGGATGTATTTCTCCATACAGAAATGGCAATTCTGTATTCACTAAATGGGAAATAATTTGTTTGTTGGACAATTGTTTCCTCCTGGAGCTGCTTCCAAGTTCTGGACGTGGCTTTCCCTCCCTTTGGCTGATTAGGATGTGTGATAACAGGTTTCTCAGAAGTGTACCCTGGAAACCCTGGAACAAAGACTAATTCAAACACCAAGCTGTACACACATTAACAACAGAGGGAGAAGTCTTAATTCCAAGCTCCTATATCCTATACTGGATACTTTGGCTGGCAGGGAATCGGTAAAAATATTCAGAGGGGAGTGCTCTTTCCTTTAGCTGAGATATTCTGATTATAACATGAATCATCTACAACATGCATCATTCTGAGACCTCAAAATGCTGAAATCCAACTTCCCTCCCACCGGGAAAGATTCTGTGATTAAAGTCATCAGCACCAGTAGCCCTCAAAATGACCAACACAACTTCACTCTGAATTTCAGGCAGAGGCAGTGGCTGGTATCTGGGCAACTGAGTAAGAAGCAGATGGGATATCACATTTGAAGTGAGTTGGGGATTGTTTTGTGTTTCTTAGGTACTTCCTAGGGCTTTTTTTGCTAGATGACTCCAATGCTATCCAAGAAAAAGACCTGTTACTGCCACCCTAACTCTCCTCCAGCAGGTAGGAGAACCCCACAGAGTGTTACTCACCCATGCCCTTGGTGTGGTTGAAGTCTCCTTTCACCACTTTGCAGGTTTTCCCATCGCCACTGCAGATCCCACAGCGATCCTCTTTGGCAGCTGAGCCAATGATACCATCACAGCCAATTTTCTAATGACAAAAGTCAGAGGCCCCCATTACTTTATTTGCAAGGTTAGAGCATCTCTAAACAGCAAAGTCAAGACCAAGATTGACATCTGACTGAAAACCTGAATGGGGAGAAAACACTGAATTCTTAGTTACACTTTTGAAATACCTGAAAAAAGACCTCATTAGTCAGATGGCTCAAGATACCTGAAATGCAAGAGTAGTTCAACAGAAGCAGGTCAGGTTCATATCTGTCCAATTTCTACCACAAGACTGCCTACACAATTATGAAATTTTCCACATGCCTGCACTGTATTAAAAATCAACGTTCAATTGAAAAATAAACGATAAAATCTAACAATTTCACCTAAAGCTTTGTTATAAATGGTGTTTTCATCATTTTCTATACACACCTAATTATTTTCCAATAAAACCCTGCAGTTCTCCTTCCACACATGGGAAGAGTCACAATATTTTCCCTGTAGCTATCGGGATTATCACCATAATCTTCCTTATTCACAAAACATTTACAGGATTTGATGGTGAACATTCCCTATTTGTAGATCTTGAGGCTGACAAGACTGTCATTAACCTATATAAATTGTATTGTCCTCAAAATAAACAGCAATTCACTCTTAAAACATAAATTTCTACTGAAATAAGCGTTGTCATTATACAAGTTATCAGCAGAGATTGCACTGTCAAAAATGAGTTTAAGATTTATTCTATATAGATAAGCAGTTTCTTGGCAAATGAGTAGCAGGACTGTCACTAATAAGACTTATTTGAATGAGGCTATTGGGTCTCTCCCTTCTTTGCCTTCCTATAATGAAGCCAGAGGAAAGTTGGAGAGATATCTTAGGAAACAATCAAAACAACAAATATTTTGAAAAATAGGGTAAGCAGGGAAATATTAAGAGAACTTGGGCTGTTTATCTGAGCCTGTCTCCATGTAAGCAATGCAATTTGGATCAGAACTCCAGCATTTCCCTTGTTTCAGAAGACCCTGGCCACTGCCTGAGTCCAGATGTATTTCAGGGATCAAAGATTCCCAGCGTTCCACCGTGTGCTGATGCAGAGCTTGTCTGGGTAAATCATTAGGGACAGACATGGTGAGAGAGGATGATCATCCTAAACACATACCAGGGAAATGCTGCTCATTAACTGGCACAGCACCTACTGGTGCACAGGAACAGCAGGAAAAAAACTGTATAAATGGGAGTTAAAAGAGGTAGGAAGGAGATCATGGAGTTTCTGGCAGTTGCAATTCTCAAGCCTAAACTTCACGCCCATGTCCAACAAATAATTTTGGGATATTGAACGTGATTCTGCCCCCAGAACAGAAGGATGTCCCAGCAGCTCTCCTTCCAGGAAAACCAGGGTGATTTATTAATGGAGTTGCTGAAAGGCAGCTGGAAATAAATGCCTGCTTGCCACCCTGCTGAGATACTGGAAAGGCTGTGTTTAATTTAAGGCTCTGCTGATATCTTTTATTGTGCTGCATTGTTATTAGCACTATGTGAGCACACAGATGAATAAAGGGAACATAATGAGTGTTGAACCACACTTATTCCCGGAGCCACATGAGGAGTCTGTAGGACTCTAACGGAGGCAGGGAAAGAATGGGGAGTTGGCAATCACATGCTTTGTATTTACACTGGATTTTCCCAGATAATGGAAACCAGCACAAGCCAGCAAAGCTTGGGAAGACGGAGTCCCCCCTGAGCTGAAACTGGGGTTCAAGACAAGCCATTTCCTCACATATTTACTTGGTTACTGGCACCCTTTGACTTGAGAGACTCTCTCTGAAGGCATGGAAAGAACCCACTGAATCCACAAATGTAACTTCCAAAATCTTCACTGTTTTTAACCTTTCATCTTCACCCTAATTCCCTGTGAATGAAGGAACTGGGAATGGCCCTTGCACCCTCCTCTTCAAAGGCACCATTGCTCCCAGCCACCTTCCCCTCAGTTCAGGCCTTGAAACTTAAAGCCCTCATCCCATTTGGGCTGGGAAATGGCTTCTTACAAAGGAATATCTCTAAGAGAATAAAACACTTTTTTTCTTGGCTTCAAGATGAAAATTGTTGCATTCTTGCTACTTTATTGGGGAAAAATACCTTGGAAGCACTTTAGTGTTGTCTACAAAAACATTAGAGCCTGTTTCCCTTTCCCCAAGCCTTCCAATCATTTCCAAACTGAAAGTCCATTTAATAATAGTACATTTAATAACAGTACTTTATGAAACAGCTTTGGGTAAGATTTGACAGTGTATTCCAAAAGCTGCAAAGTCATTTAGAAGCACATGGCAGTGACCACCTTGGTCACTGTGATCCTTTGAGAACTCCCAACATGGAAAATACTCTTAAAACCACTACCATGGCCACTCTTAAAACAAGTGGATCAGTGGATCAAAGGGCAAAGGGGAAGAGACAGGGCTGGAATGGCAGAACACAGTGGGCATCACCCTTCTGGGAGAAAAGTACTTGCCAGCAGTCCTTGGACTGTTAATTGAGAGATACATCCAGATTTCTCCAAGGTGTGAGAGCCCCTGAGATTCCAGCACTGGGTGGAAAAACTATTGAGTCTCTACATCCCACTGACAATATGCTCTGTGTATTATACTGTTTCCATCCTTTAACTACAGAGCTGTCCTCAGTCTGCAGAAAGCTTGCAAGTCCTGCAAAGGGAAAATCCCAAGTTTTACTTCTCAAAAGTCAAGGTTTCACAGTGCAGAAAGAATCCATTAGAACCTAAATAGTTCAAGGGAGTTGTTTGATCTTTGCCATCTCTCACTTGCTTTGTGTTGCTTCCTGTCCACTGCAATATACAGGTCAAGGCAAGGGGGTTTATTAAATTGAGAAGCAGAAAGGGGAAGCTTTACATTCTGAAGAGAGAAAGACCTTTTAAGTAACAATAACATCCCATGTGTTTTCTGACCCAAGAGCTATCCTGCAGATGAGCAGACTGAGCCCATGGACCAGCCCATCCAGCAACTGCTGGACGCTTTCTGTTCCATCAGTCTTGAATGGACTGGTGAGAGGGGAAGCAGCTTTAAAGCATGGGAATGCTGGCAAGAAACATGAAAATAAGTCTTTTAGGGCTTCAAATCCTCAGCATGGACAGTCAGAAATGTGTCCACAGGTTTCTTAATGCTCTTCCACCCAGGCAGTCTCCTACACTGACACCACATTTTGGAACTAGCCTTTGGAACTGACCTTTACACTGGCAGGTAACTGCACGTTTGCTGAGCCAAAGGCCTGAAATTAGTTCTCTTTAAGCCAGTATCTCCATCCACCCTTCCTTCCCTCCCTCCCCCTTCTCATTTTTATAATTAAACATCTGAAAGTACTGCTCGTTGGGTGGTATTTCCAGCTTCAGTCATTGCTGGCTCCAGCATAGGAAAACTCCTCTTCTCTTTTGAATACATATCACTTGGATTCCTCTGTGTGAACTATTCTCTGTATTGCTTGGATATTTTTTAGTGATATTTTTATTTGTATTTTCAATGGCTGTGAAAGAGCTCAATTGATACATCTTGTGAGAGTATGTTTTGCTACATAAACACAATTATTTTTGTTATATACACCCACCCTGTGCAAGAAATGACATTGTAGGCTCACAAAACTGTAATGCTTCCCATATGCTGAACTAACTGATCTTAATGGATCAAATATAAATATTGATGCAACATGTGCCATTTTACAAATTAATCATGTACAGAGCAGGCTGGTTATGACAGATTCACCTACACTGCAAATTCCTTTTGTCCATAATATCCAGTGTCCATTGATACCTGCAGGGATGGACCACATGAAACAGGAATGTACAGATGTGAGCAAGTGACACTCAGATCTGAAGGGAAGAGAATTCTTATTTCTTTGTTTTAAACACGTCTGCCCCTGTGGAGGATTGTGGGTGGCTGTCAGGGCTGGGTGAGACGAGTCTGGGTCCCTAATCAATCAGTTCATCTCTGAGTTACTCCTGTTTCTGTTCCACAACAGATTTTGTGTGATGGATTGGAGTCCATGTAGGAGTTAGTTTAGCAAATATCCTCCTGTCATTCCCCAAGCCTTCAGATTTGGTCTGAATCAGAGCAGCTCTGCTGGATCAAGAGTTAGACACCTCCAATTTTAAAACAGCATTATCTCATCTGCATTAAATCTGCAATGTCACCTGCCCACTGACTTTGTGCTTAGATCCCTCAGCAGCTCATGGGGGTGGTTAGACACAATAATTCTTGACTTTTCACATATAGAGATTGAAGGTTATGTGTCAAAACTTCTGTGTTTAGGAGAGAACATGCAAATATTACAAAGCTCTCCCATCCCAGGAACTCTTTTCTTCTGTTCTATTATATGCTTTCCATGAGATAACATGGGAGATAAACTGGGTGAAGCAGCATGGGTTTTTTTGTTTTTTGGTTTGGTTTGTTTTTTTTTTCATAAAGTACAGCAAAAACTCATAGAATATCAATGGAGTTGGTTTTTGTCACTATGCCTTACTCACCAAAACCTCTGACACTCTTTTTAGCCTCAGATGACATTGCTACAGATCCAGACATGGAAAAAAAAAAGGCAATTCTAAAACAGGTTTCTGTAGTTCAGACAATCCTTCTGGATTTTGTGCACATGCACTAAATAATTTATCAAAGTACAGTGCTAAGCCAAGTTGTTGTATGGAGACAAGCTACCCAGTCTGGAACATCTTGTACCACAGTTTGTAATGCAGGAATATGAATAATACATGGAAAATACTCAAGTGAGGAGACAAAGCCAGAACTACAGGCATCAATCAAATGCAAAAACTGGGTACTAAGTGTGTAACAAACTGTTTGCCAGCAGCAGGTCCAGTAGACAACTTCAATTTCTCCTCTGCCACCTGTGGCACTCTCCTGACACTCTGCCTGTCCAGTTTGCAGAAGCTATTTTCGAAAATCGTTCAATTTTCCAATTTGTGCTCCCCTTTTATAGAGTTCATAGAGACAATCACTTTCAGAAGAAAGTAGCTCTGTAACATTTTTGTTGTGCCAGGACAGCCTAATATGTGCCTTATTATCATTAAATATACTGTGGATTCACCAGCCAGTTGAAAGTAGGTGTGATATGACAAAACATTCATGAGAAAACTGCAGACGGAGCCAAAACATCTTCACCTCTTAAATTGTTAAATCACAGCAAAGGCTGCCCTTGATCTCCAGCCCAGTTCTGCTATACAGGAGGTCTCTCTTTTCACAGAGACCTTAAATTACATCCTGAAGCACAATCTGTAGTCCCCACTGGAAAGTTCTCATGCTGTCATGAGTCTCAGACTAATCCCCCTTTGAGAAAAGCCAGCACAAGGTCATGTGCATCATAACAGTCAGCTGAGCAGCTTGTCTTCTCCTCACCCCTCTGCTCTGGGACATCTGACACTTTTTTTAGCTCCAGTTCTGCTAGCAGTTTTGAGTTAACCTCAGCAGCACAGAGCAAAGCACTGTAAGGGGTTAGAAAGTGCCTTGCTCTCATGAATGTCCTCTCATCAAACACACACCCCACAGGCTCAGGGAAGAACAAAATCCTCAGGGAATCCTTTCCCTGAAAGCCATTTGTCACTTGAAGAGAAACAGGAGAAGATGAACCCAATGTGAGGTGCAGGTTGCAGTGCCCTACCCCATCTCCTCCATGGCTGCAGTGTCCCTGACAGGGAAAGCAAACTGCTGCAAAGCCTAAATGAGCTTTACCCTCCTCCTCAAACACATCAGGCTGCTCTTGTTCTCCAGCCTGCTACAGATTTTCTGTCTCTGAAAAATCTCTGGAGAAAATAAATTCTACTTACTGGAAAACCAAGAGCATTTTGAGAAGAAAAGGCAAAGACCCACACACACTTTGAACAGGGTATCCAGTTTGCTCAAGGTAAGAAATGGTGCATTTGAAATGTCCAGCCTCAAAAACAACTCCAATAAACAAGGAAAAAATTGAATTAAGATGTTATGATTCATCTCAAAAACAGGGAGTAAGGCTAAAAAAAGTCTAGGTGATTTAGGAACCCCTATGCTAAATTTAGGGCTGACTTTGGTCTCTGGTGCTTCTACGTATGATCAAAGTAATAACCAAGTTTACTCACTCCAGCTGCCTTCAGGTGTAAGGGACAAATACAGGGATGCTGCTGCTTTTGATGATTTTGTTTCAGGGATAGTGATGCTGACACCAAAGGCTTCATTGACACCTTTTAGATTGGAGCTCAGCTTTAAAGTGAAACAGTACTAACTTCACAAAGTATAAGTGAAGGAAAACTCTCCTCCCTTAGTGCCCAAATGTAAGCTGGGGCATTTTGAGGCTTCAAATAACTGTTCCTGCTTTCCTTCTCAAACCCCTCCTCTCCTTGCAACAGTTTTTCTCTGCCATGTTCATCTACACTCACTCATCATCCAAGAACGATTCATGAGCTGCATTTAGGAGCATCTAATGAAGGGAAAAGATCTATTACATTTCCTGGGCTAGATGTTCATAGGCAATGGTTACTACTAATTTGTCTGCTGCACTGACAATGTGTCATTCCTGCCTTTGAGAGCCTCTAACTAGAAGGATTACATATGAAAATAAATAACAGTAATACCACCCTCTGATTTCAGCACTTACTCTCTGTTCCAGGACCCCTGCAATGCTTATTGCCAGGCTTTGTCTATGCTGGGTAAAGAAACAAGGAGAAGAGTAATTAAATGAATATGGCAATTAAATTGGTTTAATAGGCAGCTAGTTAGATGAGTATCTGTGGCAAATGGGTTACACATATGGCAATTCTCAGCACTGCACTGCATATAAGGCAGAGGAGTATTATAAATGAGTTCACAGGGCTTTCAAATCTGCTCGGCTTGAACTGATCATTTCACATTTTTCCTCAGCCAGATGCAAATGGACTGAATGTTCTGCAGCTGTCATCACCTCTCTGCACAGTTAAAGGCAGTTGCCCCTGACTCAGAGTGCAATTTGCTTTTCGTGATGTACCTCCAGTGCTCTGTGCTCATAAAGGAATTCATTTGGAGGGAGCTGGCTACTGAGCCTCCCTGGATGAAAAAAAAAAGCATTGCCATGATGTCTGATTTACCATTTGTGGCTGATCTGAAGGTTTGGAGCAGTAAACTGGCCAGCCCAGAGTAATGGTCAATGGCACACAGCTGGAGGTGCACAGCTGGCCTGCCTATAAAAGGTTATTAATGGGGTTTTTTTTAGTTTTTTTTCAGATATGGCTGAAAACAGGGAAAAATTAATTAACTTGGGATGCACCATGAACCTGGTTCTATGCAAAGCACTTTGCGTTATAAAGAATCAAACTTGTACTGGCTCCCTAGATTCCTGCTATTCATATTCTTCATTGGAATAAATTAGAATGCCTGAATTAAAAATGCCTCTTCAGCATCATTTATCAAGAAACAGTGGGAAGTGACTCCTGCAGCAGTGCAAAATTCAGTCCGAAGATATTTCACTTTTCTCTTTGCATTGCTATTAGTAAAGCTGCTTTATGCCCCCAAAGCCTCTCTCACACTGAGGTGTTCATTTATCTCCCTGCCTGGAAGGCTCAAAGCAATAAAAACTGGCAGTTCTTAACCACTCACAGAAATAATGCCAAATTTGGTGTGTCCTGTGCCCCCAGGCAAACCAGTGAAATTAGTGGGAATAAGGGGTGATGCTAAAAAGCTGTTCTGGTGGATACAACGAGCTGGTTAACACCAGGAAGAGCAACTCCTACCACGGGATACAAACCTAGATGAGGAGAAGCTTAGGGGAAGAACTGCCAAGAAGAATGCAGCACTGCAAGGCTGCTGTAGCCAAGTGAACTGTCTTTGCCATCACTGTGGTGTGTGCAGCACACTTTGAACACGTGCTACATGAGCAGGAGAGAGGAAACCCATGAAGAGTCTGCCCTGTTCAAAGTGACAAATGACCCGAACCCAACACCAGGAGCACCCACTCCAAACAATTTCCTGCCTTTTATGATCCTTAAATACACATTTTCTCATCTCCTTTCCCTTGTCCAAACCTTAAATCTCCAGTTCATATGAGTCTACACAACTCCATTAAATTTTCAAGGAACCTGAAGCACCAGCGCTAAGAGCTGCCCTCCCCAAGCATTCAGTGTGTTACAAACTGTCTCACTGCCCAGCAAACCACGAAGAGTTTTATCACAAACTCATTTTGGGTCTGTGTGTAATTTGGTTAGAGAGAAATAATCATTGTCATAGTTATAAGCCATCACTCTAAGGAAAAGGGAATCAAATCTGAAGACTCTGGCTCATGCAGCTGCAGGCGCCAAGGAGCAACTGGTACTGAAAAGTTTCCTCAATGTTTCTATGAAGAAACCAGGTGGACCTGAGAAGCATCATGATTCTGGCAAGATAATGCTTGTAACAGACAATTTGTAAGCTGGTTTGCAGCTTCAGTGCTTTTATCAGTCATTCCTTTAACAGCCAAAAAGGAGCAGTTAAGCAGGCCAGACTTCCCCTCCAATCTGCTCCCTCCATGGAAGTCCCTTCCCACTCAAGCCATGCACACAAGCAAATGTGATTATTGAGCATTCTCAGCTGCTCAGGAATAATATCATACCTCGGGCATTCAGCACTTCTCAGACCAAGACACAGGGCCATGGAGCACTTGTAATGGGCCTTTTACAATACAGTTGTCCCCTCCCCTCAGGGACAGCCTCCCCACCACCCACATGGTGCTGGCCCTGACTGAACCTAACACTTGAAATAGAACAAGAGAAAGTTACTCCACCTGGCACTTGCCATGTACACAGAGGTCTGTCTCATAAGGCCCACAGGGAGTTCCATCCAGGACTCTGTCTGTCACCAGCACGGGAGAATCCTTGCCCAGTGGAGAGCAGAAGAGCTCACATGGTTTATCTGGAGAAAGAAATATGACAACTGCCCTTGGGAACAGCACAAACAGTGGTGATGCACTCTATACATGAATGGACTTGGATATCTCATCTTTGAAGGAGAATGAGGCTTTCAGTTTAGGCCTGTCATTGCCCAATTTTAAAATATCAATATTTAAAGGGTTACATTGATGAGATTGGCTTTAACAGCACAGAAAACCAATCAGTCAATACACTTTTGTCTATCTGTTTGTAAAGAGAAGATGTTTGTCACAGGGAATATTCTTCAGTCTGGTAAGAATGATCAAGTCATTATGTCTCACAAAATTCAGGCTACAGCCACTGATTTTAGAAGAACAAGTTCTCCAGACCATTTCATATCCCACCAACATCTGGCTGAATAGCAGATGAACAGCAAGATCCAGCAAGGGAAGTATTAGAGGAATGTAGGTGAGATAGGCAATCATGCTGAGATGCCCCAAAGTGACATAAATTTAAAAAAGTCACAGTGAATCCACCTTTTCTTTCAGTTCCAAACTAGCTGGAACTTTCTAATGCTTAAATTCCCAACTCTCTGATTTCCAGTCTGAAATTCCAAATTTCAGACTGGCAATTAAGTTAAGGCACTTCTCTCCCAGCATTTCAAGAAGATGGGTAAAGCACTGACAACTCTGTATGTTCTATTAAGAAGGCTAAAGGAACAGCAGGGCAGCACCAAGAACAATTAACTGTAATTAGTCTTTCAGCTGTAGCTAAGGGGGCCTATTGCAGCCCTCTCACCAACAATGGGAGCCCTGCAGATGAGAAACTGCAGTGAAAGAACAGCAAGGAATTACAGAAGGAGCTGAAAAAAACTCACCATCCATAATGACAGCTGTCAGGAGGCTTTTCTTCTTGTTGGTGTACCTGTCGTGAGCCTGGCACTGCTGGTCCCTGAAGCTGGGCACCCCTTTGGGGCAGGGCAGGTTCTCACACACTGTGTGCTCCACGCTGGCCCCCCGGCAGTTCTTCCCACCCGGCCCCGGGCTGAAGGGGGAAACAAGAGCAGGGTCAGCACCGAACATCCAGAATGTTCCACCTTTCCCCTCCCACTCTTGCTTTTCCCCCTGCCTCAAACACCCCTGAGAATGGAGACACAGGAAACCTCTCTTCAACATGTGTCCTCCTTGCCATTAAAATACCATAGAGGCACCTATAACCTGCACTGTAGGCAGGGTACCCAGAAACAAACCTCTGCTGCAAATAACCTCCAGCCATGAAATCCATGCCATTCCACACATTTGTCTTTTAAACATGCAGGAAAGGCCACTAATGCAACATCAGGATTAAGCACCTGCAAAACCTATCTGTTTTTATTTATGAATCCCCAGAGAAAAAGGAAAACTCAAATCCTCAGCAACAGCGTATATTTTCTTTGCAAAATAAAACAAAGTACAAACAAAAAACCACAAGTAAGCATGGAATCTGGAATCCCAGGTCTCAAGCCTTGTACTCTACAAGCTCAAGCACTGCCTG
Organism: Erpornis zantholeuca; assembly: GCA_013400515.1. Classification (NCBI taxonomy): domain Eukaryota; kingdom Metazoa; phylum Chordata; class Aves; order Passeriformes; family Timaliidae; genus Erpornis; species Erpornis zantholeuca. The sequence goes on from VZTN01018279.1 coordinate 134,577, forward strand.
GGATTTCCAATAAATACTGCAATCCAAGCCCACCCTGGCCAATGCCTGAAACAGTGACTGTGTGAGATCTCTTGGTAGACAACTCCACAGGCACCTTTCACTGTACTTATGCCAAGAAAATCTACCCACTAATGGAACTGAGGAAATCAAAGGCCATTTATGCTGCTGTGACCCTTTTACATGACAAGAGGGGACTGGAGAAGGGATGTTCTGTTTAAGCCAGTGGCTTTCTCCTCAGTTCAATTGTACAACAGCTCAAAGCCTAGACAAGAACACAAGGCAGTACAACTCAAAAGTCTGCACAGGCAAACTGGCTCATGACAGACTCCTTACAACCATGGGGAGGCAATACATGTAAATGCTCAAAGAAATTACAAAAAGGAAAAACCAAATCAAACAGTAAAGCAACTGGTTTAAAAATACTAATAGTCCCACAGGCTCAAGAGTCAGCTTGTAGGAGCAGAGATTCCTGTAAAAAAAAAGAAATCCCAAGACCAAATATATATAAAATAAAAGATAAATCCCTTAGCCAATATTTTTGGACAGTGAATAAACCAGCTGCAGAAGTGAGCCGAGGCCAGGAATTTGAAGCAAAAGAAAATCACGTGTGTATCCCCAGCCAAGAATGTATATGAGCAGGAGAATTTTAAAATCAGTGTGTAGTGTTGGAAGGAGTATTTCCTGTAATTTAAGGAACAATGATGAATGGATTTAGGTTTGGTCAGCACTGTAGCTGACAGCAAAGAAACCAGCTCAGTCCCCTTTTCAGGAAAATGAGCTGGTAAAAATGAACTCTGAATATTATAGACATGCAACTGCAGCTCAGATAATGGGAGGAATAAACAAAAATATATTTTTCACGTGATTACAGGTCAGCAGCAACAACTGTAAGCCTATCCATCATCTATGCATGTTTTCAAAGTGACTGTGTTGTTATCCAAAATTTCAGCCCCAATTTAAAAAAAGCTTTGTGTACTTTGTATGTAGAAGAAAACATAAAATCTGAATCAGGTCAGAGATACCCCACTTGGAGGGCTGCTCCCAAGGCTGTGAAGTTTATTAGAATAAACACAATTGGGGTGTTTATTAAGTTAAATGGCACCATTGTAACCTGTTCAGGACTCCAAGACAATGAAGAGACTTTCAGATGGACCTAAACCAACCTGACGGATAAAGGACAACACCTACATTTCACCCTGAATCAGAAAAGCATGCAAGCCCAAGCAGAGAGCATTGGCTTGTTTGTAGTCACCGTGCAGGAGCTAAACAGAACCCAGGGCTCTTGGTGTGCATGAAAACTTTCCTGTTCTTATGCAGCACATCCTGACTGACAGAACATCTCAAGGAGCTTTGCCAACACAGCTCCAGGGCACTCTGACTATTGTCAGCCACTGCCCTACTCCCCAAGCCTAAAGCCAGCACTCACTGCAAAACTGATCCCTAAGGCACATTGGCTCTATCAGGTCTTTAGATCCAGATCAGCCTCTCCTCATTCACTGTAGTGCTAGAGGGGAAACACAGCATCAGTTTCTCAGCCAAACTACATGTTTCTAATTCAACTGTATCTACCTTAGAATCACCACAATGGGAAACTTCCAAAGGGGACCCTTCAAGCCACTTCCACAGAACCTCCTTCAAGTCACTCCAAGATTCTGACCTGGTCATCACTGCTTGTGAGTGAGAAATTTCTCAGGGCTTCTGCATGGCTCCGCTGCCTATTTCTCCCCTGTACTCTTACAGCACGGGTTGCCCAAGTGAGAAAAGGCTGCCTGTGTGGGAAAAGGAGCCAGGAAGGTGGGAGGACTTACGGGGGGTTGTCACATTTCCGCTGCCTGAAGCGCACCCCGGTGCCGCAGGTCCGGCTGCACATGCTCCATTGGCTCCACATGCTCCAGTCCCCATCCACGTGCTCAGGGATGGGGGTTTTACTGACACACTCCCCAGCTCGGCACCACTGCAAGGAAATCAGGTTAGCACAGCCTGGGAAGAAGCCCTGACCTTGCACTTGTGGGCTTTAAAGGATGTCTATGGAATTGCAACAAGCTCACTTTTAAGTTTGTAGGGATTTGAGGCTCTGGTGAGATGAAGGTGGGAGGAGGAAGGGAGGAGGTGAAACAAAGAAATTTAAGTGTCACTCTCAACAAGTCCCTGAAGGGAGTTCTGTCATTAAAAAAATAATCACAGAATTGAGCCCCTTACTTCATGAAGCAGATAATTATCTAAGTGCTAAGACTTAAAGCCCCAGGATTCATGGAAACTGAGTCCAAGAAATTATACCCCAAAGCAATGCCTTCATCAGCACTGTTCCCAGTATGTACAAAATGACTGAAGTGTTTTGGACCTAACTTGGTTAAAGCCCCAAACTCCTCTGATTCTAATAGGTTGTGCTGGCTCCTGACCAAACAACAAACTTGGTCTGTCCAGGACATGACATAGTAAGCACTGCTAAGAAACCCTATTAAAGAGTCACCAGGATTCCTCCAGTTAGAAAACCATGGGCCTAAAAGCCTTTTCTCTCCATTTCCTTGTCATGCCTTCCAGGACAGAGCTTTTCTTATCATTGTTTATTTGCAAGCAAAGAAAAGATCTCTAATCCTTGATTTCAGCAACCAGCTTTTTAATTTTAGCCTTTCCCACCTCCCCAACTATACAACAGACAAAAAGTATTAGAGTCCAAAGCCATAAGCAGGGGGCTGAGAGTTACTAAACCAGTCAAGTTCCAAAAATAATATATATATAAATACAGCAAATTATACCTCAAAAAGAACAAAGCATCACTGAATTTGAGCTCAATTATTTTGAGCTACTTGTAGAAACTATAAAGTTTTAAAGCAGCCTCTTTTTCTTTCCCCATCTTCCTCCACTCTCCACATGTCACACTAAATGCTCTGCACACTTTCTACCTCAAACACGACCCAGAACATGATGAGCTATGGGTTTATGCTAAATACTGAACATCTTGGAAACATTATTCCCAATGCTGGGAAACAAAAAGTGATGTTGCTGAGCATTCTGATTACCTTGTCTGCGCCACATTCGGTGCCATCCAGAGGGGGGTCCAACTTTGTTTTACAGGACGTGTCTCCTTCCACCAGGCACCAGAGCCCAGCACACATCAAGTGCTGTAATCACAAAGCAAGGAGATGCAGTGAGTACTTTTGGGGATGCCAGCCATCATTATGGGATACACTTCAAAGCTCAGGCTGTCTTTCTCAAGTGAATCCAGAGGCATCCAGTTGGTTTGGGAGCAATTATTTTTTAAGGGTTGACTGGCATTAAGTGGTGAGGCTGGAAACATGAAAGAGATTGATGGATGCCACTGACAGGAACAAAACCTACCCCAAACAAAAAGTGTGCTATTTAGACAGATTTCTTTTCACAAGAATAAATCTGGTCCATTAAAAAGGAATCCTATATGGGAGGCCATGTTGGGTGCTCTGGAACCATGCCACATGCTTAGATGTCCAAGATGCTTAATTACTCCTGTTTTTAAAAAAAGACACTCGAGTAGCTGCAGCTGGTGGTAGTAATAACCAGCCAGCAATGCTCCTGGGGAGAAGGTGGAATGAGAAAGAGGAAAGGATGCCATGGTGTGCTGTGCAGCGAAGGAGGAACTTGGTGGCAGGCAGAGTCCCCAGTGCTGCTCTGCTCAGCCAGTGTGTGCTGCAGGGATCTCGGTTCTGACCACAACTGTGTGATCTGCCAGATCAATACATTTTCAGAATTGAAGAAAAAGCACCAGGAAAAGGGGCCTTTGCATCGGTAACATTTTCCACAGCACCCACCATGCTTTGCATTCCATGGAAATGGATGATTTCAATACAGTGCTACATAGCTGAGTACTAAAAGAAAGAAAAAGAAGAGTTACATTTCTTTCCACTATTGTTCACATTTCAATGTAATGGTAAAAAGATGAGAAACCTGACTCTAGTGCCAGCTGGTCTTGTCAAGATTTATTGCACCTCATTAAATAGTTGAGTCAACACGCTTCAGCCTCATGGTTCTTTCCCAATGTAATGTAAGAGACTGGGTGCATGTGTGTTTTGTGTACAGGCATGTTGGTATGTCTCTATAAAATATGTACAAGAGAGGGTGCAGATGAGATAAATCCCAGTCCCAGTGATGATGTAGAACATACTGAAACAAAACAGTTATCACAGCAGTATCTGCATCCTGCTCCATTTCCACATTTCTTTCTGGAAAGAGGATTTTGCACTATTTAAACCCAAAGAACGTTCACAAAAACTGGAAGCAGACAGCACAAGTCAACATCTGTACTAACCACAATGCAGAAAGCCATTGTCAAACAAACAAACAAACAACAGCAAATACTCCAGGGAAACCTAAATCAATGAATTTTCAAGACATTTTCTCTGAACAAATAGACCATATGGGAAAATATCAGTCTTTAGTAATTTTGACTAAATGACTGTGACTAATTAGTGGTTTACCCACAGCTCTGAAAGCACTTAAGCACCAATTAGCCATGAGAACATCACACACTGTTTTATTGATAGGTATAGTGAGGCAGAAGCATTGACAAGGCAGAGATTTCAGAGCTTACTGAGAAAATCATTGTTCCACCCCGTAAGTCCCAGATTCTCAACCCCCTGCCTTCTGGAGAGGACTAAAATCAAATGGTATGTCTATTAACCATCCATAAGTGCTACAGGAAGAACACAAATCAAGGTAATAAACCACAGTGTGAAAGGACTACCAGCAAAATCTCTTTCCAAACTGTGGTTGGGGATAATACTGATACGTAAAATAAAGGGAAGCTTTGGAAATGAAAGATGCAGACAACACATATTTCCACTTTTCCAGTCTTCAGCCCTGCTCTTGCATATAACCACGAAGCTTCAGAGCAGAATGTCAGGAGAAACACTCCAGCCAGATCTCCTGAATGACCCAGACAGAAATTTTGCCCCAGAAGGAAACCCTCTGCTTCTGCTTTCTGTCAGGAAGACATCCTGGCTGAAGATGCAATGGAAGTAACTACATCCCTAAAGAAGTTGTTCTAGATACATATGAGCACCATTGCTAAATATCTGTGCACTATGCAAGGCCTGTATTTGTTCAGCTTCAGGTCCCTGGATCATAAACTGCATGTAAGTTAGGGTTATTTTCTGTTTTTTTATGTAAAACTGGAAGGACAGAGGGGCTGGTGGTAGAAACAAAATTATAAAAATGAAACAGCTTTTTGTACAATTTTCGCTGGCAACCAGAAACCCCCAAGAACAAGGAAGGTGATAAAGCCAGGTCACATGCCCAGGTATGAGCCATGGTATGGGGAAGCAATGGGCAGAGATCACCTCAAATATGTGGGTTTGCACCTGCAAAACTGGGCCCAGCCTAGGGATACAGAGGGTGCAAATAGTCACATACATGGGGTATGGTGTGCATATATATATGTGTGCGTTTATGCCTATATATACATGTACACACACATATAATTGTAGAGAGATAAATAAAGGAAATATCTCTTTCAGCAACACCAGCTTTTCTGAAATCTCCCATCGTCGAGGTATGGAAAACATCGGATTTTTATAGCATCCCTGTGTTTGATTCGGAATCCTAAATGCAAAGCATATTTCAGGAAACAGTTACAGAAAAATCTGGTAACGGCGCCGAGCTCTGTGTTCTGGTGCCACACCACTACAAAGCCCAGGCCCTCGTTAGCCCAGTCCCTTGCATTTAATAGTGCTCAGATACCCCAGCAAAGATGAAACCATCGGCTTTGGGATTGTGTGCTCCCAAGATGTTTTATCATGTTAATAGCTCTTTTCAAAAAGAGATCATGTATCCTCCTCAGCTACAACCGGAACCCAAACAAAACTCCCCATTAAACAGCAAAGCAGTCGCAGTGACTGACTTTTTAATGGTTAAACAGCCAGCTTTGTGGTGAAATATCCAAGTGAGAAATGGCAGGACTTGAAAGGAAGTTGTATGTGAGTGGCAGCTCAGAGCTTACACTGATACAGAAGAAGCCATCAAAAGAACTGTATTAGTGTTAATTCTGCATTCAGCAAGCAGCTTTCAGATGGCAGGTCCCTGCCTGCAAAGCATTCCCTACAGCATTCAAGAAGTGCCAGTGAGGATTTTCCAATGATAGATATTTCGCACTGGAAAAATATTGATTTGTTGAAACTGTCTGTGGGGAAAGGTCATCTTTGGATCAGCTCCCAGTCTGAAAAATTTCCAAGAGCAAAATAAAATTTTAAAAAGGGAGATGGCTGTTGAAAAGTAGCATTTCAATAAAAATTTAAAATTAAACTTGTTTAAAAAAAAAAAAAAAAGCTTTTTCAACTGAACCTTTAAGGAGTCTATACAGAAAGAAAATAAAATTTAGAAACTGAAATAAAATGTAATTTTTATAAAGGTGCAAATTTTAGACTCTCAAAAACTCCTGGGAGATAGTAAAGCTTGTGTGCACAGCTGTTAGGAACCAGTCCTGAGAGAGGTCACGATCTGGAAACTCCCAAGCTGGGAGAGATGTGCTCGGCAGGTGAATGGCGCTTCCGATTACAGGGATTACAATGGCATCTATTTGACAAAGGGGCCTCACTGTGCCAGGTGTTTTCTCTCCCTCAGAGATCTCACCATCTAAACAGACTCCTGAGAGCCTGGGGATAAAGGAAGTTTTATCACTCCGTTCTAGGTGGAAAGATGAGGAACAGAAAGGGATTAAATATCTTGCTAAAGTCTGCTGTGAGACAAGCTGAACCAGAGCTGCTCGAAGCTCTCTGCTCAGTGTCACTGCCACAGGCTCCGGTGTCACTGCCTGCTCCAGCTAAAGCCAGAGTCTGGCTCTGGGCCTTCCCATCTTTCCCAGCTTTTAACACTCTTCCAGGACAGAGCTTCCCTTCCCTGGGACTCCATCCCTGCGTGACAACATGGACTCGCAGCGTGTGGAGCTCACACACGGCTCAGCAAAAGGATCTATTTCAGGTTGCGTAGCTCAGTGCTGAAGCTGGAAATGAGGAGAAGCCAGAGTTAATTCAGCCAGCTCCTTGCCCACAGGCAGCAAGTCTGGAGCCTGCTCTTTCTGGGGTAGCTACTGCATCACCACTGCTGCTAAAATCTGCGTGATCCTGCCCCATGACCTCACACGGGCTCACAAGAAAGGGCTGACAACACTTCCCCACCTCAAACCCTCAGATTGTTACCTACAAGAGGAGCTTCCAAATCACCAATGCATAAAGAAAATCCAATGAATAAAGATGTCCTTCCCATCATGGAACAACTCTAGAGAATCTTGTTAATTCCTTACACATTCACTCCCTCACCTTGGCTACATTTCTCCTGAGAATGAATTTGTTTCTGCCCACTGGAAAGAGGAACCTCTTCTTTCTAGCAGCAGAATTAAACGACCATGAAACCAAATTTTCTGTGAAAATGAGGGGGATTATGAATAAGAACTTAGGAAGAGTAAATATCCTTAAGGAAGAGGAGCAAGAGACCTAATAACACACAGGCTTGCTTATAAATAGGTTGACTTTCAAGGAAGTATCAGAACTCTTTTATTTTGCCAAGGTTTTGGCTCAGCATATTGCTAACCAGGATCCTAATTAACACCTATTAGGTACAATAAACACACAATTTACTCTTGCTTTCCTGTTCAAAGCACAACGCAAACATTCTCAAAGCCTCACAGGATGCTTCTGAGCACACAACAAAGTGACAAAAACAATGCCCCCAATTTCTGTATCATCATTGTCTTTAATTTTGGGTGCATAAACAACCCACAGAAATCACAAGGGAGGTGAGCAGCATTGTTTGATGGAGCTTCTCACTGTTGAAAATGAGATGAGAAGAGTTCCAAACTCAGATCCTGTAAAACTGGAAGGCACTTTTGGAAAGGAGCCACATGCCCCAGACAAGATAACTGTGAAACTCAGATCCATGTCTCAGGGGCCAAGCTGCTGACCTGTGTCTAGAGCTGATATTTCAAGGTAGTGCCAGACAAACAGTGGAAGACTCCCAGACTGTAGGGAAGGCACAAAGGAACAGAAATACTCTCTGTTTTTTTTAAACTGTACATGGGGAAGCAAACAATGAAACAGGAAAACACTGTCTCCAGTTTCAGCAATTTCTGGTGCTCTCAAGGAAAACTAAAAACCTTCACTGTCTGAAATACTTCTTTGCAAAGCACCAGATTTCTTTAAATTTTTCATGTATCTGGAATTAAATTAATAGTCAAAAGAAAGAGATTGGAAAGATAGCAGTCATAAGACCACAAACTAATTTTATGGCAAAACATTATGCTGAATACAAATCTTTCCAGTCCATTTTTACAGCACTCAAGTCACCAGCTCCAGAGATCCACTGACATGGAAAAATCTAATGAGAAAAAGACAAGTTTTGTCCTCTTTCTTACCAACACACAACTATCACTGTGTGAACTCTTGAGCTTTGATAAGCCCAGGTTTCAGCATCTTAAACGAGAGAATTCAACATATACATGTCATATCAGCTGAAAAAATCATGGAAGCATCTTTATATGGCCAGACCTGGAAGTAGAGATACATGGAACATGGCACTGGAAGAGTCTTTGAATTAAATCATTGGAATTTTGTACTGTGACTTATATTATATTTAAAAGAGCTGTTCTTAAGAGTAATATTCATTCAACAGCTCCCAGAGAACTCCTCAGGTCCTAACACCTGATTGTAGGGTATGAAAAATACTGGTTTTTTTAACAACAGTCAGAGTTGTCTATTAAAAAAAAATTGGAAAATCAAAAGAATGAAATCACGGATTGTGCTTCTTGGCATGGCAAAAGAGAAGCAAGGGACAGCAAAATAAATACAGATATGTACACACACTGTTCAGATGTGGTTGTGAAAATTATGGGGTTCTCTTGAAGTGTTCTGCAGATGGGAAGTTCCCAGAAGGCCAGTGGGAGAAGTCTGAATGCCCTTCAAGCTTGTTATACACTATTTTCAGGCTGATACTTAATTGTATTCTGGCTAATTTTGTAAAGTTCAAACTTTAGCTGTAGATGCCACATCACAAGGCTACACTAATTCTTTCTCCCTCCCCTTGTCTTAATAAGAAATGTAGGATAGCCAAGCTGAAGTGTTTAATTTTTAATAGGTTCTCTCTACTATTGTTAAGAGTTTATTATGTTTATATTCCTAAATCTCCGCGTTGTATTTCTATAATTTTATTTTGGTTCCCCTCTCTCTTTTTATTTTTCTTTAAACCACTGCACCAGAATGTGTTTTGACCATCTTCCAAACTGAAACACGTACAAAAATTTCTGAAGCATTCCAGTAATTGTAAACTGGGCTGTGCTGCCCAGGCAGGAACTCTGCTTCTCTCTCATTCTTTCTCTCTCTTAACAAAAAGTATTTCCACTGAAAATAAAGAGAAAAAGGTATTTTTGCAACATACAGAAGCAGTGAAATAGGACACTTCGGCTTCATAGAAACAGGCAACGTGAAAATAGTCTGAATTCTAACAACCTACATGACGAAAACTATAAACTCTAGAATGGCAATTAAGCTAATTGTTACCTTTACTTCTCAAAACAAAAATCTCTGCTCACTTTATTTTAGAATTGCCAGGCTTCTATCCTGCAAGCCTCAAGAAAAACCCAACCCATCCTCTTCCAGATTTATTAGTATTATTATGTGGACAAAGTGCCTGGTTGTATAGAAAGTGACAATGCAAGCTCTTATTTTCAGGATAAACCAGTTTTCAATCTAATTACCACATTCTCGTAAATATTCTATATGTTACCAAATAATAGGGCTCACTATCATGGTCTGCATCTCACAAATGGCCCTGCAGAGGAAAGGCAAACAGAGGCCCATTGATTCCCATGCACAGAGCCCAAGAGGCCACTCCAGCAGTCTCTTTGCAAAATCAAGACCTCAGACAGACCCACAATTGCTGATTTATACTCACCACCACACCATCAAATATGCAAACTGAAGGGATTCATAAAATTTGCTTGATCATTGAAATTGCTGCTCTTTCTTTACTTTGTTTTTTGGTTCCTCTCCTTTTCCATATTAGCCAAGGAATCTACTTTGTCTCCTTTGGCTTGCAACCAACTTTGCCCTCTTGTTCCGTAGCTTGTAGATACTGGAAAATACCTACATTTGTTAAAAAACAACCTGAACCTCAGAAAAAGAGTGGAGCCTATTCTAGCTTATTTAATATTTCTAAAACCAGTGCTATGTCAAAACTCACATTCCCAGCTCCATCTGAGCTGACAGTGGCCCCTGTCAGAAAAAAATCTCTTTGTAGCAATGCTAATCTCCTTCCAAGTGCCACTCCAGCCTCAGCCCAGTTTTGACTCAAAACAATGCTGGACAACAAGGTTACATAAAAACCCACAAAAATGTGTTAATAATAAATAAGCCAAAAGGCACATAAAATAAAAAGCCAAATGGAGACATGAGATAGAAATCACATTTTTCCCCCATAAATATGATTTCAGTGCAAAAGCCTCTGTTGGTAGGCGTGCCAGTCTGAAAAATAAAGATTAAACATGCAGAATGTTTCCATGTGAGGTTTTGAATGTGTTTTGATGCATTTTTGGGGGAGAAACACCATCTATGCTCCATGAGAGACTCAGCAGAAACCACCCATGCTATTCCTCTTGGCATAACCACCAGGAGAGCAACGGGTTAACCCCTGCTCTCAAGGCATCACTGCCTGGCTGGGGTTGAAGTTTTCTGCTTCCTCTCTCAGAGGGGTCAAATGAATTCACAATAGCTGATTCATAGCCCAGTGTGGAGCTGAAGGACAGAGGTCAGACAGGTTGAATTGCCTGTAATTTGCACAACTGCTCCCATGTTAGCCCTGGACTCATGTCAGCATTCAGCAGCTAGGGTCCCCCAGGATCTGTGCTTGGGGTGCACTGACAATGCCCTGTGCAGTGTCAGAGGTGTATTTCTGTTCAGCTTTTCCCGCAATTATCATGATGCTGCTCAGAGCTCAAGAATGACACAGTCACCTATTTAATTTCTGCTAAAAGTAACTTGTCTGCCTCAAAATAAAGGCCACTGTGGAACCTCTTAGGTGGGCCAAAGCTCTGCTAACATTGTACAGCTTCCCAGCTGGAGACAGGCAGCACACTTGCACATCCTGCTAGATAAGCACTTGCAGGAATCAGTGCCTGGCATTTGCAATGGGAAAGATGAACAGAAAGCACCATGGGAAAGCACTTTGATGCCTTTGCATATTCCAGGAGAAAACTGTGTAACTTGGATATGAAGGGGGAGCTATTGAAGGGTCTTGAGAGATTCATTAACACATGTGAAATCATAGAACCATACAGAGGTTTGGGTTGGAAGGGACCTCAAAGATGATTCAGTTCCAATCCCTTGCCATGGCACCTTCCACTATCCCAGGTTGCTCCAAGCCCCATCCTTGGACACTTGTTCTCTGGCCTCACAAGAACCCAGGATAAAAGGCTGATTTCATAGCTCCTTAAAGAGGTGACATGCACTTACCCATCATCTTGGAGGTCATAGATCATAATAGACTATGGATCATCTGACTATCATAAACTCATTTTTTAGTATATTACAATGTAGGAGCAAAGGAAAAAGGAATGTCAAGAGGCTTAGTATATATAAAGCTGAGCCTTCCTCAGGTTTTAATTTCTGTTCTGTAAATTTGGAGCAGAAGAGCTGCAGGATAGCTGGTTTGGCAAACTTACAAACCTGAGAGCTACAGTTTTGTTCTAAGGCATCTGAATTATCATTAAAAATAAAAAATGTTAGAAGAATTTTGGGGATGCAATCTCAAATATTCAGATAAGGGTGAATATCCATGGATTAACAGTCTTGTTGGACTGGTGTCGGAGGCCCAGCCACTGACAAGCATTGAGGGACCTGACTCAGTGAAGGCAAGGATTATGCTCCTTTAAAAAACTGGGCTTTGATGCTGTTAAAGAACAGAGCTTACTGCACAGAGATTTTCTGCAGTTTCTCAAAAATGTTGACATTTTGGAATCATCAAATCTCTGAAACTTGCTCTCAACCAAACTGCATGGCATTTCTGAAAGTAGGGCCTCTAGTATGCCTGACAATTATGTAGCTCAACTATCTCCAAAGCAATATTGTAATGTAGCTTTCTTGTTATACAAGAAAATAGGCAGTAGACACATGTAATCATAAAAAGATTGAGCAGGCTCATTTCCTGAAGTTTATTTCCTTTTCGTAACAAATATTTACTGTCAAATGTTTATTGCTTTTACATTTGGATTTTTTTAATACTTTATTGAATTAAAAATACCACATTACCATTGGCTAAAAGAGGAGACAGCTGTATTTGCCAATAATTTCTACAGCTAATGCCAGTGACCAGTGCCAATTTTTTTTTTTGGTTCATATTTTTGTAGACAGCTTTGAGACTTATGATACAAGTATTCTGCAGATGAGGCCTGAGAAACACAAAGGTGAAAAGAACACAAACTTCAGAGGTTTAAAAATCAAAAGTGATCATTTCCTCTAAAGAATTTTCTTTCCTTGCCATCAAACACCAATTCAGAGTAACATAACAGGATGTAAATATTTGCTTAAATTAATGGCATGTGACATAACTGATCCAGAGCTTCACAGGGTGAATGCTAATTCTTAATGCACATCTGCAACAGAAATAATTCTAAATAAGGGACTGCATATTGGTTTTAATCTGCTGAAGTTGTACCAGGCTTTTCATTAGAAAGCACTAATGTTCTCATAAAATATGCTTTTCTTTGGGAGAAAGGAGAGGTGGAGAAAAAGAGCATGGTTTTCATTGTATTCTAAAGGTGTCAGACAATTAGATTGGTGAAAAAATCTTGGGAGATGTAAGCACCTGCTGTCTGTGATCTCGCAGAGAATGGTGCATCTTGGCACGTTATTCTGGCAAACAACACGTCCCTGAAGCAATTCCAGACTGGACATGTAACTTCTGTGTGAGAAATGCTGACCACCTACCAGCAGGCTGACATTCTCATTAGGCATTGGAATATCCCGAAACAAAATGATTTTTCATCACAACAAGAGAAACAGCAAAAATCTATTCCAAGAGCAGCCCAGCTGGGTGACACCCACACAAGTGGAAGAACTTGAGTCATGCTGGGTAGATCTGAGGTTTTCTTTACAGACCCATATTCTAATACTTTGCTTCCAGTACAGTAGTCCTGGTGGTCTGCATTTTCTTGATGGAGCTGGGAAATACAACCTATCCAGATTCTTTTCCTATTGTTTTATATTAGCTAGTGTCCGAGTCCAAAATAAATAAAACAGCTAATGTGAAACTAAGAGCATTTTCCCAGGACTTGCATGTGTTCCACAGTTTTAGTAATTTGGCACTTAGAAACCTCAGTTCTCTCTGTTTATTATTTTCTTTCTTAATACTGATTTAAGATCCCAAGCTTGTTCAGAATGGGAATGAGGGACAACTAAAAAATACAAATGGCCAGTTATTAAAAGCAAGAAACCTGTCTGTACAGGAGGGGATGCTGCCAGCTGGTGCTGGTGACCCAACACAGCTTCATGACTTCTGGATATCTCCAAGGCCCCACTGGATGCAGGGGCTACCCCTCTCCCTGTCTAAAGCAGGGTGCACGTAAGATCTGCTCAGAATTAAAAGATCTGATTACGTGTAAGACCATATGAAAGGTTTAGCTGTCTAAATTCCAGAGGATGAGTCCAACAGCCTCACCTCAAATACAACCTACTTCTAGAGACAACAACAAATCAGCGTTTCCATTTTGCCAACGAACCATGTGATACAAGCCACACTGCACCCAAATCCTGATTCAACATTGTGCTGCTTAAAAAACTCACAAGATTCTGCATAGAATTCTGTAAGGCCTCACAAAACAAGCAGATTTCAGCATTTCCTAAGCACAGAGTTAAGAGTCAGCTCCTGAGAACACTGCATTGGTCTGAAGGTGAAGGCCGTGAAACACCCAGCCAGCCATCTAAGCTGACTCTGTGAAAGTAGCCAAACACTCTTGTGAGTCGAGAGACTTTCACCTCAGCTGAACTTCCAGGAAAACAATCTCTACAGAGCATTTCAGAAAAACAATGTCAAAAGGGAACAAAGTGCAAACACCAGGTTTTCTGAGTCTGCTCTGGGAGATTATCGAGGGTTGTGTGGGGAAAGAAGGATGAGGCCTAAGCAGGAGCTGCTGACACAGAGCTCAAGGCCATTTGATTTTCCACCAGCAGCGCTGGAACTGAGGGAAGTACAGACACCTTTTCTCTTCCCCGGGGCTTGGCAGCTTTATTTCCACTTCCCACCTTGTTTCCAGCTACAACCCATGAGCTCTTACCTCCATATTCTTACAGAACGTGGCGTTGGTCCCAAAAAGGATCTGGCACTGCTCGTCGGCACTGTAGTGCATCCCCGGCAGCTTGTGAGGGAGCCGCACGGAATATTGGCTCCGGGGGTCTGTCACCAGCAGGCAGGTGCTCACCTTGGACCTGGGGAGGGCAGGAAGGAAAGATGCCCTTAAGGGAAAGCACCTCTGAACTGCAGTGTTAGATCACTACTACAGAGAAGCCACTTTCCTGTCTTTAACAGGGAATCTCACGTGATACAGTGGTTTCCCCTGGAAGCCTTCTAAATCATAGAGAACTATGGATAGAAAGGGCCTTGGGAACTCATGCATGGCCCCAGGCCTCAAGGCAGGACAGACTACATTCACAGCATTCTGGGTTAAACATTTGTCTAAACTGTTCCTAGAAATCTGATGGAGACAATTCTGCCCTCAGGCAATCCAGCCCAAAGCTTCACCACCTTTGAAATGACAGCCAAAAAGTCTTCCATCATGCCTCACCTCAATCCCTCCATTCTGAGCTCTGAATTCTGAGCCCTTGACTGTTTTTCTTATCCATCACAGGCATAAAGGGAAGATTTTTCTCTTTGCTTTCACAACAATATTTTACAAATTGGAATATCGCTGTCACATCTGGGGCCAGATGCAACCAGTTTTTGAGTTTTTGAGTTCAGATGCAACTTATTTTTCAAATTCATGCCTTTGATGTGGCAGTAAATATCCTATTTTCTTTCATTATTTTCCTGTCTTTCTCACCTCTAACCCCCAGAGTGGGAAATTTTCCATGCTGAACCCACTCTTAGCACAAAGCTCTGTGCCAGGCACTGTTTGTCAGAGCTGCACTGAAGGGTTAAGACCAGAACTGCAGAATTCAGAGAATTCCAGTGCTTGCTGCAGTACACAAGATTTAACATGCAGCAGGACAGAAATCCTTCCTGAACAATTGAACATGATGAGCTGAAACATGGATGCAGTTGGAAAGAAGTTTAGAGTGAACCATTTTAGACCAACACTCACTGAGGAGTGAGAAAACACATCAGAATTACCTCCAGGCTAAGTCAAGTTTCAATAAAATAAAAGCTATTTAATAACAAGACAGTAAAAGCTGCAGCACAAAGCTGTAGCATCCTTCAGCAGAGATTTCTGCAGGCCACCTACACACAGATTTCTGCCATTGAAAGACTGAAGGGCACTTTCTGTAAAAAGAAGGTGATATGGGGTTTTTTTGAAGATGCTATCAGCACACTGACAACTGCACATAATTCTTCTGACTCTCTTCAATCCTCAGTTTCAAGGGGCTATTGCAGTGGAGACAGATTCAAACCTGCACACCCCAATGACACATGCACTTTTTTAAAAGGAAAATTCTTAACACTTTCACCTTAAAGCAACAGAGTAGATTCTTGTCTGATAGGATTTTTGGCACTCAGCACAATCCTTACTTGAGGAAGTTTTCAAGGTCGTCTCGGCTGCATGAAGACCAGGAAAGGTCACTTGGGTTCCTGCCCTTCACCCATTCTCCAGACATAATGTGAGACCTCCCAGCGCAGGGCTGATGATCATCATCGTGGCTCATTCCCATGCTATTGGATTAGAACAAAACAAGACAAAAAACCTATCAAGTTATGGTGTGGGTTTCTCATTTCCCACTGCCCTCAGCAATGATGCTCTTAGCAATTAACAACTCCACAACAGGCTGCACATACAACACACAATCAGTCATGTACTGCCCTGGGCACCTCTTAAATAAATGAACTACAGGTTCCTTTAATTTATCCATTGCCTTAATTTCATGGTGATTGGTGTTTGTGCATTAGAAACTCTGAAACATGCTTCTTATGGCCTTTTTCCTAGGGAATGTAACTGATTGAGGGATTTGGGAAGAGAACCTGGAGAAGTGATATAGCTCAGAGAAGGGTATCTACTGGAATATTTATTGAAAATTCTAGCTTGCTTTCCCAAACCTAGTGGATATGATCCCTACAAATACACTGAAAGAATGATCTAGAGATGGGCCTATTTTGCTGTTGCACCACTGGGTCTCCAGCTGGCTGGCTGGAGCAAGCCAGGAGCAGTCCCTTTAAATATGGTGTTGCACTGTTTAATCCATGCTATTTCCCTACAAATCTGAAACTCCTGTTTGCTTTCTGACTGTGCTCTTGGCTTTGCTCCTCCCCAGTCGTGGGACTCGACTGTTCAGAGCCCAAACACGACATCCATTTCTAGTTGCAATGAACCAAAACCCACTTCAGCAGTTTGATAATTATGGCTTAGATTAAACCACCATTTCTGCTATTTTTAGCTTACAGTGAAGATTATATGGAGGAGTCTATTATTTTAGGTTTATCTCCAGGGACATTATTATTTCTAGCAAAACTACATTTAACATAATTTTTAGACTCAGAAGTTCATAGTTATTCTTGTTTTTAAACCTTTGTGGTTTTTGAACGCTGCAGAAACATTAACATCAAGCACATTTTGTTTGATGCACGCAGGAATAATCTAACAGTCTATTAGTAACTCTAACTTCAAAACAGTAAAGAGTGAAATTCCTGCTCCACTGAAGTGAATGGGAGTTTTGCCATTGACTTCAAAGGAGCCTGGGTTTCACTCCAAATATTTTACCCATGTTGTTTCTACACACAGAGAAAACTCCTCACATGCTAGAATGAAAGTTCCAGGAGTATTTCTCCAACGCAAATAAGCCCATCTAAAGATTGTGTTCCTAAAAGTCAGGAAAGGAAGGGCTGAGTAGGATGCGAGCTTGTCAGAAATCTTCCAGAACAAAGTTCACCCCAAAAAGCCAGTTTAGAAGGCTAGTGGGCATGCAGCAACCCTGTTAACTTTTCTAAGGGAGACCAGGCTTCCCAAGGGTTCTTGCAGCTTCTCTGCTTTGTGACTGCCACAGTGCTGAGACTCAAAGCTGGGTCCTTTTTGGGTTTCTACTCTGTTTCTGTGGGATGGGATCTGGGAGCCCTCCTGTTCTGGCAGCTTCCTGAACAGCTTCCTGGTCGGCACATCAGCTGTTCCACCTCAAAAGAGTGAAAACAAATAATCTTCCTGACTTTCCAAGTGCTTTAGGCTCCCTGATTTTATCCCTTCCAGAAAGACTGGTGTTTGGTCTAAGGTTGTTAATTAAGAAATGCTTTAGCTTTCTGATTAACTTCAATTATATTTTGTCAACCACATTGAAAGTGAGATTTTGTTGGCAAATAACAAGGGTAGCAGTTACTTATTAGTACATTCCTGTCCTTAACTTTATTTTAAACCTGACCTCCTGAAAGATGTCTTGCCTAGGACAAGTGCTGAGACAGCCAGACCATACTCAGCTTTGATTCTGCAGTGGGGTTGAGGCAGATAAAGAGTATTCTCTATAAAGACTGAATCAGAACTCACACCTCAAGTTATTTACAGGCTTCTTCTGAAATTCATTCAATTCTTACATGTGTAGAAATCTACCCATTTCTGAATCATTCTTGTTTTCTTAACAGAAATTCTTTTAAAAGTCATAAGCATAGAGGAATTGAGCCTGAAAGGAATACCTTTATTGGTATAAAGCAAAGGAGTTTTGCCAGTTTATAGCAGCTTGGGATCTGGCCTCAAGGTACACAGGCAACCCCTCCTGGCCTCTCAGTGATGAGTTTCTGGTAGAATGAAACCAGCAACACATTTGGAGCCTGTTTTAATTGGCAATGCAGAACTTTTCTCAGCATCTACTTTACCTTACAATGACTCACTTGAGAAAATGATTAAATGACCTGCAGGACTAAGGCATACCCTAGCATGCTAACACATTCTTTTCTGAAGTTCAAGGGTCTGCAGTTACATCAAAGGGACCAGGTTTTCCTAAACATAGTAAATGCAATGCCATGCTGATTCTTTTCACTAATGAATAGTTCCCCTCCTTTCAAGAGAAATAAATGGGACAGAGCAGTGTGTGTTTATACTAAACACCAGTGCAAACTGAATCAACAGTTCACATTTCCTTTGTGACCATCTAATCTTACATGCTATTCAGAATTCACGTGGAATAAGAAGCAGGTAATCAGTCTCTTGAAATATTCTGCCTTGGGAGGTTCTATTCTTACGTGAACTGATCTTGAATAAAGAGTTGATAAGAAAAGCTCTTAGGTTAGAAGTAGCAGTGTCAAAATGACACTGCACTGCCCTGCAAACCCACTGCCCTCTGTGCTCCCTGAGCCATAAATGTCCATTTTATCAGGAGCCACAAACAGATGCTGCCTGTTTCCCCTCACAAAGCCAGCAGAGCCATTATGATGAGCAAGACTTGGTTTCTCTTTGTGCTGTTACTACCATAGTCACTCCTCCATCCTAACCCCATGGGAAACTTCAGCCTTTCAGTTCATCACATTCTCCTCCAGAAGACAATGAGATTCCACAAAGGCAAGCAAGGACAGCACACACTGTCAGCTCTTCAACTCCTTTCATTCAATGTTTACTCAGAGTAAGCACCCTGGGACTCTGGTTTCACACTCTAGCTTCTTCCCTAATATAAATAATGCATTGCTTACCAGTCAAAGACACCAGGGCCTCACTGGAGGAGTCCTGCAGCACATTTACTGTTGTTGCTCGTCATGTGTGAGGCCGGAAACAAGCTGACTGACCAGTTGGAGTCCTGATTGTTAACACAATCACAGCAAGGCAAATCTGATCAGGAGTTACAGGGAGGCAGCAAAAACAGATCTCTTTGATGCAGTTTTGTTGGAGAACAAGGCTTTAAAGTAGCATTGCTATGAATAAAAAATAGCATGCAGTCTCTGGGAGCTCTGGCCTCTCTGAAGCCTGTGCAGCAATCAGAACTGGGTCAGGATGCCAGAATTACACTCTGGGCCTGAGCTGGCCAATTTCTTGTGTAACTCTTTTAAGCTAAACTCAATTACTAGTCCTCTGTTTTCCCACAGCAATGCTGAACGAATGCACTTGCTTTGTTTGTTTGGGTCATTAGTGGAGCTTCTCCTCTAGACAGTTAATGTAACTAAACTGCTCTGTTTACCCTTGGTGCATTTTCCAGTGTTTCCTGTTATTCTTTACAAGCCTGAGCCAAAGTGCACCAAAGCCTGTGGAAAGCCTCCTACTGCCTTCAACACACTGCTGCACCTCCAGGTTCTTGAGGTCATGTACACAAATCTTCACCTCAATAAAAACCCCAAATCTGGGTTAGAGGATAATGCCAAGGGCTGGGGGAAACGGATTTAGGAGATGCTAAAAATCTTTTCAACAGCTGCAACTCTGTGGCTGGTAAGAGACCACTGGAGAAATCCCCAGAACTGTCATGATTAACTCACCCTTAGCAGGAAGAGATATGAAGAAACAAGAGGTAAGTTTGACAGAAAATAACATCAGCAGCAGCAGAAGAGCTTTCCTTCAGAAAAAGGGTAGCAAGTGAAAGAAATATGATGAAGGGAAGCCTGAAAAAAAGACACCCAGAACTGAAAATGCCACAAAGCAAGACCACCTCCATCACCTCTCTCTGAAAGTCAAACCATTCCATCTGCCTGCAAATAACTCAGGGTGAGTCAAACGCTGGATCGCTTTACAAACTCATTGCTATCAAGGCTACCCAAGGTGTCCTGGCTGTCACCCCAGCAGCTTATTAAACATGCACGACAAACAATTGATTGCTCTCCACACAGCTGCACTTACCTCAGCCACCCCTTCTCCAATGGGCAGGGAGGATGTCTAGCTGCCAAGAAGGAAATGAGGACAGTGGGGCTGTCTCTCACTTCCACAGACAGAAATCCAAAGGAGTCTTTCCAAAGAAGCAACTCACAAAGAGTTGTGACTGTGTAAGCTCAGCAACACATTAAATAGGAAGAGCTCCTTGTGGCCAGCCCTGCAGACCAACACGGACTCAGAGAATTGAGCAAAGAGCCCATCACAGCTGTACCCAAATACAGGGGGGGCCGGAGAAGGCAGTGATATCTCATGCTCCAAGTAAAAAGTTCAGTGGGACCACATAAGTTTTAACATTTCTGGCTGATACTGATTGCTGGACAGCACGTTTTCTCTACCTGTAACATGCCTTAGCCTGCAGATATTCTCCTAAAGGCTTTGTTTCTGCAAGGGAACATTGCAATGAGCTACAGGCAGTACCAGCCTTACACATCACCACTGACCTTCTCAGAAGAGATTATGAAAGAAGTCATTCCTTGTGACCCAGCTTGCCATGACTCACCCACAAGTACCCCAGCATTAAATGCAGAGCCAGGACTAAGCACAAGATTTCTTTCTAAAGCCCACTGGAGAAATGTAAATGCAAAGGGAGGGCAGACAGGACAATATCCTTGCAGAGTGGGAAACGGAAGAGAGAAGGAGAGCTGTAATACATCTGCTCTGGCATGTCAGTGTGGGCAGGATGAGAGTGCCCTATGGAAGGACAGCTATTTAGATATGCACAAATGCCCTCTGTTTTTCCATATGAAGGACAAAATTCCTCCCCTTCACACCTCCTATTGGGTGTCAATGAAGGTTGAGAAGGGAGTCCCATCTCTGTGGTGTATCCAGTGCCAGGTGCAAAGGAAGATGCTGGCACGGGAGGAGGTTACACAGGGTGCATGGCTGGCAGCTGAGAACATTAAACATGGCCATTAAACTCAAATCCAAATAGGTCACTAAGCAGAGGATGTACATCAACAGTTGTCAGCAGCTTCTGCCTTGGGCTGGGTTTGAAGCAGGAGTGGGAGACAGCACCCACATCATCCAGCCTGTGAGCTGTCCGCTCCCAAATTGAGTTCAATGTTAGGAATTTTTATTAGCATTTGAAATCGAAGCTGCATCACTGGAAGGATGCCCACTTCTGAACTGGTTCAACATGTTTAACATTTCAATATAAAATGCTGATCATCTTGCATGTTATGAGGTTTCCATCCAGTCAACAATAAAGTCATAAGAGACGAAGGGAGTGAAGTGGGGATGCTCATTTGAGCTGGAATTGTAATAGGAGCTGAGGTCCAAAGTGAGGACAGTAAGTTTGAGGGGGAGACCCAGGAAGGTGATGCCTCCAAGAGAGGCAGAGACAGCCAGAAAGGTCAGAGGGGACCAAGGGAGGCTTGAGCAAACTAAGAAATCCTGGGAATATGCTGAGGTGAGCTGAGCTCTCACTGAGGGAGGAGGCAATGAAACATCTTGTGCAACCTTCCTACAAAACCAGTGGCCACTGAGGCCATTGGCTTAATGGAAAACAGGCTTTTTCACCCTTTGCTTTTCAAACATGTAAACACTGTTTCTTAAATATGCTTTGACTCTTCCAGAAACTGTCAGGAGCATTTTGGGGAGGTGTGATGAAGAGAGGGAGATGTTCCTACTTAAAGCAGTTGAAGTAACCGAGGCTGTTTATTGTGTACACAGCGTTATCTAGAACAGGGGTGTTCAGGATGGGTGCTATACTTTTGGAGTTTTTTTTAATCAGGAAAGTCAACATTTAAAGGGAGCCATGACTACTGGACTCTTGTTTTCATAACCAAGTTTATGTCACTCTCCAATAATGAAGTAACCAGATATTTTATATGGTTATCTACTCATCAAGCAGCCAAGAAGTCAACAACAGCGAGTGAGAACACACGAACGCCTATGGTGAATAACAGTGTGGAAAGCTGTGGTTTATTCAGCTGCATGACAGATCCAGCCCTTTATGATATGGTTTTCATTTAAAAAGAATTAGCTCTTTTGCCTTGGAATCTGGAAGGCAGCAAAGTATGAGCTTGTGCTGCAGGGGAGAGAGAGCACGAGAGTGACATGGCAGGGACAGAAAGCACATGACTGACATGGCAGGGACAGAGAGAACATGACTGACATGGCAGGGACAGAGAGAACATGAGACCAACATGGCAGGGACAGACAGAACATGAGACCAACATGGCAAGGACAGAGAGCACATGAGACTGACATGGCAGGGACAGACAGCACGAGTGACATGGCAGGCACACCCACTGGGGTTGTGCACTCAAACATTTCATCTAAAAGCCTACTGGTATAAACATTAGACCTTTGCATGGTTTGATCGAAGCCTGACCAAGGCTGAATCATCTCAGGATCCTCTCCCCAGCAACATCACATGCTCACATTATTGACCATTTTCTCCAGCAGTCATTTGGTCATGGGATTCTCTCTGAGGAGCCCTTGCTGTTTCACAGAGTGGGTGATTCACAACAAGACAGGCATTGCCTGATGTATTCCAGCACCTTTGGTGAGATGAAGGAATCCAGCTGCAATGCAACTGAATATCCATCCAAAGGCCTCTCTCCACTGCTTCTGTTTTCTAAGACATGGCCTCTGCATATCAACCTTTTTCTGAAAAAGCTTCACAGTTTCTTGTAAGAGCTGGCAGGTTCTGAGGCTGCTGGGGCAGAAAAAGGAGTGCTCCACCAAATACAAAGTTCTACAAAATGCTGAAGTTGATCAATATATGTACAAATAAACTTGGCAGAAACTCAGCACTGAAGAGGTAGCATTATCTCAGGAAAAGACCCTCCTTCCTTCTGATCTCAGTACTCCCCCTCCTTTCCAAGATCCATTTAGCATCTTACATGAAGCTTTCCTGTCTCCTTAAAGCACTTTCCCATCTCCATGCAGGCATCAAACCACACGCTAAGCACTTCTACACCCTCTCACATGCTTTGATACCTGTCAACAACATACAGCAGATTTCTGACACAACAGCACCAGTAGGAGTCAAGGAGTGCTTTAATTCCTTCAATCAATCCCTGCTGAAGAGGTGAACACAGATACATCCAAAACCGCTCACTGTACAATGTGGATCAGTGACTCTCTACTGGAAATCACTTGTCTCACACTGGCTATTTGTCATGATCACAGCTGAGCTGTGACCTTAAAGAATAAATTTATCTGAGGATGTCTCCATGAAAATGTTTGCATTAAGCTGTATCCTTGCCCTCCAAGAGATTAAATCCACTTCTTGGGCATACTAAATTCTTTGTTTCTCACTTGCTTCAATCTGGTTTCATAACAGTTCATAACAGAACTGATGCAGAAGGAGCACAGTGACTATGAATGAACCAGTGGTGGGCAGAGAAGGACTGCTCATTCCACAGAGGCTGCTGTGCTCCATCTGTAGCTCCTTGTTTTTGGAAAGCACCCTGGGGCACAGCAGAAGGAACAAGCTGAAGGGTAACAAGCTGTTTGCTTTCAGCACTGCCTGAAGTGGGTGAGAACGAGACCTCCAAATCTGTGACATGCATTTCCTTAGAAGATGAAAAGGGAATATAAATTGTAGGGTGGAAAAAAGACCAAACCCCAGGATAGCTGGGTGGGATTTCCCACCCACGAGGGAAGAGAGACAAAAGCTCAGTGAGCACTGACGGCCCTGTCACTCACAGTGTCAGAAACCCCAGGGGAAGCTCTGTGTGCAATCACTTTTCCAAAACTCCCGTGAAACCACTGAAAGCCTCCAGTCAACTGCATTAAATGACTGAGCACCAAACCTGAATGCAGAGCTACAACACAAGACACCCTTAAAAGAAAAGCAAGGAGAGGGGAGAGATGGTGTAGAATATCTGCCAAATACGTGCAAGACAAGCAACCCAGATGTCCCACACTCTGCCCCATCAGGAAGCCACCCACAGCCGAGCGCTGGGGAAGTGGGACAGCCTGGGGAATGCACTGGAGGAATCAGGAATGCTGGCTGCCTTCCCCACACTGCGAGATGAATTCTCCGTTTCTGTAGGTGGGAATGAGGAGATGGCCAACATCAAAAGACAAAAAGGTGCAAAGTAAATGTAATATATAAATTCTACCAGCATCAAGTGTTGTGCAGCCCCCAGACAAGGCAGTGGGTATGTGTTTTACAGTTCTCAGAGCAGCACAAATCCTTTTCACAGAAATATTTTTCATCTTCTTTCTTGCTCCACATTGTCAATCACCGTGGGCTTGCAGATTCAGTGCAAGAAGAACCCCATCCTTATGTGACTCTTTTGTACTGATTCACCAACACAACACATGACTGCAGTGGACAGTAACAAACCTCTGGGCTGGCTTTTGCTTCCAAAAATGAAAAAAACCCACCAGAATGGACTAGCAAGAAAGTTTCAGAGGAAATGCATGATCCAATTCTAAAATTTTGTTTCCATAGTGGCACTCCCATACACCAGCTCCCTAAACTCCTGGGTTTGTTCATAATGGTTCAGCTGCTAAAATAATTTATAGTACCAGAACCACCTGGCCTTGGCTGTTCGTAAATGATTGCAGAAGTTCAGCAAGTTATCTCAGTTTCACTCATTTTATCAGCAGGGAAAGACTCGATATGAAACAGGAATGTTGCAAATTATGGCTTGGTATCAAAGCAATTTAGAAATGATATGTTCAGACCAATACTGAAGTGAAATTCTTTGGATAGTGGGTGTGCCTGGTTGCCTACAAATCTCAAGGCTAATAAAGTCAAGTTTGCCTTCATATTGACTAAGGAAGAGACAGGAGGAAAGTAAAAAACAGCTTGAAAAGACACGCTTGCTTTGAGTAACTTTGCCTTGAAGATGTTAATGTGAAGACAAATTACAGAGAAGGAAGAAAGTCTGTTATTTTCATAAGTTACTGTTTTAGAGGGTCTCTAGCTCGTAAGAGGTGCAGGGTGTGTGTCATTTATCTGGTGACAGCTTTCTGGAGATGTGTACGAGCTTTTCTCAAGTGATTCTGTTCATGGTGCTCAGAGGGGCTCCTGCAATCACACATTTGGCAGAAGTGGTAAGGTTACTTGAACACACACCATAAACAGCTCAGAAGGAGCTGCAGTATGGAGAGTAGAAAGTATAAAAAGAAAATAAGAATATATTTTCCTAAGCAAACAAGTTGGATTTTTCTTTGACTGGAGAAAACCATCAGGATCATATCTAGATTAGTACTGGAAATGTGTCAATAACAGAGTGAAATAATGGAGAAAGAGGTAAAAAAAAAAATCCAGTGGAGATGGCACTTCAAGTGAATAGATGGGAAGTGATCCCTGTACACACAGGCAGGAAAGCTGATGACAAAGTCATTATTATAATGCTCCTGTAGAAAAACCCAGTTTGCTGCATTTCTTTAAAGCTACTAAACGCAGGCAAGCTGCATTTTTATCAAAATGTGACCACTGCTGGCCCATGGTGGCTCATAATGGATACTAGGGAAGAGTTCTGCCTTTGACCAAATCTACGCCATGTTACACAGCAAGCAGCTTTTCTTGAGATGAAAGAGGAACCAGACAGGAAAGAATTCACCCATTGAAAAGTGCTGGTGGTTGTTTTCATGAGGAAGAAAGGAAGTTGTGCTTTTCCTTTGAAGGAAAGATACTTTCCCTAAGTACAGAGGCTACCTAAACTAAGAAGCAAACTGTTTCTAGGGAGCATTTCTTTATCCTACAGACTAGTTTTACGGTGTGCAATTAAAATGAATATTTAAAAGCTGGATTAGAAACCTGCCACTTCATTAGCTGTCTCCAGAGTGACACTGGCAAACAGCAGGGTGGGAGGAAGGGAGCCCTGCGGGGAGCAGGTGGAAGAGCCAGGCAGGATTTGGACTGCCACTGGCAGGTGAGAAACAGCTACCAGAGGGTGGACATAAGAAACTTCTGAGAGGTCAAACTGTCCCATATGTGGATAAGAACTGGTGTATAAAATGAGCATCCCAGTGGACTCTGGAACAGAGAAAGAAGGTACAGTGAAAAATACTCATTTTTAAGGCCCTGAGCTAATTAGGGCCCAGCAAGAAAGAAACTTTTCAATCAAGTCAGAGCAAACCATTATGATTGCATTCCTTTTGCTTTGATTTGTTTTACCTAAGTAAGAGCTAAAGTAGAAAACTGAGAAAACTGGGCTATTCTCCTCCCCTTTTTGGAAACTGGGGTTCAAGTAAAGACACAGACAACAAACTTCCTCCTGGGCTGGATCCAGCAATGGAAAGAGGCCTGGCATCTGATGTAGGGAGGATTTTGCAAATGGAAAGGGATCACTGAGAACAAAGCAGGCCTGTTTATTTCATTTCTCCAGTAACCACTTTTTTACTGAATTTTATTTCCCAACACAACTGTTGGCCAAGAGGCAGCCAACTCTGTTCCACCCCAGCACAGCCTTCCACTGACGTAACAGCTAAAGGGAACCACATTTTTAGAGGCAACAACATTTCCACTGGTACTGCTGCTGCTGACTTACCACCAAAGGCTTTTCCAAGTGACAGTCTGGGATTTATCACCTTCCCCAGCTCGGGAAGTCATTTTCACCTGGAACCTGTTGAACCCAGCAGGGCCAGGCAGACAGCACGGGTTACAGGCTATTTGAACTCAACTGCTAGTGGAAAAGTAAATATTTCATCTAGATCGCTGCCCTTGTATAAAAACAAATTATTATTTGGTAAATGGCACTTACAAACCTAATATTTCCTGTGCTGGTGTGCAGTGGGAGGCTGCACAATGGGGACTTGTACTGTCCCCATGTTTTGGGTCACTGGGTGCACCAGGCTGTTGCCAGCAAAGCCAGTGGAGTATGAAACCAGAATCCTTGTGGCAGGAAGCAGATGCAAGATTTGCCAAATCATTACAGCCCAGCTACTCAACACAGCACTGGCTTACTCAGCAGAGTGAGCCTTCAAAAGGAAAGGCAGAGCTGGCAAGGCTACAAAGCTATTGATCAAATGAAAATTGTGTTTCTAAATGGCTGTCGTTCGCCCGTTTGGTGCAGTTTTATTATGTTAAGTAAAGCTGTACAAGATGCTCAAAAACAAAGAAATTAGAGGGACTGCAAGGGAATGTTGCTACCCTAGGGATTACACAGAGATCCTTCACAAAGCAGAGAGTAAAACCATAGAAACCCTTGCCCAGAACTAATGTTTGCCACAAGAGTGCAGAAAGCAACAGGACGTGGACATTCCCACGCCCAGTTCCAATGTTATTACATTCCAGTACTGTAAATAAACTACTGAATTTGGATGGTACAAAGGTGAAACAGATAATCATGATACAGGGGTGGTACCCTGCCACTGTGCCAGGATTAGCAGGTTCAGTAAATGCACCTGGAAATATCTTGAAGCTTTACATAAAACTAAAAAACCACACCCAAACCCAGGCCTATTATCCATAGCACATGATACTACCAAACTTCTCCATTTCTCCTCCACAAACTTCCTTTTCTCTGTATGATTTCCATACATGATTTTCTCTTTTTTTAATTTTTTTTTTCCTCTATGTCATCCCACTGTCATTGAAAAAACAACCTGCCCAAACAAGGTTAATACCACAGGGATGTTCTATTTCTGGAACTCAAATTAACTTACTCAGGTATCCTGTACTGTCTTACAACAGACCAACACACCTTCTGTTTAGTGCTGCTCCACCACCACCTCCTCCCCAGGTCAAACCATCCATGCTGGCAGAAACCTCCACTGATTTTTTTTTTTTTTAATATGTCTAAACATGTCTTTGATCTCTGCTTCCTTTTGACTGACTTGGGACATGGTTTTCAGAAAGTTACTATCAAGCTGTTAAGGTACATGATAATAGTTGGTTTTATCTAAAACAGACCCTTCGGTGTGTTACCAGAAAGTGGAAGAAGCATCTCCTGAAATTTTAGGATATACCTATTCTTTCTCAGGACCAGAACCTGTTATTAAATAACTGCTTTGGTTAGACCACAGCACTCTGATGTACAGACACATATGATGAAACAGGCAGTGTTCCATTATGTCCTTTGGAGTTGTACAGAGAAGGGCAACTTAACTGTGAAAATGTGCTTGCAATTATCTGTGGAAGAAGAATGAAACCTGGGAGGAGGGGAGCACGAAAAGGGAGCCTGGGAACACGGAGAGAGAGACATTCCTCAACAGATTTACAACACAAATGGCAGAAAATAAAATTAGCAACTCCAGGGTGGGTACGGACCACAGCCAGCATTTTTGGCCAGCCTCAGGGTATGTCTACACAGCAACCAGTCACTCCCAGTATTCCTGAGACTGCAATATACTGGAACAGCTACATCCTCCTGCAAGATTTAAAGTGGGGATTCTGGCACCAGGAGAATAGAGCTGGGGCAGGCACTGCTGGAATACAGCTCTCCAGCTACTCAGGAAGTCCTAGTGCAGCAAAGTCATTAATACCTGAGTTTGCTAGAATAAAGCTTGCATGGGATTGCCTCAGGCTCCAATGCTCCTTGGGATCCAGCTGACCTTGGTTTCCCACCACTCCAAATGCAGAGATGTGAATTCTGACACACAGCATGGTCAGAAGGGCCACACAGGGTTTATAAACCCACAGAGACACCCCCAGCTCCCCAACACAAGGCAGAATCTACAGTCAGACTGCCAGCAGTGCCACTGGAGAGGTTTATCCAGCCACTGGGCAGATCCCATCAGCCAAAGGCTACATCCCTGAGCCATCCCTAACTGGATATTACTCTACAGACACACACAATGGGCATCTCCTTGCAAGAGCTCTCCCTTAGAGTAAAACATTAATTCACAGGAGTGAATAAGATGCCTGTAGGCATGTGTTAAAATAAAGTCTTTAACTACATGCTGAAATCCTATCCTGTGAATAGAAGTTTGACCTCATTTGCAGTACAGAGGGAATAGAGTTATAACTGAAGTTGTCTGGATAAAGTTGCCTGAAACTGAGACTTTGGTGCTTCTGCATGTTTGATTCCCCAACTTAAGTAATGTTGGTTTTCATGCCTTTTGGGAGGTAAGAAGTAACCTGGGGACACATTGGTGTATTTCTGCAATAGCAAGAAAGAAAAATGTTCCCCAGAAACTCAGGTCAGGCAGAACCTGCTGGATAAATGTGGGATTAACTCAGAGAAACACAGAAAAGAAGAAGAAGCCCCAGAGAGAGCTTTTTTTTAAAAAAACAGGGTTAATGTTTAAAGTCAGCCAGGACAGAAACTCAGCTGCTTCCACTGGTAAAGCCCTGAGTTCAAGGGTTAGACTGTGCTGAGCTGCTCTAAAAAAGACAGAGGGTTGTTGGCACTTTTTATTTTAAGACAGGTTCTCAGATCCCACATCCTTCACCTAAATGTTATAACACCAGGACAAAAGGAGAGAATTTTTAGCAGAAGTCCCTCAATTTCTCCATGGTTTCCAGAACCACTGCCCCTGCCCCACCACGATTTGGCTGTTTGGAATCACGGGACAGGCTGCTACAAAAAAGGAAGCAGGACTCTATCAGCACAATGCACACTCTGCAGCATTACCTGTGTGCACAGATCTGCCACTTCTACCGGGGCAATCCTCAACTTCCACGTGAAACTTTTCATTTTTAAAATGCATTATGACCAATTCCTTGTAAAGTGCAGGCCAGGGGAGAAGAGGGACAATTTCCTGCTTGGTTCTCAGGAATTAAACTTGAATAGCTGCACCACAGTGACTGGGCTTTGCTGGTGTAAGTTGTTACAGGGCATCATTCTGCACCTTTGGCATCTCCTCATGGACATTCCTCCTCAGCCTGCAGTATTTTCACATTCTGGCACATCTGCATGAATCTCTCTGCTG
Organism: Erpornis zantholeuca; assembly: GCA_013400515.1. Lineage (NCBI taxonomy): Eukaryota > Metazoa > Chordata > Aves > Passeriformes > Timaliidae > Erpornis > Erpornis zantholeuca. The sequence continues at coordinate 164,353 of VZTN01018279.1, forward strand.
GGTGCTGAACTACACAGATCAGGGAGGGCGAGTTTATTCACTTCAGCACAAATATCAGGCCACAAAGGGAATATCCAGAGTGCTTTTCCCTTACCTGCAACACCACAAGGCTCGAGACACAGCACAAAGGCTGTACTTCATCATGCAGCAAATAATTATGCACCCTGAAGTAATTTTAACCAAGCTACAGCTATCAATACCTAACATCTAAAGCAAATAATCACACTGGAGAGAAACCTGCTGGTTCCAAACCCTTCTCTTGTCTGATTCCAAGCCCTGAGCTGTTTGGTTTGTGCATTATGGGCTTTTTACCTTTGGACTCGTTTTTGTCCTCATCTGTTTCAGCTTCAAGTTTGAGGCCATGCGGTTTCAGGCTGTTGGCAAGAGCCAGCTCCTTGCTTATTGTCAGTTGATTTTAATCCCCTTTCCTAGGGGCATCTGCCCCAGCGTGGCTCCCAGCCACACCACCTCCGGCTATTCCCTCCCCATCCAGGCAGTGCCAGGTTCTGCAGGCTCATGAATGGGAATCTTCCCTCCTCACCCAAGCCTGCCCCGGTCCCACAACAGGAAAGCTGAGGCTGTTGAAAGAAACAGGAATGGCAACAAAGCTGGCATTGTTGTCCTGAAAAACCACTGGCTGCAGCCCACCCTGCTTCGTTTGGGGGATAACGGATATATGGATGAATCCCAGCTTTTGTTTCAAAAACTTATGTGACTTTTTCTTTGGAGAAGGACTTGAAAATAGCGACAAAGTCACTGCTGTAGGCAAAGAGAGAACTAGGAGGGGGGGAATTGGCACTATTTTTCTTCAAGTTGGTTGTTCAGGGTGGTCTTTGGGGTGCCAATCTCAGATCAGCCTCACACTGGTGCAGTTCATGGAGGAGGGAAGCACCAGTCAGGATCCTGGTGACAAAAGTAGGGCATTTTAAAGCTTTTATGGATGGACCTGCCCTGCAAGTCTGAGGAAAGATGAGAGCAAGAAATGCTCAGCGTTTGTATTATGTTTATAATATGAAGACCTCAGACTTGTATATTTTAAGACTTCAGTGACCACTGTGATCCCTGGGTCTTCCCTTCTGTGTAGTCAGGAATCCACCCAGCAAACCCTGGATAAAATCCAACCAACTGCAGTTATATTCGAGTGTGCTGTTTTAAAAGACATCCACTATTGACCCAGCTGACTGAAAGAACAAGAATTGCTCGGGGTCCTGTCTTGTGTGGGAAGAAGTTTAAGATTTGCAGCCTCGATACACATTCACTCGGCTCCGTGCCTGTAACCTTTCTGTAATAGCAAGACTCTTCTCCTGGATCCTGTGTAGAAAAAATTGTGTCTAAATACAGATGGATGCTCCTTCTGTGTCAGTGAACCAAAATTATCAGTACAGACTTGAAGATTTAAATACAAAAGTCACGTCACTCACCCCATCATCAAGCAACAACTCCTCAGGTTAAACCTGAAGATGAACTTTCATCCTTCAGCTTCCATAGGACCTATTTCATCCTAATGGACCTATTTAATGGTGTATCCATGTTTTCACAGTGCAGCTGTCTGGAATAGTGCTTTTTGCAGTCAGTCCAAACGACATTAGTGGCAGATTAGGAATCTGACACATCAATTAGTAATCCATTCACTTTTTCCAAAGTCCACATCAGAAACTATCTGTGAATGCCAAACTGGGCTTGTGATCTCCACAGACATTTGTTAGTCTTGAGGAAAGAATAATAAATCTTAGCTTTTCTGCACTCATAAGGAAATCAGGCTTCAATAAAGCTCAAAATTATGGCTCTCCAAAATTTTTATTTTTGCCAATATGTATGTAATTTTGATTGGATTTTGTTTTAAATTAAGAAACTTGCACCTAGTTTTCCTCAGTTTTCATTTTTAAAGCTCATGTCAGCTTCTCTGTGTTCATGTCTGCAATGGGTTTCTTTACATTTAAATCAAAACCTCAGAGTTTGTAAGTAAAGTCTGCAAAGAATTCTTCTATTTGCACAAGAGGTGCTGAAACAGGATTGCTCAGAGGATCTTACTGCGGTTCAACACCAGAAGAATAAGGCCTGACACCTTGTAAGGTCAATGAAAAGATTCCTTTTGGCCTCCAGAAAGGCACCATTCAACTCGCCAGATTTTGAGATAAGCATCCAGGCCCCTGGTGGGTGCCAGCACAGAGAGATGATTTCGATGCTCAGACATGACATGGCATTTCCTCCCCATGTTTTGATTTGGCTACACTGGGAGTTGGTTATGCTGCTGGTGGCAAGGCAGAGGGGGCAGAGGGGTTTGTCCCAATGTGTGACAGAGAACTGCAACTCCTTGTGAAACAGGATAACCTGGAAGGTGTCCCCAAACACCTGTAGCAGTGGAATCCTCCCAACAGCTTCTACTACCTTCAGCTGGAGCCTTCCTGGCTCCTGTGCCCTCTGAGAGCCACATTACCTAGATACCTTGGGTCCCTAAACTGGCCCTTACAGACCCCTGCACCTCTTCAGCACTCCTGAAACAGTTTTCCAATATGAAAGCAAAGAAAGAAAACCAGCAGAGGAAAGACATTATGGTCGTACCAGCAAAACTGCCCTCAGAAAAGGAAATGGAGCTCACAATTTTCTGCACAGATGGGGAGCTGTACCCAAAGGCATTACATCCCCTATTTATGATGGGGATTTTTTTGCAAGGCACTATTAGAAGGAAGCTTGTCAGCTCTGCTGAGAAACTTGGCAAACACCAGGGCAGACCAATCTCACTCCTTCACACAGCTGGACTTTCTGCAGCTCAAGTATTTTTCCCTCTTGCTCTTGGCCCATCCAAAGATGAGTGCTGAATTTCCCTCAGCATTACCCATGGGTTAATTTGTTATTAAGTTTAGGCTCTGTAGAACATCTTGGCATGCAATTTAAATAAAACCAAAACCAAATTTCCTTCATTTCTGCTAAAACCACCCTCAGCTTGGCTCAGCTGCCTTTGGCGTCACTCGAGGGTGAACAGGAGATTCATTTTTGGTAGGTAACCTAAATATCCTCCATGCAACTTTGAAATACATTGCCATAAAGCAATTATTTGTCATGGAATGAGATTGGCCAGAACCTGAACATGCTCCATTGGCTATGACTTAGCTGTGAAATACTTCTTACTGTAGGAAAGGAAGATACACCAGACACATGAGCTGTAGGTGGGGTGCAGACAAAACTCAGGCACAACTTCTTACTACAGGAACAAAGATGGGATTTCCTTCTGAGGCTGAAGGAAGGACTGCTTGAAAATCCCACAGGCACAGTCCTGCCCGCTGTATAACTTTGTTCCTGGTCCAAATCTGTACCTTCCACAGTCTGTGACACTGCAAGCAGAGTGATGTCAATGGAAAGGGGAAAAGCTCCTAAGAATTATGAGTAAGTGCATGTGACACTGGGCTCGGAGAGCAGCAAATGTGGAGCTGACCTTTGGTTAACTCATTATCTGCACTAAGAGGATGCAGCTGACTCTTCTAGTCAATTTTCTTTTCTTCTGCCCATGGGATATTTACAGGCAGCTTTAAAGAGTCTCCAAAGTCCCTTGCAGACAGTACCCAGTAATCTTCTTCTGCAAATTTCTGTCTGACTAGGACTTATCACGTTCTTTCCTGCTTTTTCCAGTGTGTTCAAAGTGTGTTACTTAGGTGTGATTGAGCTGATAAATCAAGTTATAGGATTTCTTTCTGTTGATCAAATAATTCTGCTTAAGGGCATTTCCAAAATACCGATGTTTACCATTTCAGTCACAGCAGATTACTTCACATGCAGAGATGAAACCATTACCCAACTATTTAACTATTAAAGTCCTTGACACAGACACCTGAACTTCAGAAAAAACATTGCAAGTTAAAAGAGTTTGAAGCTGATGTTGGTTTTGTGCACCTATTCTACACAGTAAAGAAAACCAGACTTTTTTTCTATTACTGCTCTTTATTTAAGAGAATGAGGCCTCTTTGTGCTACTCAGAATCAGAACAGGGAGCTGAAAACAGGGGAAGATCACTAGAAAGATTTATGTGTGCTAAAATGGGTATTTACATAAGCCTCCTGAAAATTAAGTTATGCATCAATGTGCTACACTTACGAAATCATAACAAACACACCACACTGGCAATTGCACTTGTCTGGCTTTAAATAAAAGTATCCTACAGTGGCATAAGTAAAGAAGGAACCAGAAGGACAAGTTCTTACTTGTGCCCAAGTTCGTGTGCAATTGTGAATGCCAGATTGAGACCGTTGTCTTCAGCAAGAACACACTTTCTCTTGGCACTGCAGACACCTCCTAGGTAAGCAATTCCTGCAACAAAAACACAGAGAATGTTCCCATCAAAACCAATGAAACAGCTCATTCCCTCAAAACATACAACTGTAACAACCAAAATGATGAAAAATGTAATCAGAATGAAAAATATTAGAGCAGTTTCCATACAAAATCATCGGAGTAGTTTCTTCTTCATCATCCTAGTGAAGAATCAGTCTAGAGTTTTGTCAGACAGGAAATAAGTAAAACATACTCACCTTCACTGCTTTCATTGGAAAATATATTTCACTGTCTCAAAAACATATTTCACTGACCCAAAAATTCATCTAAACTTGTCTACTAATACCTTCTACTACAGCATTAGAAGATGCAGTGAAAAAACCTGAACAAGCATTTAAATGGAGTTCTCCTGATTTTCAGAATAAAGTCAGGGAGAAGAAATAAAACAATAAAACAAAGACTCTGAAAAAATCTTACATTTTCCCTTATTTTCCTGCTTCAAAGAAAGTGAGAGCGTCAGAGCCAGGAGAGCTGGCAAAGCACTGACAGTGAGTCACAAAGCCAATGTAGGTGGCACAAGTCTCCTGTGACTGAGTGGAATTTAGGATTTGATCCATGCACAGTATTCTCCTGTTTGTGTGGGCACCGTGAATGGTTTGAGGCTGAGGCCAAAAAGGAATCCAAAAGTTACAGCATGAAACCTCTGCTATGGAAAAACAATAGTCCTCATCTGCCCTTCCTGCAGCCTGACTGTCCCCTGCTGCAAGTGCCACTGCACTTGGGAATGCTGTGATGGCATCACAGGCCAGCTCAGGATATCACTGTGGACATATCTGCTTGTATTTGTATTTAACAGCACTCAGGAAGGTATTTCCTCACTGCAGTACCATTCCCATGGTGGGGGGTAGATGGATGGAGCTGCCTTTAAGGAGCAGACCATGACCATGCAATGGAGACATGATCCCTGTTCCTTTTTTTTTCCCTTTCAGAGTTGACAAAGCTGTGTTTATCAAGGTTCAAATGTAAAACTTCAGACCTGGAAGAAGTCCAGCTCTGTTTTTATGAATTTTAACAACAATATTGTTGCCAGGGGTATTCTGGATGGAATGAAGGGATGGGCAGCAGCCTTTTACTTCAGCACCTGCAGCAAAGAATGAAGGCAGAAATCAGGCACTAGCACCTGCTTACTTTAAAAATGCTGCCTGTGAAAGGGCAGATTCATACCACATGCAAAAAGAAAAAGAGATCAAGATTTAACCTTTTAAATAAGGGCCATAAAAGGCTGGATTTCAGCACTTGGACTGACTTGCTTTTTACATGCAGAATAGTCCAAAAGATGTCACAGAATTGCTCAGGAAGTAACAACCTTCTTTGAGAATGATTTTTGAAATTGCAAACTCAATCCACACCTGGTGGCCCAATGAAGGTAACCACTTTTTGGTTAAAGGGAAGCACAAATTGAGTATTTGGGTCAGCTGAAAGACACATCTGTAGAATAGGGAGAGAGATTTTGGTTCTCTTTCAGCAGTTTTAGGAAGCAATGACTAAAGTAGGATTTTTACCTAAAGTGTTTTATTCCTACTACTAAACCTGATTATTCCACCTTTATCTTCCATTAACCTGGGCCAGTATCTCTCTCAGTTGTATCTGATACAGGAGGTTTTAACTGAGTTGCATTTCAGGCTCAGGGGTGAATCAGGCAAGTTAGTTTTGCTTGAAATTATTCATGCTAAATTCCTTCTGAGAGATTTCATAAAATGAGGCTGGGTCTATGTTTGCCATCATGGAGATGGAAGGGGGCAACATTCCCATTTTTGGGAGGTGTGGTGCAGCAAAACAGTCTAGAATTCTGCCAATATATTAAAATATGTCAAATACCCATTAAAATGTCAAATACATTATCCCAAATAATTCTTCTGAAGTCTTTGTTTAGTGGCTCTAATCCCCACTGAACCTGGCAGTGCATGTCCACATTATTGTTCTGGCTTTTGCTCTGTGCTAAACCCCTCATTATTCAAAGGTGGAAAACTAATGATTAAGGACTTGTACATCCACCAGTGGTCAAAGAAGTAGTGACTGTGGCTCAGTTACAGACTCTTAGTCATCTATTTTTATTAGCTATTTTCAGTGCTTAATGTGAATCCTGTGTGGCCTTTTTATGATATCTGCAATGATCAATTAAAAAAAATGGAGCCATTTAAAATTAGTTTATTATTACAGAAATGGACTGGGCAGAGAAACTCATAATCCTGGAAGAGCAGAAACCTTTGGAGTACATGGAAGGAACTCAGTAAGAAGTCCAGCTCATGAATTGCTGAGCACTTATTAATAAGAGTCATTCTGGAACAGCAAGCCAGTTATAACAAACTGGTATCACATTTTAAGCCTGATAAAACTTGCCTTAAAAACGTTTTTGAAACACATATTTTCTATCAAACTATTTCCTAAGACTATAATTTTCTTTTGGACCAATATATTTAATTCCTTTCATCAGAATATCAACAAAAAATAAATTATTGATCTGCAAACATACTCCAGCTCTTCAGGAAATATATCTAAACCATTAACATAAATGCAACTTTTTTGTAACCCAGTACAATGATTCACATAACTGATATGCAGAGAAAAACACACCTTTAACCAACAACAATAGTAGCACAATGCATTAACGTGATTTATTTCTTCATTGGGATGAATGGAAACTGTTGTTTGCCTCTTAAATTTCCAGATTTTTATCTGAGCCTTTCAAGTCTGCAGAACTGGAATAAAAACTTCATGAACTCAGACATGTTTGTGAAAATCCTGGCGTGCCGTGGTTCTACCAGGCTGGGAATAATCTAAGAAAATGCTTTTATTTGGTAATTTTGCCTCTGGCCCTGTCTGTGAGACAGGTGTGTGTGTGTGTGAAAATGAAAAATAGGGAAGGAAGCTGAACTGGAATTTTTTTTTGTTTGTTTTTTTAAAAAAAACCCTACACTTCTCATGCACCTCTGCAAATATACAGACAATGGCTTTCTTTAGGGGAAAAATTCCTTATCTTTCAGACACACTGTCAGCAATTACCACAAATCTATTTTTAATATATAAAAAAGGTCAAGCAGGAGCATCAGCGGAAGAGGGAAAGGAGAGCCAATTACTGCTTTTACTATTACCAAGCACGAGGGTTTTTTCCTTTCTCTCCTGAGAAATTACATAATTACAGCCCATAACTTCTGTGCTCAGGCTTGGACACACAGAGCTATCTGCACTTCCACGGCAAACCCTGGGACACAGGCAACTGTGTAAACTCACATTTATCCAAAAGCTTGTCATATATAAACAGTCTGCAGCTGTTGGCCTTCCTGCCAGCTAATGAGCCCTCCACCAGCAGTATCTCCAAGGGGAATGATCCCATCTATCCCACAGCCCGACGAGGCATGAGGACATTACACACTTGCCACATGGATGGCCAAAGCTGGGAGAAGACAAGTCCTGGTGCGTGGGTTCCCGTTTTGTCCTACTCCAAACACCTGGGGCTTCCTCCTGACAGCTCTGGAGCATTCACTCAGCAAGTGGTTTGTCCAGGTACTCCAGCTTTCAACTCTCTAATGTCTTGTTTTCATTGCACTCCTAATACTTTAATCTCTTCTTTTGCCAACCACCTCTGGATACAGAACTTTTACTTGATTAAAACTTGGCTGGCTCTCCTCCTGCTCAATGTATTTGCTGTTGGGAAGGGAGCCAAACTCCAAGTCCTGAAGTCTGCTTGGCACAGACAGAGACTCCCTGCACATCCACATGCTCAGAGCAAACCTCCCATTCCCCATCATTACTAGTTTGGTGTTGAGCTGATGTTTTTCTCATCCTCCCACGATTTTCAATTTGTGCAGCTCACACATTGCCATCAATTACATTCCTGTAGCCTCTCTTAACATCCTACACGAGTAAGATCAGGAAACCCTGAAGTGATTCATGCTCTGCCTTTCCATTCAATGGCAATGATATGTTTGACAGAGATGCCCTGCCTGTATTTACACATCAAGTCAGTCACCAAGGGAATCTTTCAGTGCTTGTGATACTTAAAATGAAAAATACTTTTCCCTTTCTATAAAGCCCACATAGAAAAGGTTCCAAAATTTAAGAAACATTAAAGAAGAAGAAACCCACTAAACTGCCTCCAAGATAGGTACTAACACTGTTCTACAGCTGAATAAACAGAGGTCTCAAGAGTCAGCGGTATCCAGGTGAACAAGAGCTGTATCCATGGAAGGGCCCACTCCAGCATGTACAACATAGACAGGCTAAGGCTGTCACCACTGAGCCTCCAGGTCCAAGTTTGGTTCATAGGGAACATCCAGAAAAGGGAATGGGGTGAGCTGTTCCTTCATTTTATGAGAATGTCCTAACTCAAAGCTGGACATGCAATTTTAGTGGCACATATTAATTTGGCTTAATGCTGGATAGTCATCAAGATGCCAATTTCTGTTAATCTTGCAGTAACAACATGGTTTCCATTAGAGTTTAATACTCATGTATGGAAACTCTTTTCCTGAGCAATAATTTTCATTGTTACTGCATTCAACAAAAACGAGACTGGAAACAACTCACTCATCATGAACCACAAGTACAGAAATCACAGTGCAACCATCCAGTGCACGAGACACAGCTATGGTCAGGTAGGAAAACAAGTTAATAATCACAATATTTTGAACTCCAAGAGCTTCTGATGTCACAGACCAGCTGATGGAAGCCACCACGACTCCTGAGAGGACCCACCAGATCCTCACTTTTTGTACTGGGCAACTCATTGCAAATGTGCCCATCACCACAGGATCCTCTTCTCCCTTTGGAGCCTACAACCTGTCCTGAATTTCAACGTGACCCCTGTCACCTGTTCACCGTGACCTGCAGGAATGCAGCACAACTTTCCCTCGACTCTGCTGTCCTGTAGTACCCAATAAAATAACTTCTTCCTCTGAAAACACTGTGACTTCCAGTGTACACAACTGCTATGAGAATCCCAAAAGCCCAACAAGAAAAATAAACAGCCGAAACACAAAGTGTAGTTACTTTCTGAATCTCTCGATTTTCGTTACATTCACCATGAAGGACTAGCAAATCAAACCTATCCCTGATATTCACAGCAAGCAGCTGATGTTTCTGGAGCTCACAATGATAAATTCCTCAGAACACAAGATCCTTATAGCACAAATGAGTGAAATGCTCAATACCTTTGGCAGGAGATACTTTTCTGATTATTAGGAAGAACCAAAAACACTTGGCATTGAATATTGATATGACACCCAAGGGTCTAATGAGTGGCCCTGCATAACATTTCACAAGACCAGGGCTCTAGCTGAACGAGTCAGATTCAACCATGTGCCTTCATTTTTGTGAAAGGACTGTGATTCAGGCAGAAACACCCACATTTTAACTGTGGCACCACTGCAGTTCAACAGAACATCTCAGTCAACCCTTTCATCCCACACTGGAGCCCAGGAGTGCACTGCCCCCTTTCCAAACAAATTACCTGACACCTAAACCAGCTGCCTTCCTCAGTACCTTCCTTTGTGATAAAAATGCCTTTGTGAGGCCAGACCTCTTCATGTCTGTAAACCTGCAGAGGCAGCAAGATTTAATCATCAGAGCTTAAAGGAGTGCTTTTGCTATCTCCCTTTTCTCTGTTTAATTACCCTGCAGGACAGCAATTAATGGAACACGTGGACTCCCCTCTCCAGCACGGTCAACCCTCAGCTTTACCTTTCAGTCTTTCCACAGGGCTTTTATGTTTCTTGGGAACCCTCCTGTGGTTTTGCAAGTTAATGGATGAATCATTTATCTGCTCCTTTACCAACCTGCCCACACACAGACATTACCCAGGATGGCAAGTGCTTTAATCTAGTGTTATTTGCATTGGATTTACACTCTACTAATTCACTGATTCAGGCAGAGGGGGCTGCCCAGACAGTTGAAAAGCCCTATAGATCGAGACCTCTCCTGGCTTTAGGGACAACTGTCCTCACCCACACCAGCAAAAGCTGTTTCAGATACCAAATGCAGTGACATAAGAAAGCTGAGAGATGTTCTAAGACTTTTTTTTGGCCGAGAAGACCCTTTAACCAAGGCCTTCTAAACCATTATTCATGCTGCATTATAAGAGCAGATAACCTTTGGAAACCATCAGGGGTTTGGCACAAGCATCTCTGAAAGCACATTCCTTTCCAATGCCATTGACTAGGATTTGTGATCACAAACATAAATGTCCACCACACTGACCATAGCTGAGGAGAGGTGTGGTGTTCACTGGATTTCAGAGAAAGCTGGAAACAAGCACACTGCTCAGCCTCATGGAGCAGACATCCATCAGGAGTGGCACAGGTACCACTGATCTTGCCTTGGAGCAAGGATATGCACTAAAAGCCCACCTGAAGTTCTTTCAAGCCCTGTTTTCCTAAGCTTTTATGATAAAACACCAGGATCTAAGACCTCAGCAAAGCAGGAGATAAAAGAAATTCCCTGTCTCTTTGACATCTGCTCTTTGTTCAGCATGACATCCTCCATGCTATTAATGACTCCTCCCTTTCAGCAAACCATCACTTCCCTGGATGACAGCACATTAATAAATTCTCTCCATCCAACGAGACATGAGGAGTGCCTTAATTAACTGGAGCAGAGGAAGCAGGGTATCATCTCCATGTTTACTCTACTTTGATATGCTAACAGCCACATTCCAGAGAGCTTCTCCCCAACACTCCCCGGAGCCTGGGCTGCTGCTGAATGCAGATCTCAAATACAGCTCCTTCCGGCAATCCTGTTTCTCTAGTTAAATATGGAGTTTGGGATATTTAGTCCAAATCAGACCACCATTCCTGAATGCTGATTCCCAAATCCAGGCAGCTAATTTGCCATCTGTTTATAGACATCACTGCCTGGTGCTGAAAGTCTCCATGCTCACACACATATGGAATTACACGGGCTTGATTACTCAAACGAAGATATATTAGGACAGCTGTTAAGAGGAAAGGCAGGGGAAAAGCTGGCCAGGTGGATCCAAGAGAGGGATTCCAGTCGGGGATTTGACTGGATGAGTTAACACACAGTGATGGGAAGAATACAGAAGCCTGGCAAAATTCAAATTTAGTGAACAAGGCAGAAACAAAAATGGGAAGAGATTAGGGAATGAGAAGAGACAGGGACAGAAGAATAGCAAATGGAGATAATATGGATTTTCCAGAAAGCTTCAGGAAACGTGACTTTGATCTCGTAGGCAGCAGGGAGTCACTTCTGAGGGAGGCAGGGGTCAAGGAGGGCAGGAGATAAGATCAGAAGGGAAGATGAGCTCCCTAAGAATGTCTGTGTGTACTTACTGCTAGAGAAAAATGGATCTACAGCCCTGGGTCATAAGTCTCTGGCACCATGGGTTCACTTGAGGATTACCGAACAAGTCTGAGGGCATGGAATAATTCAGGCAGGGAGGTGTGGGCAAAACCTGGCACTGAGCATAAGGGAGGGACAGCTGCTGGAACTGGTATAGGAACAAGGGATGGAATGCACAGAGATACAAGATAGTGAGAGGGAAATAGAGAGGCACAGGGGACAGTGCTGTTCAGGGATATCTCACACCAGAAAGGAATTGGGTCCAGCAGAAATCAGCTGAGATGTGATGCTTTTGAAAGGCTACAGGAACATTCGACTGAGAACTCAAATTAAACACTACCAACAACTGTGAAACCAAGCTGCAAATCAGGATTTGGGTCCTGGCCTTCAGAAGTCACCTCTGCCTGGGGCTCAAAGGCATTTGAATTTGAATATCTTGTGTTGGACTCGTGGTGCTCAGTGGATGAACCTACCAGTCCTTTCTACAGACTGCTGTAGAGTTAAGCAGGATCTTCTCTTCCCACATGCATGGGAACATCAGCATGACAATATGCAAAAGGCAGGCAACCTATCCAAGCAGCAACAGGACTCAGCACTGGATTCAGGGTTTGTGGAGCTGTGAGTAACTCCTTCCCTGCAGTGGCTGCAGCACAGAGACACAGGGCAAAAATGACTCCACATCTCTCAACTGCTGGATGGCTTAATGAGAGGAGAGAGCTCCACCACCCTTCCCTTTCCCAGATGTTATTAAAAATCAGTATTTCAGTATTTTCATTTTGACCTGTCCTTCTGGTGGAAGAGGCCTGAACTCAAGAGTTGCAGTGTCCCCTAAACTGCATCTTTCAGGAAATAAATAACTCTCCAAAAAAAGAGAAAATTGCAACAACTTCACCATCAGAAAGAAAAGGGCTCGAAGGCTCCCAAGCCCCATTCCCACCACTCTGCCACAGGCCTATGTCAGTCTGCCAACACCTGTCCTCAGGATGGATTCCCACCTGCACATTTTCATCTTCCAAGAAATAGAAAAGCAACCCTGGCACTGCCTGCAATAGCTGCAGCTTTGAAAACTGTCCAAGGTTCCAAAACCAGCTTTGGGGCCATTTTCATCTTTCTTTTTTCAGATGAGTTCTGCAACTTCCACTTTTGGATTTGTCAGTGTGTCCCTGCAACTCATCTGAGACACCTTCTTCAACAGAGGGCCTGAATTCAGAGAGAAGGAAGAAAAATATCAAATCAGAGCTTTTAATGAGACTGCTAAACAAAGAAGAACATGGAATTCAGCAGCAGGGATCCTGGAGCCTTTAAATTCCTCACTATCTCCCTTCCAGAATGAAGAGACAAGGTCAGACTTGGCAATAAATCAGAAAAAATATTTGGAGTCTCTGTAGCAAACAGCATCTGCTTTAAGAGCGAACAGTCAGGGTCCAACATTCAGTTCCAGTTTTTCCCTTCCTGTAGTTGCAAACACTAAGAATCTCACAAAGCTTTGCAAATAAATTAAAAGATTCTTTTAACAGTTCCAAGAGCTTTCCCGAGCCATGCCTATCTCACCCTGCTGAGGTGTTGGTCAGGGGTGGGTTCATGAGCAAGGAGCAGAGCTGCAGTGGTTAAACAACATTCAGTAATGTACAGAGAACAATATTTCAGTGTCTGGAGAGTGTCAGCCCAGTCTGCTGAACGTTTTGGAGATGGCTGAACACCTGTGCTGCTGATGAATGGCATTCTTCCACAGTTCCCCATTAAATTCTTTCCATGTTCTTACAGAATGACTAAGCAATCGTTACTCTCAAAACCTGAATGAATCTATAGTTTTGAAACACTTTTAATATTTAAAATGTATTTTAGTTTTCTAATGAATGCATGTCAAAGCTGTTCTCCTGGCAACATCAGAGCAGCTCAGGTGACCTGCAGGCAAGGCAGGCCAGCAAGTGGGATGATGCACAGTAATCAAACTCCAAACAGATGCTTTTCCAAATTGCTCCTGTGATACTTCTCATCTGCAGCTCCCACATCCCAATTTCCAGGGCTGCTGAAGCTACTGGCTTCACTTTGGCAAGCTGCCAGCCAGCACTGATAAACTTCTTTAGCAATTCTTGGTTCAGCCCTTCTGTTTTAATTCTTTGCTGAGTGCTGATTTAACCCCACGGCCTGACTTGACAAGGCTGACAACCCGGGGGCTGTGCTTGATAAGGTTAACAGGGTTGAGTTAAGTCAGAACTTGGGTTGAAAAGCTGGTCCCCAGCACCTCCACCCTGGCTGATACTTCTGCTGCCAGAGGTGGGGAGTGAAAATGATCCTTCCATGTCAGTGGGCAATGCCATGGCTCTGCTCCTCTCCTCACACACTACCAACAGTCAGCACATTTGTTCTGGCAGAGCATGACACCTTGGTGGAAAGGGAGGTGAAAATAAATTAAAAAATCCCTAAACTTACTGCCAAATTAATGGCTTGATTTCCTAGAGATTACCACTTCCACTTTGGGTTCCTGATGTAAACACGGGTGATGCAATCTTTCCTTCAGTGGCAGTATCAGAGGGAGAGGGCTCCTTCCTCTACTTAGTTTCCTAATTTTCAGAAAACTTCCAAATATTTCTGAGCTACATATCCTCAAATTTGATTCAAATTGGTTGATGGCTTTTAAAAATATTAGGGAACAACCATCATTGGGGGAGATAGACACAAGCACAAAGCACACACAGAGCATAGACACGCTCACCAAACCAGGTTAAACTCTTTGGGTTACTATTAACCCAAAGGGCCTCTCCTCTGGCTTCCCAAACAGACCTGTCCATCCTGGCTTCCACTTCCCAGGAAGGGAATGACCAACAGGGTAGTTTATGCAGACATAAACACATCACAGCATCAGCCTGACTGAAGAGAAGCAATGGCTAATTTCAGAGGTTATGTGGCTGGAGATATTTTTAGTATGTCCTAAATCTAGTTTTTCAAGTACCTCTCTCTCTAGACTACTCATAACCAAAATGTCACCTTTAAAGCCACACCAGCTACAGAGAAATTCTCACTATGAAAAAGACCAGTCTGAGGTTTTCTCACACTTAATAAAAAGAAATCTCTCATGTTCAAACTTGAGTTTCTGTGAAAGAAAACACAAATTTGGATGAATATCACTGAACTCCTTGCGATGACTGACAGCAGCCAGAGAATCCCTGGTGCCTCACAGACACAAGTCAAGGCACAGTCCCAGTCCCAAGGCCTTTATGGACAGAATTCAGAAGTGACAGCCCAGGAGGCTCACAGGGACAGCACTGAAGTGTCACAGGATCCTGCAGAAGCCAGGGGACATTTCCATGCACGTGTGTTCACGTTACTGCTCCAGGGCTTTGTGCTCAAGTTCTCCCAACAAGGACAGATTCGCCTCTTCTAGTCCCACGTGTTTCTAAATAAAACACCCCCAGGACACGCAGGAGCTCCTCAATACCTGCCTGGGTGACACAAATCAGTGCCTTCCTGACTGAGAGCACTGTCCTGAGGCTGCAGCACAGCTTGCAGGGTTTCGTTGCTGTCAAACCCCACTAAGGATGTGGCTCCTGGAGGGAATTTGCAGCAGGAACAGCTGCATGTCCCAGCTAGGCAGGTTGGGTATTTCCGAACCAGCCTGTCTGGGAGCCCCATGGCAGTGGCCTCCTGGCAGATGCCACATAATGAGAAGCATTTCCCAACAAAGGCATCTGATTAATGAAAACATAATCAGCTCTGTGGCATCCCCACAGAACAAGCTGGATGTGTATTACATCTGCTCTAACAGTACCAGCTACCAAAATCACCACAGGCTTGAGGAAAGTCTCACTGGAAACATAAGATTATTAGCCCTGGTTTTGGAAAAGGTGCATGAAATCATCTTTCACTCAGTTCCCAACCCCAGAAGGTTGGCCTTTGTCTTTGTTACCAAAGTGTAAAGCCAGAAATCTTTATTTACCTCAGTGTTCAGATCATGCTGTGGCTCACAGATACCAGTGCATGGGGGGGGGTCTCCTGCACCTCTGTAAACACATCAGTGCATTGAACAAAATCCTGGCTACAGCAGTCAAGAGCTGGGGTTCTTCATCATGGAAGGAGCCAAATGCTCTCAGAATCCAGACCTTTGCTCTGAGCCAGGAGCATCATACCCTTCCCAGTTCCTCAACTGCAGACAGACATCTCAGAGAATGCCAACACGAGAGGGCTATGCCAGGAATCTCTGCCCCTCACTTGGCTCCACAGAGGGAAATGGGAAGATCCAAGTGAGACAGATAACTCATAGAAAGAAGTCTGGGGCAAATCAGAGAACATCATGGAAGAAGGAATAAGATACCAGGAGGAAGAAACATGAAACTGAAACATAATTATCAGACTCTGGTGAGGCAACAGACATCGCTGAAAGGAAACTACAAAGCTTAGAACTTCAGTAGCCCTTAAGCAACACTTTTGTGTTGCAGGATCCCAGGATTCCCTCAGGAAAACATCTCCACTTCAAATGCTGCTGAAGTATGTGGTACAGAAGGTCAGGCAGGAATCACAGGGAAAACCATCCGGAAGGACAGAGCAGCTCCTGTGAACAACGCTGCCCTTCTGAACTCCGAGTCAACAGACACTTGGAAGAGTCATCCAAAGGATTAGAAGGAGCCCCAATACTTCCCCAAGAGTCAGGTCACAGGTTGAGAGAGCTGTAGTCAGGAATTTCGTCCACTTTTGGACCCAGACAAGACCAAGCCGGAGACAACATTTTCTTTCTGACTGACAGAGCCAGAAAAGCAAACAAACTGGAGCACACAAGATAAGAAACATGAGTGCACAGGTTTCTTAAACAGAGATATAAAAGAAAAATTCTAAATAGAAATCTAACTTCAGTCTTCTATATTCCTGTCATTTCAAGAACAACAAAGTCTGATTAGACTGATGGGCTCGTTTTCAATAAATAAAAACATCCATACAGAGTTTCCTTACTCACTGGCCAGTCTTATTACAAAATAGCTGCAGTGTTTACACTGTTTGTCTGCTACAGCACAAATATTGCTGTACATGCTGGAGCTTGATGGATGATACTGCTAAAACCAACAAGCAGATCCTCTGCAGAACATTCATGTGTACCCAGCAGTCCAGTTATGGCCAGGCAGAGCCTCAGTGCAAACAGCTCGAGCAAAGCAGCCACACAAAAATGTATGACACAACCACACAAAACCAACAAATGCCTTCAACCTGCTGACTGCTCATGACCACCAAGCAAAGTAGGAATACAAGGCTAATTATGAGCTAAGCAAACACAGAAATCCTTCACATTCTACAAATCATGCTGAAAGAGTATAGAACGAGAAAGATATTTGATGGGTTGAGTTTAGGGTTTTACTATTATTATTTTGATAAGTTCAATGTATTTCTATCAGCTGATCTAAGAGGAAAAAGACTTGTAAAATTAATCCGGACAAAAACGTTGCAGATTATAGGATTCTGAACCTGAAATTTAAAAACCTACACAGCAGAACCCTTGTGTCCAAATAAAATTCCACAGAATTCCACTTCTGTTCAAAGGACAGTTTATACACAAATACACACACACACATATATGCATATACATCCCTCAGTGATAATTAGGCTAAAATTTCACTATCTGTCATCATCTTCTTATCTAAATTGGCAAGAACTTGATGAAGAAACCCCAGTGTTTTCTTACAAGGAAGATGTGGTCAAATCTACATGTGTAAAATTCAAAGTACTCTGCCATGCATTTAGAGACAGTAATTTATTTCCAGAATGTGTCTGTGCATTCTTGGGTCAGCTCAAAATTTCATCACCTTCCCCACGGCACCTGCCATTAACATTTCCAGCCATGGAATGAGCTTGTAGTGGATCACAGCTGGCTGGAGCACACTCCCTACTGCATTTTCAGCACACTGGTAAACATGGAACATTTTCAGTGGTGCACAGTACTGTTATATACCCAATTCCTATTTGCAGCATGTGGAGCACAACCCCAGCTGAAAAGCTTAGAGCTTGTGCTGAGGCAGTGAGAGAATTGTTAAATAAAACCCAACAACATTCCAAGGATTTAAAGTGACTTTCAGTCTATTGGTGTAGCAAAATCCTGCCAGGACCAGACACACTGCAAAATAGGTTAGGTATAATACCAGGTCATGTTACCAGATGATTAAACAAAGCTGGGAAAAAAACAATTCAAATGAAAAAAAAATCAGCACAGGTCAAACTCCCTTCTTGGGGAAGGGGAGGGGAAGTTTTATGCACACTGTCTAGTGTGGTTTTCTTGGTTATCACCAGTAAAATCTCATCTCTACGTTATTTAAAACTCGCTCTCAAAATTGCATTTAGTCTTGGCAGCTAGAAGACAAAAGAAATGTAAAAGTTCAGTAGGCAACTGTCCTTCATTTCCTTCCTTTACTCTTACATATCCTGTGTGCAACTGGAATGCTTCTTTTTGATTATCCAGTGGAGCAAATGCTACAATGAATGCAATCATGCCTTATTACCCTGCATGTCTGCAGCCTATTGCACAGCTATGTACAGATGTTTTTACACAGCTTGGTTTTTTAGCTACAAAAACCAAGTCTATAAAACAATAGGAACTATCTGAGATGTTTTCAAGCCAGCAAAGGATAAAGGCACTGTAAAGCAGTCAACTGGATAAAAGCCATCTATGTCTGACAGGAGAAGAAAAACCTCAGAGGTTTCTTGATTATAAACACGTCAGCTTTCTGAAAGTGCTGCAGTCTGCAGCAAACTGACCAGGAATGTGTAAACAGAGGGGAAAAATAAGGACCCAGGCAGTGGAAAGAAGGAACACAAACCTCTGGCCTCTTGAAGGGTTTAACCACTATTTTACTGACCTGAAGAACTGCCTGGTGCCCAAGGAAGTGGAGCTGCCTTTGGTAGCCTTGCCTGCAGCTGGGGGTTGGGCTGAGATTCAGCCTGCAGCCAGCTCTGTCCTTGGGCTTGCCTCTTCTCATCTCCAAGCTTCACTCACCCACCAGCACCATGGGGATCACTGTTCTGATCTCTTTGGTAAAGAGCTTTAGATTTTACTGAGGAAAAGCCCTGTTTACAAATTAATTTCTCTCTCCTCTGAATACATTCCTTTTTTACACATAAAATACAATGTGAAAACCCCTCAGTGTATTGTTTCATGGCACAGGTCTGCCAGGGAAGCACTGAGAATTAACAGGTAAAGCACCGGGCTGAAAATCGGGATGTGCAAAATCATTCCAAGTTCTTGGATGAGAACCAGTGAGAAATGGTTTTTATGAGTCCCATTTTCCCCGGTCCACCTGGCCTGAAGCGTGTCATAGCAGAAAATCCTGCTTTCTGCTGCAGAGAGCCTGGGATTGGCATTCCCAGCCCAGAGGGGTTATTTATAGAGCACTGACAGCAGGTCTGACATCGTGGAAAACAAACACTATTTATCTTTCCATAAACTCCTATTATAAAGGGGAAGGAAGAAGCAGGGTGAGCTATGAAAGCAGAATTGATGATTTTATTTGCTTTATGATCACTCTGGTGAGAATCCCCCAGAGAAACAAACCCTCAGCAAGGGGAAGTGATGGAGCTGGAGTGTGAAGAAGTGCAGCAAGCATGGAAAATCTCCATTTACATGGATGAGGCAAGAGACAACAGCAGAAATACTACAAACCCCAAAAGACACTAATGGTCTGTCCACAGACCAAATATAATGAGCTTGTTCTGCTCATGTCTCCCTCAAAGGCTTCCCAGCCTCACACACACAGTAGCCAGGAGCAGTTCCAGAGCTTTTCCTGACAGTTGTTTGGCAGTGTGGGCTTAGCTGGACATCAATTAGGCTCCTGCTTCTCTGTTTGCAAACACAATGACCCCTTTCCGAGATAAACAGCAGAGATTTCTTTAAATCATCATTAAATGCTGCTTAGCCAGAAGCAAAGCCTTATGCTAAGGTCCCACAAGAAGTGTCCCACAAATCGTCTCTAATTTAGGAAACAATTGAGATACAAAGCTGTCTAGGAAATAAAACTGTAATTCAGAACTTCTAGCAAAGTATATTCAGGAGAACCAAAACCCTAAGAACTGCCTGTCACACAAAAGGAAATATCAAAATATTATACTTCTGATTGTTTTTAATTCATGCCAGCATGAAAATGTACGGAATTGCTTCTGAAAGACACTCTCCTGTAAATTCACTGGGAATTGTTAGTTAAAAGTAATAACAAGTCCTTTTCCCCCAGAAAAGTGATTGCATGTCAAAGCCCCAGATGTAGGAAGAGGGTGAGACATAGAAAGATAGGGAAAGGAACATCTCATGCAGGTATCTGCCCTTTAAGCTATGAGACCAAAATTCCCAGGTGTTTTGTGTACACGTCTATATAATTTCACACAGACAGAAATGGCCCTGGAGTGGAATGCAGGACGTGTTTGCACCTGCACCAGGCAAGCTGCACAATGATTTAGCACATAAAGTGATTTATGAGATGGAGTTGAAATGAAAGAATAAAGTCAGAGCATCAGAATAAATATCAACAAAGTCATGGCAAATATTTTCCCTTGCAACTTACTCCTTTTAAAAAAGGCAGCAAAAAGGAGTTTATTTACCCATCAGTTAGACACTAGGCTAGGATTTGGGCTGGAGTCCTGGATTCCTGATGGGAAAGGATCATTGTTCTGGTAGCCAGTGAGTTTTCTGAAGAAAGCCAGGCTGGATGGGGCTGGAGCAACCTGGTCTAGTGGAAAATGTCCCATGGCAGAGGGTTGGAGTGAGCTGGGCTTTAATGGGCCCAAACCATTCTAGAATTCTATGATAACTCTATGAAGATACATTTCATTCAAACATTAATCAGCACCAGCCTGTATAATGCTGAGATGTGATGGCCTGGAGAATATTTACTCAGTAATATCTTGTCTGGTAAAGTACTGTGGGTTCTTTCCACAGCAATTTTGACCATTGTTCACTTGCATTTATTAAAACACATCCCCATGAACCATTAATAAAACCATGAAAGTAGGTAAAGCTTTCAAGCCAGAATCAGCTGAAACATCCTGCACCAACTTTGGGGTGAGCCACAACAAAGACAAAAGCTCTGTCAAAGTCTAAAGGTCAGGAGGGAGCAATCAACAAGAAAAGCAAGATTTAGGATGAGCAGAGACAAACTAACATACAAAAGTAGGGTGGGAAGGTGATGGGAAGATTTTGAACATGCTGCCCTACAGCTGACAATGACTATGAACATATTTCAGCATGCCAGCTTAAATATCTATGAGCATTAATTACCAACAGCAGTTTGATGGAGGACACAAAAGGCCAGGTACAGAGCAGGAAGTGTGTTATTCCTCCCTGCTGACAGTGTTTAGTTCCAGCTCCCTGAAAACAAGCTTCAAACACACACCACACTGCGAGGCTACTGTTTTATCTGCTGAGATGGGTGAGGAAGACAGACAGACAGATAAATAATGGGAAAATAAAAGGGCCTGAAACACATTTTGGGGCTGCAAAAGGAGAATGATGTATGGAGAAGAACTAATGAGAAACTGCTGGAGGTTTATGAAGACTAAAGTGGAGTAAATGTAGGGAAATTCCATGACCTCGGTGGGCACATCCAGGGCTCGGAGTGATGGAAAACAGATCCTCCAGGGCCTCTGGAAACAGCAGCCTCTGGGTGTCCAGGCCCAGCTGAACAAAGAGAACATGAAGGAACAAAACTGAGCAAGAGCTCCTACGAGCTCTGAACTAACCCCAAAGAGAAACAGGGGAAAAGGAAAGGGACTAAGTCAATCGTGAGAGAAACTGAAGGTCTACAAGACCTCAGAGCTGGGAACTGGAACCACATGGGAGAGGGAACAATGACAAACACAGAGAAAACCTGTAACTAATCCTCCCTCCACTAAACAGTTGCATTTGTTTTAATTACCCAAGTTAATTCTTTCACCCAAGACATCAGAGAGAAAATGAAAATAGTTGAGGTAACTGTGAGTTGACAGCACTCACAGATGGATAAATTGTCAAACAGAACACTGACCAAGCACCTATTTTCTACAGAAGTCCTTGCAACAGGACAATACAAGCTCCCAGCTAAGGACAGTACCTCGTGTTTGGCTACTGTGTCTTTTTCAGATAGACAGACATTTTTCAGCCAAGGAGATCAAGAATCCACCAGTGCCCTCAGTACATGGAATGAATAAAGACAAACCTAAACAAGACTCCTGAGCTGCAAAACAAACCCAAAGGCAAATGAAATTTGAATGCTCTACTTTCTTTAACAATAAAACCAGAATGTAAGCCTTTAGAAGATGATATCAGGAGGGTTGAATGTCTCAGACAATGTCTAGGAACAGGACTAGGATCCTGACCCCAGCAAGGTTCTGAGTCTGGTGCAAGCAGGATTTTCCTCTGGTCCTTAGTGCACAGTGAGGCAGCCTGGCTGAAGCCACATCCCCAGATAAGAAAAGCACACGCAGGACACTGAATGAGGCAGAGCAAGGGTTAAAGCAGCAGAATTCCCAATTACCTGAGTGGCTTTGCTTATCCCAGGGCTCCTATTGAGATTTATGCAATCTCATATTACACTCGCTTGGCACATGAATTTGTAGTGGGAATCTGGAAGAGAAGGGATTGCTAGCTGGTGAAAAGAAATTGGAAGGCTGTGGTGGGTAGGGTGGGGCCTGGGAGCTGGTAGTGATGAATTTGCCCAATAGCACAGTTCAGCACTGTCTGGGCTGTGCAGCCCAGCATTTATTTCCTAGCAACCAAAAGGCAAGGGAAAAACTCTTCCACTGCATTGGACCACAGCTCCCTTTGGTTTCCTAAAGCCAACAGCCTGACTCCACTGCCCTGCAGAGCTACAAGTGACAGAAATTTGCAGTGCTGTGAGGTCCCTTTCTTTCCCAAACACCAAATGAACTCAGTAGTGTTTCTTTAAGGGACATTTTAACCTCCAGGATGTTCATTTTAATGTATTAAGCTGTGTTTGGGTTTGGTCCGAAGGACAGTCCCAGCAAGGCTTTTGCTAAAGCCAAGCACTGCTGCTCTAATGAATTGTTTTAAGCAGCAGGTATTTCTATTTATTCTGGCATCAAATAAAAACCCGCCCTGGAATATACAGAAACATTCAACATGAACCACTATGGAAAATGTTTTTAATGTGAGAATTCCTTTTCCACTCAGAGAAAACCAGCTAGTCTTTTCGCTTTCCTTGGGGATGAATTCTCTGTTGTGACACTGGTAGGGGACTGGAATCAATATGACACAGAGAGGAAGATTTAAATGAACAGTACAGGCAGGATGACCAGAATTGTCTCCTGCTGTGGACAGGCCACCCAGAGGTGGCAAATGGCCAAGGAAAAGGTAAAAATGTCCCTTATTCAGGTGTTTTACATAGAATAAAAAAAGCCTACTTGGAGACCCAGACCACAGACCCTCATTTGCCAAACCTGGGCATATTTTGAAGTGCTTTACTGCAATAAACAGCCAGGAGATGGGAATGTTTTTCTCAAAACACTGATTCACTTGTGGAAAGAGTCTGGGAAACTATGTTTCTCAATCACCTCACTCTGTGCTTGTTTTTCTCCATGCAGCTCTTCCTTCAGCTCAGCCTGCCCCTCTACAGCACACACACTTACTCTGCTTTCTTTTCCCCAACATCAAGCCACAGAGGAGCACATGTGACTGCAGCAGAGGTAAAGTCATTGTTAACCAGGGCAATTTAAGGATATTTAAGACACATTCTCATTTTCCATTTCCCAATTCCACACTGCCCCCAATTTTATTATTAGCTGAATACAGGCAAGCTTCAGCTTGGATCTGGGGTAACATGTACACTGAGGAATGAAGGCCAAGCTTTGCCCTGAAATATGCAGGATCATTCCTAACTAACCGTAAAGCTGCTTATTTGGCACTGGCAGTGGAAATATTGAACGAAAGGGGCATTCTCAATCTGCTTATGTCACAGAAAGGTTGGATTCTGACAGTGTGCAAGGCTCCAAGCTGCAGCCTGATATTAATAGTGAGACATTAAACTCGCAATTTGGCTGGCTCGGAGGCAGCTCCCTTGGAACACAGATTTTTCTGCAGGAAACGGCAGCTCTGGTTGGAGTCACAGCACGAGGGATGAGCCTGAAGCAGACTCAGGAATTTTGACTGGTGTGTGATGAGGCTGTGTCACACAAAGAGAACCTTCCTGCTCAAACTGTGGGGTGTATCGGAGGTCCCACAGCAGAAGCTGTTGGAACACAACTGTTCCACTCAGGAATATTGTTTTCCTTCTGCCCACCTCCTTTGGAATTCATCCCTTCCCCAGGCTTCCCCAGCCAAGAGGGGCAATGAGCATTAACCAACTGTTTCTTACACAAACATGGTTCTGTTCCATGGTGCAGACAGTGGGGTATCACACCACCAAGGCATACCTACACATTTTCCCCATTTTTGGGCTTGTTTCTGCCATTATGTAACCTTCCACACTACCCTGGCAGCTGGGCCAAAAAAATTTGAACCAAGTCCTCAGAGCAACTGGTTTCAGCGAGGGGCCCCTGCCAGAATACAAATACAAACCTCCTGCTGCTGTTTTCTCGCTGTGTCTGCATGGCAGGCAAAGATTCCAGACAGGTTTTTCAATATGGATCTTTCAGAGCACAAATGAACACCTCTTAGGAGCCATTTAAACGTCATAATCCCACTTCTGAACAACAGCTGGGCCTCAAGGCTTCCACCAGGGGAAGTTTTGCTTCCTTATTTCTCACAATGTAAAGAAAATCAAGGCACTGTCACTGAAAATAACATTACCTACAGCACTCTGAGTCCTCTTATTTCAGTACTTATAATCCAACAGATTCTTTACAGTCTCTTGAACATGACTAAGCAACATTAGATTCTGGAGTTGTATTGCATTAAACCCCCAAGAACAGAACACTCTCTACAGGAGACCTCCCTAAGCCATGCAATCTCCTGTAGCTTTGCACTCAAAATCCTCATTTCACAGAGGTAGGCAGAAGCATTCAGAATGCAAGTGACTTGCCAAATGTCACACAATGAGTCAGTGCCAGAACTGGGAATAGAAATCAGGAGTCTAAGAGTCCAGATTCTCTGCCTTATATAGAGCAGCAGCCTCAGCCTCCTGGTTTAGGAGAGCGGCTGCTCACTGCATTTACAGGATGGCAGCAGGGGCATTGCAAGGGCCAACCTCAGCCATAAGCAGGTGTAAATACACACATGATCTGCTGAGACCATGTTCTTCATCTGTTCAAGTGTAAAGCAAGAAATGAAAGCAAGTTGCTCTTGTAGAGAACTTTGGGGAGTGCAACAACCTCAGCATCACCGTCAAGACCAAATGTGATGTCACTCGCCAGCATCACTTCTTGCTTTCACAGGCAGTCCTGCTGATCTGGAGAGGAATATCTGGGAGCTGGAGTGAGAAACAGGAATCTGGCAACAGCAGAGATGGTTGAAACACCAAGATAAATCTTCATGAGCCAATATGGAGGATCAATGGGCATCTGCCTGTCTCAATTGTTGCATTCATAGTAAGCCCACACTACACTGCTGCTCATATCACCCAGGTATGTGCACAGGGCAGGGAATGATGGCCATAAGAAACCTATTTCTCCCCAACTGGCACCTGTTTTTTGCTGTTCTGACAAAGGAGGAAGATTGGAGAATCTTTTGCATATTTAAAATTTAGTACTACCAACACTAATCACTTTCTCAAGCCAGCTGCATGTCACAAAAACACATTCATTAATTTATTCTTCCTCTGCCTAGATGAAAAAACTGTAAACGTTGGCAGAACAAGGCCAAATGGGCCACAGCAAATGCATAAGAGAAGATATAAGTGCTTTGTTGCCACATAATCGAACTCTCAGGGGAGAAGGTTGGAAAAGCAGGATTGAAGAGAGCAAAGAGGCCAGATTGGTTTTTTCCTAGGAACATCCACCTTCTAAATATCTTGGAAAACTATGCTGGAAAGAGTAACAAGTGAGTTTAACCTTCATTGCTGTGATCTTCTACTTTCTCAACCACAGCCACAGCCTGCAGCAAATTGCAGCACAAGAAATAACTCGGGTATTGTAAGAACAGAGAAGAAGCCATAAAAATATTTCCTTAGTCATGCTGTCTCTGGCAATATAATTCCCTGAATAGAGATCTTCAACAATACTCTCTTTAAATATGGAAAGAGCTCTGACTTTAGTCAGCATCTGTCTTCCATCAGTTTGTCTCTCTCTTCTTCCTTTTTAAACTTCTTTATTCCATCTTACCACAGCCACCTCCAGGTGCAGGCACACAGTGTAAAAACCTTCCTCGGTGGAAGTGTGTTTTCCATTGGACACAGAATAAATGCATTGTGAGGGATTCCAAATGGAAAAAACTTGGACACAGAGGGCAGTCCTTGCTTGTGCATGTGTCCACCAGCTCCTGATTTCCTCCTTTCACCCGATCCCCACATCAGGGAGGGAAGGACCTGCATTCCAAGATGAGCCTTCCACAGGCTCTTCCCTCCCTCCTCTGCATCACCCACTGTCAACATAACCCCTGCAAGTGTCTCCCTGAACACTGGAGTATAAGAACAGCTGAAAATTAGGATCCATCCCAGATTTACAGAGAATGAAGGATATAAGGGACCACTTGACTTTGAGGCAAATCTAAAAAAAATCACACCATCATCACAGAGAGGATGTTGGGCTGTGCCTCCAAACACTGCTTCTACTGTGGGGATTAAAAAAACCCTGGGAGAACACAGTGAAGGTTACTGCTACCTGAGTGAAATAAATAAAGTATTTAATGTGTGGGATGTAAGGACCCTGTGTATGCAGGCTTTGGATACAAGTAAAGGCAGTTAGGAAGTAGGAGGAGCAGGAGGCTGAAAAGAAGATTTAACTTGGCTTTCCTACAATGAGGTATTCTTCTCCAGTGTCTGAGTGCCAGCTTGATCTGGAAATGTCACACAGGTTCTTACAATGGGAAATACACTAATACACTCCTTAGTTAGCAAATCCTTGTTTGAGGTGAGAGAGAATGAAAGGAACACTATGCAGACACACCACAAGGCAATTTCTTCCACGTCCACTCCAAAGTATTTCTGCTTACAAATAATTTCTGAACCCAGAGACCTCCAGGGCTTAGAAAGGGTTAAAATTGAATGGATTATTTATAGTTCATACTCTGCTCAGCTAATCCATATTTGCATCACAGAGGTACACAGAACAGCAAAACCAACATTACAGCAAACCAAAGAGTGAAAGATTGCCCAGAACAGTTCTCTTAGCATAGAGGTGGCTATCAAAATACCCTCCCCCTGCTTCTTGGACTTACCCACAGTGTCACAAGGCTCGTCTTTGTGCACGCAGAAATCTGTCCTAGAAGGAAAAACAGAACAGAAGTGAAATGTATCCTGTGCCTCCAGACTCTGGGCTAGGAAAAAGCAGTGGTGCACGACTCACATATCATAGGTGTTGAGGTCTAGGGATTTTTTAAGGCTGCTGTGCAGTCTACACGATGACAACATAGATAGCAGCACTGATTGCTACTGAGATAGATTACAGGCAATTATGTGAATCAGCCCCATATACCACAGTCCAACTTAACAGACTTAAGATTTAGCACTGCCTCAGTCTGCAATGTCACACTTATTCCACAAGTGGGTTAAAACTGAAGCTCTTCTTCTCACAAGAGAATTGTAACAAAAGGAGCAGACACCCTGTGATGCACCCTAAAAGATAGCAGGAGTAGGGGAAGTGTAAGGCACAGCCTGAAGGCACAGAACTAATAATGTGTACCCAGAAATCCTCAATTCTTCAAGTTTTTCCTTCTTCTTCCACTAGAACAGAAAAGAACACGAAAGAAGCAGGACTAAACAGAGAATAACAGATGTTGACATGGAAGAAGAAAGAGAATTCCAGGATTTGCCACGTAACAGGTAAATTGCCTACACTGATTACAGTCAGATTTCCCCTTTTATGGTTTGAATCCAACACAGAGAGGTTCAAGAGACTCCACTTGGTTCCCCATATCTCATGAAAGCAGGAGAAGACACTACAGATGCCACTGGCACCCACAAATCAATGAGCTGTATTAAACAGAAACAGAATAAAAGCCTTGAAGCTCACCATCACAGCACTGACACTTCATGTGAGAAGATTTTGTACATGAGATCCCTCATGACAGAAGAACAAGTGTATAAAACAAGTCTATGGGGGGAAGCATTTTATAACTAAATTGATAGCTTGAATACATTTCAATAAGCACTTAGACCTAAACTTTTAGGAGCTCTCTTCACCAGGGCTGCTTTGCAGTGCAATCCACAGTAAAGAGGAGCTAGAGAGAAACATCACACATGCCAAAGCATTAACCCAAGGGAAGCTGAGGAACTGTAGTCTCTATCACCATGGCTTTCCTCATTCACCCTGGGAGGAGGCAAGAGAATCCTATTAGTACATTTGGAATGTGCCATTTAAAATGCCTGAGTCCCCGTGGGATTTGGAGTTTAAGAGTTTGGCAGGAGGAAGATCAAAAATACTTAGAGAAAGATAAATACTTTTTAAAAAAGTACTTAAGAGAAATATAAAAATTGATAAATATTAAAAGTGTTCTTTCCTTGAACAAAGTTATGAAACTAGGGTTTATAGGGAAAGGGACTTAAGACCCAGGACTGTGGCTGATGAATCCAGACCCTCCACACCAAACTCCTTTGAAAGTCACAAATCAAGCTGTCAAGGGCTTGGAAGGAGAGCACAAACAGCCATTACCAGCTCTTGTTAAGCAGACATTGAAAACCAACCATGCTTCAGTGCAGAAAAACCATAACAACCATCACAGCATTAAAAAATCAGACAGGAACCAAACAAAAATCGGAAGCTGCGACCACACACCAGCCCCAGCTTTCATTTTTCACTGCAGCCTAACTGTGTCTCGACACCTTGGCATTCCAGCCTTTCCAAGGAAGACTAATGACAGTCTCCGGACGGAGCTGGCACCAGCGCGCCTGCTCGGCTTCCCAGAGCCAGCTTGACAGAGGTTTATTTAAGGACTTATTATGTTATATAAACTGGTAAATCAAACAGATGCTTTTCTTGTGACAACAGATAGCTCAACTATTAGTGGATGGCAGGAGGCCACAGCTAGAAAAGCCTCTCTCTCTCTCTCTCTCCAGAGCCTGTCCAGCCCTGCAAATAATGCACAGAAATTCTGCTCCTTGTGCTGTCCCACACCAAAAGGTGTCTGGCAAATTCTGGCAGCTCCACAGAGGAGTTACCACAACAGACCCATTAAATAATGGGTCTGTAAATGATCCTGCACAACTTGCAGACTCTCCTACTGAGGTAGAACAACCCTTGTGTGTGAAGAGAGTGCTGTGGTGCTGTTTGGTCAAGGAAGGGCTTGAAGCACATCAGCAGCCGAACTGGACATCACTGGCAATTCAAGTATAAAATCTGCTCAGTCCATCCTTAAAATTGTCATAAACACAAGTCCAAGAGACTCCATCTTCTATTCAAATATATGTACAAAAATGCCAGGATTTAAACCATCTGGACCATTGCAAATATTGTACCCCAAAACTCCAGGGCCAAATGGAAAAGCACATCCAGACCTTTACTCACAAACAAACTTCATGGGTCTCACTCTTCTTCCAAAGGCAAGGAGACACCTTATCACAAAACCCATTACTGAAACTCCCGCAGTCCTACAGCCTGGAAAGTTGTTAAGAATGATCTGCCTCACCTTTAAATCCCTGCCACAGCAGGGATTTAAATGGCCCCATCCTGGCACCTGAAACTATCTGCTTTTAAAAAGGTTTCAACCACAGGTGTCTCTCTGGCACATTTTTGAGCTCAACTGCATCTATATTTTTGAATTGAGTGCCTGACGTGACTGATACTATAATGATACTCAAGAAAACAGAAAAGATATTTTAATATTCATTGCATGTGCAAAGGTCTCTTATCATAGAGACAGAGTTCTGTTAGCAGAATTTTTTACAGAACTTTGTGGGAATAAAACTCTTTCTCCAGGAGCTGCAGTTCAAATCCAACATCTTACCTTATCACACGAGGTATTGAAATCACAGCTCTAGCTGTGAACCAGTTTTACTCTTCCCTTTTAGCCACTGACTGAATCAAGCCAGACACAAGTTCTCATCCTAGGACCTGTGAAATTCTCAGTCATTATCATGTGTGGTACCCAGCAGAGGGTTTCCATTATCAAAGTACAACAATTCTCAAAAAAATGACAAGTCAGTTGTTTTGTTCAATAAAAATAACCAGAAGAGCTCAGAACTCCTCCTAGAGTCACTCTTCCATCTGGCACCAACCAACTGGAAAAAAATACCTAACTGTGCTAAGCTAAACTCTGCAATTCAAGTCCTTCCTGTGAGAAAGAAGGACAGTAGTTGAACTGTGCAACAGGAATAAGAACTATTCTGTTAAATGGCCATTCCCAGCATCCTTCAAATGACATCTTTTGACCAGTCTAACCCTGCGGGGTCATAAAGCTAAAGGACAGAGGAAACTGGTACAGTCCAGAACCTGCCAAAATAAACTTTCCACATCCATAGGTGCATTTAGCAGCACTATGTGCCCAGTTTCCTCAATGCACAGTGAATTCCTCCATTTGCCCATTTAATGTGAAGGCAAAGTGCTGGAGAAATGTGGAAGGGAGGAACAGGCTGCAAATGGAACAACTACACCACTGTGTCAGGAAAAAACAAGTCTTTGCTTAAAGACAGCTCTGAATCCTGTTCCTGTCAGTGTTGGGACATTCTTTGCTCTGCTGCCACATCACCTTTAGTCTAATAGGTGACCCAAACACCTCCAGCCAGGAGCTGGGACAGTATCAGTGTGCCTGAAGATTTCCCAGGGAATGCAAAAGACAGAAGGATCAAGAGGGGGAATGTGTTTCAAATGAGACATGCTTCTAAAATCACTAAGACACAGATTCTGCAGACAGAAGTTATTCTGGTCAGCTGCCTGTTAAAATATGAAGTACATCATCCAAAGATGCCAGTGATCTGAATTTTTGTAAGTTCAAAACCAGAATTTGAATGAGAAAAGCCTGATGATTACAGAGACCACAACACTATATTCAGACCTTCAGGGCTGTGGCAGACTATTCTGACTGTCTCATTTATTTACTGAGTAGGACAATGGTGCACCTTATTTCACAGGCACCGTGTGTCTCTTACCTGGAACTCAGGAGGATACTATTAAAATCCCACAGGAGGGATATTTGCCACCTGAGTAATCTACTTTTGCATACAAATGAGGGTATGGGAAACATCACTCAGGGGTGAAGTTTCAAAAGGCAAGCATGCCTTGGTGTTTCAAATGAACCCAGCCAGACTGGAACCAGAGGGATTTCTTCAGAGCTTGACCCCAAAGAATCTGTTTCTAGTCCTGAAAGCAGCTGCAGCTGCTGAAAATTCAGCTTCTGCTTTTTCTGGCGCAATTGCTTGTGCAGGACACGCTGCTGCTCCCACATCCTCTACCACTGGTCCATCTGTACAGTCTGGGGAGGGTCCAGGGACACACACACACACTTCCAAAGCCAAGAGGAGAAAAATTCATTTCCCTGACACAGGAATGGGGCTGTTGGGCCAGAAGTCTTCCAAACAATGCAGCATCCTCCATGTGGCAGAAGCAGGATGGGTTATGGATGACAGAACACAGCAAGAAGGAAGGAAAGACTCCAAGTACACACTGCTGGCCTATCCAGTAGGAAAAATGCTGCTCCAATGCACAGCCATGTGCTCCCTGGCCTGAACTTTCTCACCAAAGCTGAATCTAGTTTCTAACCCAACCAAACCTGTACTTTCCCAGCTATTCCCACTGCAAAACCCTGCAGATCCATTGAACAATTCCTCCTACGAATTCTTTCTACAGTTCTTCCTCCTCAGATGTCTGAGTCCAACTCATTTAGCCTCACATTATGCATTCCATTTTAAAAGCTGCAGAGAGTCTGCAGAGATTAAATGCTCTCCTCATTCCCCCCACCCTGCACTTGGAGCCCATCAGAAGAGATTCTCTCTGCCTCACTTGTCATGCAGGACAACTGGATGCCCAGATGAGTTTAACAAAAATGTTAGTTATTTATTTAGGCCCTGATCCAGTGCAGCACATGCTTAACGATAACCAGGATGTGCAGCCTGTTGACTTCAAAGGAACTATTCCCTCTGTCTAAACTGTTAAGTATCTCCACAAGTGCCTGGTGGACTCCAGTGAATACAAAGGAGGGAGCAGGGTTTGGGGGAGCTGCACGCACATCTGTGGAGGAGCTTTCTCAGGAGCTTTGGACTTATGCCCTGCTCACCAGCTCTGACTGAACACTCACCAGAATGCCATGGATAGTTTGTAGTGGGGCTGTTGACACAAATCTAACACAAGAGAGTATTACAATCAGGATGGCAGTTTATGTGAAAACATGTATTTCTACTTAAATTGTTGGCAGAGAAAATAGGTGAAAGAGGTGAATAATACTGAACTGCAATACAGACATTTCCTGTCTCAAACTGGGGAAGAAGGGGTAGGAGGTAGTGTTTTTCTACACCTATGAGCATTCATATTATGCCATAATTTTGTGCTCACTTTAATTATTCAGAGCTCACTTCTGTAATAATGAATACTTCATTTGCATCTTAAAGGATGCAAAAAACTGAAAACACCATGGATTTGCTACTCAAAATTTGTGGTAACTGTGGGGAACATAGGACTTGCACTGTACTGTGAGGTTGAGCTCAGGTAGTTAAAGACTGTTGTCCCTGTAGCACCCTTTTTCTTGCTTTATCTGATGTGCTTGACACATCAGTAAGTTCAGAGCTCCAGGGTGCAAAGAATTTTGCTCAAGTATTTCTACAAAGATCATTTCACATCTGAAATAAATGCAGGAGTTTTCAAATACACAAACCAATCACAACCTCCTCTACTTCAGTTGTAGAGGAGAGCTGTTAAAGTGGTTATTTCCTCGGGCAAAGAGAGAGAAAATTAATGTAGTTTATGGTATTTCTTTCCCCCTTTCTTTAGGAGATAACTCCCTCCCCATGCTGACACACTGTCTGCTCCTCTCAGACTGCTCAGTTGATTCATCCCTAATTGCACACAGAGAACTTGAGCTCAGTTGTGTTCTCAGTTCCACACCTCCTTTCTCCTAGGAATGAGGGCTCCAGAACCTCCCCTATTTTTTCACTCCAGCTGGTGTGAGAAAAAGGCACCCCCTGTGCCACAGCCACATCCTGATCCTCACTGTGACACAGAACAGTGACCACAACTGTGACACTTTGGCTCAAGAGGAAAGATGCTTTTGTACAACCTTGTCAAAATTGCACAAAAGACAGATCACTTTCATCTGAGGCATCTGAACAGCAAATGTATAATCTTTTTCTTAGATTTCTGCTTGACCAGATAACTCCATCATTGACCCTGGGCATTATTAGATGAAGCAAACTGAAAAACCAGACCTTCCCATACCTGGTCACAAAAACAGCAGCATCCACGGGAGGGGTGTCATCCCTGGCACCAGGAACCTGGTTGTTACCAAGGTATTTTGCCCCACCATATTCTTCATTTTGCCACTGACAGAAGCTCTCCAGAGATCTCTCTCCATGATGTCCAATGGACAACTTTGCCTTTGGGGGGGGCGGGGGGAAAGAAGAAATACAAAAGGAGAAATATCAGCCACAGTCTTTAGATAAAGCATCAGACCTCTCTGTAACAGTTAACTCCTGAGACTGGTTTGCAGCTACAAGCAGACAGAGATTTACCAGCATGGATAAATAAAAGGATTCTGATTCCTTTCGCTCCCACAGCCCCTGTACTTCCCACCTTTAACCCTGCCTGGTGAAGTAGAACAGACAACTCCTCACTGTTGTTTGAGAGCACGAACGAACACACACACACACAGGTTGAGTGTCGGAAGAAAGAAGGGAGGAAGTTTTATTTTTTACAGCTTTTATACAATTTTTTGAGACCCCGTGGATTGGACAGGGAGATCTTCTCCTGTCCATTTCTATTGGCCTGGACAGAAGTCCATTAAACTCTTGTTTATCAGGAATGGAATGAAAAACAAGAAGGACAGTTAGAAAAATACATTTTGTTTGTGCGATAGTTTTGTGGGAACTTGAGAGCAATTTTACAAAACAACCGAACAGTTCTGACTCCAAATTAGAAGGCTTATTTTCAGGGCGACACCTCACAATTTGTGATGCTGAGGCCAGACCTGCCCCACATCCCCCTCCCACCCTCTGGGAAAACACAATGCAATTCCAGGAGCAGAGGAGAAAGGAATTGGAACTCACAGGGCGATTGTGAAGCAGGACTAGTTTGGTGACTCGAATGTTGACTTTAATTCCCAGGCTTTGATGCTGGAACATGTTGTACACCTATCAAAAAGCAAAGAAAACAGCCAGAGTGTATTAGTAGCAATATCAAGACCTAGTAATAGTTGAAGAAACTAATTGTGACTAAAGTTAGACACTTGTCCTGCTAAAAACTGACAGAAAAAACTCCCCTAAATGGATTGTGCTACCACACTCAATAAAATAAAGGCTTTTTAAGAGTTACTGTGGAAAGGAGAAAAATATTCCCAAGGAACTCTAAACATAAAGTCTCAGGAACATGGACATACATTATGAAGCATCCAACTAACATGGATCTTCAGCATTTAAATATCAGAGATATCTGAATGCAAGATGAAATAATGGTGTGTTTTAGACTTCAGGAAATAGAATGGAAAAGCAATTTCCCTCTGTTATTTTCATATCTTATATAAGAGAATAGTAATAAGGCAGCACATAATGACACAAGCCTCAGGAAATACAAAAATAGCACCGGAAACTACCTTACTACTTTCTCCAGATTTTGCATTCCAGCTCAGATACTTCACCTCATTTTTATAGGTTAGAATATAAGATCTTAATTGACGCCAGAATTTGATCCACCCAATTCTCTGTGTTTTAACTAGATGGTATCAAAAAAGGTGAGGGAAGGGTTTATTTGATAAAGGTGTAAAATGCCGCATAAAAGGTCTTGGGTGAGTATTGTATCACCTACTTTATAAAAAAACCCAAAATCAAGACCAGTGAAGAGAGACTCCTGACAAATGGGAGGCAGGTTTGGCCCCAGGTAAGCAATATTCCTTCCTCTCAGCTCATTTGGCTACAAGCATCACCCGGGCTCAGTAACTTCCTACAGCAAACCTGAGACACGAGCACATCTTGCACATTATGTTTTCAACGCTCTGTATTTTTCCTACTTGTGCAAATACTCAGGAATGTGCTCAGTGGAAGAGTGCTCTGAAGCTCTCCAGTGTTTGGGGTTGGATTTAAGCACACATGTAAATGTTTCCTACAATTTAGGCACAGACTGCAAGACAGAGCTACTCAATATTTGACCCAGTGACCTTCAGCCGAGCACAATGAGCCATTTATCTTCCCTGGGGCTGCCGTACAAGTGCACACAAGGGCTGGCACGATTTGCTTAGCCTGGGGATGTGCTGGTAGAGCAGTTGAGGCCTCTCACTACAGACCTGGGGGGGATAAACTTGACACTTGCAGAGAAGGGCTCTGACCGCTGACCCCTGTGTAAGTGGAGAGCTGGACGTTCAGCTGGGACGGTCACTGGGGCACCACACTGATGGAGTCAACCCCTGCTGCACCACTGCAGAGGCTGGGATGGATGGATGGATGGATGGATGGATGGATGGATGGATGGATGGATGGATGGATGGATGGATGTCTTTGGTTTCCCAGCTCTCCACTAGCTCTGGCCATCCAATGAAGTTTCCACTCATGAAAGGAGGCTAAGTCCAGCAAACAGGTCCTTATCACTGAGCCTGCACTGGTGGTGCTGATGCTTGGCTTCCCATCAGAGCAGACAAGCTGTCTCCAGACCCGGCACGGACACATCCAAACCCCACCGACTTCCAGAGGGTTTTTTCCCCTGACAAAACTCACACACCAAGCACCAGCTGCTGGAGAGTTCAGGATGTCATCTTGAAAGCTGTCTGGCCTTCCTCCTTTTCTCTTGTGCTCTCTGTCCTAAAGGTAACTCTGACTACACTTTTATTCCCATCTACCAGTGATCTCAGAGGAGCTCAAGCAGCAGCAATTGGATACTAAACCAAAAAAAAAAAAATTCCACTGGGAGTGCAAGAGGCCCCACTTTGCTTGTTTATTCAAGCTTTGTTTGCTTATTTTCTTAAATGAAGCCCAAAGGAGCCCCAGACAGTTTGCTAGGCAGTTTGTGTAGCCCAGCAGGAACAATAACCTTTCCCTCAGAGAGGGAGATCACTTAACAGTTACAGACAACACACACTTGACTTGGAGAAAAATTAATTTGCCAATTAAAATAAGTAGTATACAGAGAAAAAAAAAAAAAGATAAATCAAAACAACACCTTCCTCTCACCTCATCTTTACTCCTGCATTCCTGACTCCTTCCCCCTCACCCAGACCCATGCAGGTAGATGGGGAATGGGGAATGTCCTCGGCAGTACAGATGTACAGCTCTCTGTGCTGGTCTTTCCTCCTCACACTCTTCCCCTGTTGCAGTACGGATCCCTTCCATGGGCTGCAGGTCCCATCAGGAGAACCTGCTCCAGCACAGGCTCCTCTCCTCAGCTCACAATGTTCTTTGGGGAACAGCCACCTGCCCCACCATGGTCTCCCCACAGGCTGGAGGGCAACCTCTGCTCCAGCACCTGGAGCTCCTCATCCTCTTGCTCTGACCTGGTGCTCACATGGATTTTTCCCCTATTTTTTTCCACTATGTAGCTTTTTTCCCCTCTTTTGAAGATATTTTCACAGAGGCACCCCCAGCTCTCCTGACAGGCTCTGCTGTGCCCTGTGGTGAGCATCTGCATCCGGTGTGGGGCAGCTCCAGGTCTCAGCCCCACTTCCAGCTGCACCCACACACTGTCCTTTCAGAGGGAAACTTCTCTGGGATCATGGGCTTCAAGGCTAGAAGGAATCCCAAGGAGAAGGCAAACAGACTTTTAAATGATTTGATTAAAAAACTGACTCTGATACAGCTCAGGTTGTTCACAGCTGAAGTTAAACCAGGCCGTGCCAGGTAGGCTGTGCCCAAAAGAAACATCATCACAGAATACAGCTGAATTTAAAATAAAAGAATTCCAATACACAGGCCTTTCCTGCTAAGAATGGAATTCCATCATGGCAGCAACAACGTTCTGCTTTTCTCACCCAGCCAACAAGGAAACCAAACTCCACAGCCTCGGTGTGTTCAAGCTCAACACCACATCCAAGTGTCCATCAGCAGCACATGACAAGTGAGGTGGCTGGGATAACTGGTACCAGAGGACGAGGAATGGCATTTCCCAGTGCAGATGTTCTTAAGATTTCCTGCTGCATGGACAGAGAGACTGAGTCACAGACACCTCCCTGCCCACTCCCAACACCGCGGGCCACCCTTCCTCAAGCCTGCAATTCCATCACACCCTCCAGGCTGCTGTGACTACTTCCAACAGAGGAAAAGGAAAAATATTTAGGGTGGTTTAGAACCTTTTAATAAAATAAGGCAGCTGGGAACAGAAGTGTCAGACCCTGCCATGGAACCAAATGCAAAGGTTACTGGTTTAGGACACCACCACAAGTGGCAGAAAGCAGCTTGGCTGGAAGAGAAATGGAGGTTCTGGATCACTGGGCTGAAAAGAAGGGATGGGAAAAGTTGTCAATGTGACTGAAGTGTTGTGGGTGCCCTGCTGCAGGTGATCTTCTACACTGTAGTGACTTCTCTGTGAGGAGTCATCAAAAGTAGAGAGTGAGATCTGGAAACAGGAGATATGGTAAAGAACCATACAAAACAAACAAAAATGGAAGGGGAAGTGCAGTAGAACAACAAGAAGAATAAAGCCTCTCTCTGGCATCTCAACCCTTCACCTGAATTTCTCTGACAGAGCTTTACTGTACAGAATGCCCAAAAGAAAACAGGAAAGCTTGAAGGCTGGACCCTCCTCCTCTGTTTGCATTCCTCCTGCCTTTCTTCCTCCTTACAGCTCTGACATGGAAGGAGCAGAACAAATGCAGTTTTGGCATAAGCTGTCCAGGCCTGCCCCAGCACGCACAAAGCAAACGCAGACATAAGGAATTGGGCTGAGAGAGGAACTAAACTACATCAT
Organism: Erpornis zantholeuca; assembly: GCA_013400515.1. Taxonomy (NCBI): domain Eukaryota; kingdom Metazoa; phylum Chordata; class Aves; order Passeriformes; family Timaliidae; genus Erpornis; species Erpornis zantholeuca. Next base: position 202,051 of record VZTN01018279.1, read on the forward strand.
TTTAATTTTTTTTTTAATTCTCAAGAGCTTCCTCTGCAGGTGGACGGTGGGAGGGAGACGTGTGTGTTTCAGATGTTTTGGAGCTCAGAACAGCAACCCTGAGGGTAAATTGACTTTTTTTTCTTCCCTAAGCACTGCACACAAGCAGAAGCCTTCCCATTGCCTTGGCTGCTGGATGAGGTTTGGACAGCAGAAGCATTAGTCAGGTTACTGAGGTTGTCTTTCTCTTGTTTTGAAAAGTGCTATAGGATTTCTAACACTCACCTAAAGCCAAGCTTTCAAATTACTCCTTTAAACATTATGAAAAAGAGCATATTCATAGCTCTTTGTAAGATATAATTGGCATAACTCTTTCTCCTGGGGCTGCTGGAGCAAAAAGAGAAATCTGTAGACAGTGATCAAACACTGAAATCCTTTCCCTTATGTCCCTGTTCCCCTCATGAAAATTCCAGACCAGGGTAAGGGAGCTGATTATCAGTGGCAGCTCTGGAGCCTTTTTATGCCATCCCCCAAGAGCACAGACATATAAATCCATCAATGCAAGCATGATAAAAAGTATTTTATCTGCTTTTTTAACATTTAAAAAAACCCTGACAGGGGAAATCCAAAATGAAAAAGAATCTGTGGAGCATAAAATCAGACTTCAGAGAGTAAAACAGTATCATTCCTAAAGAACAACATAAGAATTTTCCCTCTTAATGACATCCAAAGGATCACTAACTTCAAGTTCCTGCCTGCTGCTGTGAGGAGCTTCCACAGTAATCGCATGGCTTAGCAACAGCTGCAGTAGAACTGACACAGCAGGAACTTACCCTCCATGCTGCCTTCTCTGAGAAAAAGGCAAGCTCCAAACCAAGCCACAGTTGTAATTTATCCCAAAACCCCAGAAATGCACTTAGGGGACAAAAAAAATCCCAAACCAACCCAACTCCTTTTTTTTTTTAGGTTTTCAAACCCATAGAGAGCAGCTGTTAAATTACTATGTTGTGGTCTTGGAAATTCAGAAATTCAGACATCTCTGTCCCTAAGTGCTCAGAGGGTCAGTCTGGATGGGACTTGGTTTGCAAAGTCAGCTCTGCACAACTGCAAGGAGTCAACATCCACAACTCACTGTACAGGGACTGGTTGAAAACAGTCACTCCTCATCCTTAACAACGCAACAGCCATGGACAGGACTTTCCAAAGTGCCTCATCCTCATTTATCACTGTTTGAACCAGTTACCTCCAGAACCACTTGAATCAGTTCTCCAGAAGGCTGAAAATCTAAACCATGAAGACCAGCCACAGTACAGGCCAGGGCAGTTCCTAGAATCTCCTCTTTCCTTTACTGGTTGCTTCTTTCAGATGAGAAGCAAACATAAGAGCAAACAAAAGCATGAAAGTCCTGCAAGAACAGAACATCCATCCTAACAGCTCCACATGGATGAAATGAAATGAGAAATTATAGTTGCCAGATGCAGACTAACAGAATGAGTGAGCAAAATAAGCATGTTTTTAAGCTTGTTTTCTCACAAAGGCACTTGGGTTTGGAATTCAGAGGAAGTTTTAAACACTGGTGACTACAGAAGCAGGGCATGAACAGCAGATGCTCTCAAGCCAAAGGTGAGACAAGAACTGGAATGCAGAAACTGCAACAAAGCTCAATAACAAGGGAGTTTAACTTAGAAAAATAGATCAGCACCTATATTTAGGTAGCTGGTTTTGCATTTCCAGAGTTCTGCTGGTATCTCTCCCTGTCCATGTTCTTCCATTCCTCATGCCTACAGCCTCACTGCCTTGCAAAGGCTGCAGCTGTGCATGGTGGCATTTGACAACAACTTTATCACCTGCTTGGAAAATCATGCAGAATCAAATACCTTGCCAGAAAACAGGGAAAGATTTCTTTTTAGCAGTGGTGACTTAAAAAAAGCCAACTCATATCCCTGGAGCTGTGCTTTTTCCTACTCATATGTTACAGAGTACCTCAGAGGGAAATTCTTCCGTGATCTTGGAAAAATATGTCTTATAATTTCAAATATTGGTTTAGTAAATGAAAGAGCCTGCACCTCTACAGTGACAGTCACAAGCATGTCTAATGTGAGTCTATTCTCTGTTCAGGGGGATGGAACTACAGACTATCATTGAAAACACAGCATTTGCTACACAAAGTACTACCTGTTATTTCTGGGTTCCAAAATGGGTTTGCTGTGCTTTTTAGCTGTTATTCTAGAGGAGGGTGGTGGGGTTTTTTTTCACTAAGATTCTCATTCACCAAGGGAGCAATAAACCTGTATTTTGCAATGCTGACTTTTTTCCCCTTCAGAAATTCTTGTAACATAAATAGATATTAAATACTTTAAGGCAGATCACTTTATTTAAAATGTCTATAAATATAAAATGCATTAATAAGACCTCTTAATGCTTGTTTTGTGGTTTAACAGTAAACGTAATGGCTTACAGAGAGGAGTTAAGTTAATATACCCCTGACCAGTAATGTTCTATTTGCTTAAATGCAAGCATCCAAGCCAAAATTAACATTCTGGTTTCTTTTAGAGGCAGCCTGCCACCCTGCAGTATAGCTGAATAAGCACTGCCTAATATCATGGGGCAAATCCTATCCCTCAGCTAAAAGTCACCCAAGGCTGAGAGGGAGGCAGGAAACAAAGATCCCAAGCAGTCAATAGCTTGTCTCAGGCCTACCCAAACCACACAACTACCTCTTTGAAATATAATTTTTCTGAATTACTCTTCAGCTTCTTTTCCTGGGATGAAGGTCAGCTCTCATTACACAAATGTAACATTGAAATCCCCTTTGATTTGCCTGGATTTCACCTGGTTTTATTGCCACAGAATAAAGGATTTATGCAATGATGCCATCTATGTGTTTGCCTATAATTATTTCTCACTCTCTTTTGGTCTTGCCAGTCACTCACAAGCAGTTTCCCTCAGAGGCCTTAAAAATGTTCCTAAGAGCGTGGGAATGTAGGTGGTCAAGGAGAGCCTCTTCCACTGCCCTTCTGAAGGTTGAAAAGCTGAAATATGAATTTAAATCCTCTCAGACATCAGCAAAAACTCACATGAGTGAGCCCCCAGGAGCAATGACTTAACAGTGGGAAGCATTTCAGCTGGACCTTGCACCTGAGGAGATGTCACATGAATGTATTCCTCATCCAAGAGTCCTCTTCCATGTGCTCTCTCCAGTGTCTAGTAAAGGGGTGAGCTCACACTACAGCATCGGAACCTAGCTTAAAAATCCATCAGCCTAATCCATTGGAAACTAAGCTTCAATATTTGTTTAATAAATGGGTTTAGAGAACCCAACCCATCCATCAGCACCTCCCCACACAGAGTTATTCACACCTGGCAAGCTGATGTTGCTGAGATGTTCTGCAGTACCTCAGCCCAGACAGACAACAGGATTCAAAGACCCACAGCCATCTTTTGTTTAAGACTTGGTCCATCAGTGTGTTCATCCCCAACAACCTTCACAGGCTAAAAAAGCTACAGAGATCCCCAATGGCCACAATGAAATCATTGATCCACTGGCATGAGGATCCTCAAAAGTAACTGCAGAGCCACTGCAGTGGAGCCCCATCAAGTGACAACTGTCAGAGCACACTGGAATGGAAAATAAAAGGTAGAGGAAGGGACACAGAAAAGCAGCTCTTTAATGGAAAAGACTAATCAAACTCCCTACTCAAAATCAGCAAAGCATCTCCCTTCAGGAGGGCTCCCTCACACCACTGCTTGATGAAGGAACACAAGACCTCTTAAAAAGCTGTTGTTCCATAGCTGCTTTATGCTGAGCATCCATCTCTTCACTGGGAAGCATGACCAGGCAATTACTGTTCTGAACTGTTATTTTTTCCCTAGCCAATTTGCTGCTCATAAACACCAATAGAGGCACAGTGAGGAGAATGAGCTGTTCCTGGATATTACAATAGCATGGGCAAAGGAATATAAGCTTCCTTCAAGACTTTCAAATGCCTCTGGAAAGACCCCTGCAGCCTCTGAGCAGAGTTTTCCATGTCCACATCCAATTTAGCCATCACCTCCTTACTGGCACTGCCAACAACTGAGTGAGCATTCCCTGTGGGAGGCTTTGTGTTCCCTTATCAGCTGAGACAGAAGGCCCCACTACAAGGACACCTCACAAATTAACACCCACAGATCACATGAGCCTGTGATTTCCAAAAGTTCCCCTCACTCCTGAAAGATACCCTTAGGATTTCTAGAATGACTTTCAAGCCCAGCTCCATCAACTACTCCTAGGTATGATCAGCACCACTTCATGCAGCCCCACAGGTCCTGGGGTGGAAAGAGTGGGATCAGCCAGCAGTTTGGTGTAAGTTTGACACATTTTCTACATCAAGGGAAGCAGAATTTTTCCATTGTGTAAAAATCAGAGATAAAAGTCATTTTGGACTTAAAGCCAGGTTTTCTGCTGGAAATCAAAGGACTGCTGACTTCAACTGACTATAACAGTGACCCATATCTCTTGTGAAACAGGTGTGCCATAGGAATCTTTAGGAACCTAAGAAACATTGAGACAAGACCATCTCTCCACTGTGAATTACCCTCCTCCAAGGTAAAACACAGCAGCACCAAAAAACTTGCAGAAAACACCACTCCTGAACAATTATTTCCCCTAAGTGAAAACTTGCATTTTCAGTTTTTAAAAATGGGTTTTTATTGTGGCAAATACCAGGAATCACACAAGTGGAGAAGAGGCACATTACACAAGAAAACCAAAACCTTTTCTTGTACCTGAAGGTCAAAAACAGTCGTTGATTTCTGCCATCAAGTCAGCTTTATCCTACCCTGGATATGACCTATTTATTCTTGTTTCTTCTTTTGAGAGTAAAGGGCCTACTTACCATATTCATAACTGTGAGGATGAACCTTTGGGCAGCCTCTGCTCCGTGGTACTGGACCATGTCAGCATCTGCCACCACCAGGGTCTCCACCGTGTACTCGCTGGTGAGGCGAATGGCATTCCTCCTCTCCCGCCAGTCACTCGTGGACTTCAGTTTCTTTTGTCTCTTCTTTTCTGAAAAGTCAAAATACCTTTTAAGGCTGGCAGATCATGATAAAACACTCCCATCCTCTTCAACAAACATTCTCGTGCATATTCAGGTTGTAACAATCGCTAAATTAAAGTGTTCTTGGCTGGTTAAAGAAGGCACCAAGAGGTTCCACTGCAAGGACATCTGTGCCTCTGGGTGCAGAGACCACAGATGATGGGCTAAGAGGGAAGAGGATGGGAAAAGTTCAAAGTTGTCAGATATTCCTGGAGCCAACTTTCTCATCAGTTGCATTTTGCCTTACTACCAGCAGTACTGGAGCAATGCAACAGAGCGTAAGATAATCTCAAAGCTTTCAAATTAAATCAGATTGTTTTGGAACACTTATTACTGGCCAACTGCAGAAGTCTCTGGCTGAAACCCAGAAGAGCAGAAGGTCAGGCCAGATAAGACCTTCTCAGGCCTTCTCTGCTCATTTATTGCTGTTGGCCTGAGCAGCAGCATCAGCAGCTGGTGGCCACCTATGAGCAGAACTCATGAGCCTCTTTCTTGGGGCTGTGACCCAAAACCAGGGGACTCCCTGCACCACCTGATTTATGAACTTCAGTTACAAAAACCTGTGGCCAGAACCCACAGCAAGGACCCATTTTAAGGACTCGAAAGCGAAACAGTGGTCAAGCTACCATTGATACAAAAAATTAAACCACAGCAGTTAAATCTCCCTTCCTCCCAACAAAATGTCTATGTATTAATAAGCTTCTTCTAAGCTGAAAGGTGAACTGTTTCATGAACTGAACATGCAGATGTGCAAAGCAGCTGAGGCATGACCAAAGGAAAATGAAGTTCAGATATGAAATTGAACCTGCCTGCTTCACTGCAGCCACAAAAAATGTGTTCATGCTTTCAATTGTAAAATGAAAGAGGAGCAAACAAAATCATTAAAACAAATTTATTCTTGCAATAAGAGAGGAACTGCCAAGATTCACTGAAATTCTCTCAGCTTACTGTGATATATTATGGATAAGACACCGACACTGCTATTAAAGCTGATTTTTCCCTGTGGAAAAGGGAACAAAACACACAAGTCCTGAAACAGCACAAACACATTCAGTGCAAAACTGACATGGGAGAGACCCTAATGGATGATCAGACAGATCTCTCTTATGTCACACAACACATGCTGCTCATTCTCCAGAGCAGAGAATCACTTTTTAATTTTCTCTAGATTTAACCTGAGACCCTCTCTGAGCAAAGCAGCAGCCAAAGCTGAGCTGGTGTTCACTGATCCTGATTTTCCACAGCCTCTTTACCAGCTCCCTTACATAATTCAGCTTGAATTTCCCTTCTTTCCCAGATCATCAGTTTTCCCTGATCCTCCTGTATTCAGGGTGACAAACTCCATCAGCTGCAAGCCCCCAAAGCCCACCTGAAATAGACTCCCTGCCCTCACCCATTCATGCATTTTCTGCCTTGTCAGTATGCACATTTCCTCACATCCATCCCATCTCCTCATTCCCAGTTCTCTTGCAGTCATCCAGTACAGCTCTGCACGTGCTTTTCTGCCCAAGGCATCAACTGTCAACACTTGGTACATATTTTAAACTGACAAAACAACCATGAAATTTGATTTGATTTTTTTTTTTTTTAAGAGAGTTTGGAAATATCCCCCTGGGTCTAAAGAGACAGACAGGAGTCTATGGACAAGAAAAAAAACTGAAAATGTGGGGTGATCGTAAATTAATGGAAGTTACATGCCAGCAGCAAGGAGGAAAATAACCAAGTTTCAATGCCTGTTTTCACATGGGCTGCAGGGTGGCTACAGAAAAGTGCACAATCATGGCAAAGCTGCCGCAGAGCAGAGGATCTCTATAATAAAAATAAAATAAATAAAATTGAAAATATTTACTATACAAGAAAGAAGGAGAGCTGAATGCACCTTTGACTTGCCAACTATGAGATGGAGATGACTTCCTGAAACTCCTGTGGAACAGCTCACACGTCTGTGTGTTATTTTGTTCCTTTCATTCCATTCATTTCCCATCCCTCCTTCTGCACAGCAGCACATCTTTAGCTGCAGGTCCTCAACACTATCATTTAAATACCAAGGAGTAATCAAAGAAAAAAAAAAAAGAAGGTGAATAATTTCTGTAGAAACACTGACATTTTGGGTCTTGCTGCTATCAATCAGAACCTTCCTGAAAAGAGCAGCACTTCCCCATCAAATTCTTATTTTGGCAATACCTTAATAAATGTTTTCAGGCAATATAAATCTCTTAGGTAAGGAGAAGTTGTTCTTATGGGGGACTAAGCCTAGATTCAACAAATCTAGGCCTGGCATTGAATGAGCTGTGTAAAAAAGGTTAAGCGGAAGGAAAAAATCAGAGTTCTTTGGGTTTTCCCTTAAAAATCTCTTTTTTTTCGTGGAGATCTGACTTGTGTCAGATGAGCAACCCACTCTGCTAGACTGGAGCTTGCACTGCAGGGAGGTCATGCCATGGTCATTTGCCAGAGTGGTTCCTCCTCCAGAGGCAGATGAAGGAATTGGCACCTCTTTGCAGCTGAACAACACTCTGCAAGGTGTGACTTTTGGAGAGCAGCAGCCTAAAGGGACTCCTGGCAAAGGGCTGGGCAGTCTTGGTTCACACACAGCCTCTGGCCCCCATTCCTCTGTGGACTGGCTGCTTTCCACCGAGGGGTTGGGATTAGAGGGTGTGTGTGGAAAACCACCACCCCACAGGCTGCCTGGGAACACAGCCAGAGTGACCTGATGGGGAGAATCTGGGCTCTTGCTGTTACCCTCACATTGTCCAGGTGTAAATTTACCTGCACTTAAAACAGGCAACAGGACTCAAGGGAGCCCACAAAGAGCTCAGGAGATCACTGCTGAACCCTCCAAAACAGGCAGAGCAACAACATCTACTTAAAAAAGGAGAGGTTTTTCAAGTTTGTAGCTCCTCTATATGGTAAATTATTTTATCCTGACCACTTTCACAATGGTGTCTCTCTGCATCCTCCTGACTACCACAAAGGCAAACAATTTTCCAGAACAATCAAGCACAAGGAGAAAACAAAACATCCATTTGCATGAATGAACCATCACAAAGAGAAAGGAAATGTTTGATGAAGAGAAAGATCCAAAACCAACAGGAAAAATACTCATGAAGTGCATTTGCAGCTCATACCTGAAAGTGAGTCAATTTTATGGAGGTATCCAAAAAATAAAAATACCCCATCTCTAGAGCCTCACTTCAGAAACAAGCCAGCACAGAGCAGTCTCACTCCTGCCCTGCAAGATTTATGGACCATGGGCAGAGAATCCCTCCATGAATACATGAAACCCCAAACTAAAATAAACACCAGCCATTAAAGCAAGGATTAAATGCTTTGGTGGATTCTTTATTTGAACAAACCGATGTTACAAATTTTGTGGTGCAGATGTTAAGTGTTAGTGTGAAGGCACAAGAGGCCATAAACCATGGGCAGGAGCTGTCAGAGGAGTTTACATTGCAGGGAGCACACGGCACATGATTTTAGGAGTCAGGTGTTCTCTGCTTAAGAGGTCAGAGAATTTAATATGAAACATGAGCTGAAACAGTCAGTCTAGAACACAGCATGTACATGCTGCAGGTGACTGGGCATACAGGAGGTTACTCTTTGGCCAGGCACTCTGACAGTGTGTTACACAGCCTATTGGGCCAAAAATTCCACAAAACTCAGGACTGTGAGGTGAAGGGAGAAGAAACTCTCCCAGGTCCTCAGGATAAAAAGGCTGTGACACTGCACAAGCTCATTAGGTGGCTTTCTTTTACCCTTCCCTGGCTCATCACCTGCAAAGCCACATGGTCATACCACCTTCTGCAGCCTTTGAAATCTCCCTCAGAGTGGGAAGAACCAGAGTCCCCACTGTGATCAGAAGCACAACAAGGCTCCTCTGAGGCCTCTGTAGAAAACTCCTGAAATGGCAACTCAAACAGATGTGCAGTTCCAGAGCAACCGCCCCAAATGACCTTTTCCTATTACACACCAAAAGCACTGTCTAGCACTGTCTGGCTTTTGGCAGATTCTTGCTGTAAGTGCAGAGTCCTTTCCTGTTCCTCCTACCTCCCTTACAACTTTATTTCCCAGACTCATCTAAAAACAACCTCTTCTCCTACAGCTTTCCACTATTTTTTCCTGCCTAATCTTTCCCTTTGTAATTTTAGCTACCTCATTCTTGTTAAACCTACTGACAGTTTCTGGATGCTGTTCAACAAAAGCCACAAATAAAAGTTAAACTGCAGAGTCTTTTCTGCAAGGCTAGATTTCTCCTTAGAAGCTCTTTTGAATTGCTGCCTTAAAAACCCTCTCTAGATCTTCCTCAGGAGCCCTTTGCTCCCTTTCCTCCTCCTATGACCCCTTTAACATCTCCATATAGCCTAGATATGTTTTACCATGTCCTGTTACTTCAGCAGCATAAAAAGGAAGAGAGGGTATCCAAGTAGGGCAAACAGCTAAAATTAATTCTCCCTAAGCCCCAGGAGTTTCCAGAGAACCTCTGACTGGTACTCACATTAGGCAGGTTTTATTAGGTTCACCTGAAAGCAAAAATCATCACCTCTCCAAAGCAAAACAGAAAGAAAAGGGAGATCCTGCACACAAACCAAGCCTAGAAATTAAAGAAAGGAAGTCCTTGAGGTATATTCTTACTACTTAACCTAAAACCATACATCATTGCTGAATTATCAGAGGGACAGGACACCAAAAAATTTCTCTGGTACCAGCAGCAAGATAGAAACACCTCTCAAAAGTTGACTAATCCCAGACATGGAGACACGGAGCCCCCTTCACCTCTGCCAGGATGCAGCACATCCCTGTGCCCTGGCCTGTTACACCTCCACCAAAACCTTGGAATTTCACATTTACCACAGCCAGCTGATGCCAGTGGGCTGCCTGAAGTTCAGGAATTACAATGGTGGCTCACTGAAAGCACAGCTGATTACAGACTGAGAGCTCTCCTCTTAAAGCCCTGTCCTACAAAACTGCATCTCCAAATTCTCTCTGGAATGGCAGACAAAATCAGGCATCAACTACTAGGAAAAATTATTGCACAGCAGAATGATCCATTATTCCCTAAATTATTCCCGATTTCACCTTCCAAAAATGGTTTTGTTTTGCTTTGGGGTTTTTTTGTTTATTTTTTTCCCCAAACAGCCACTTTCATACCAAATCACAACTCATGACTCTTTCTCTGGCACAGCAGCAAAGAACTTGAGACAGAAGTCATGAACTCTGAGCTGCATCTCAAAACACCACAGAGATTTTACTGCAAGGATTGTTATCCAAGTCAGTCTGTGGCTTGGACACATCACTTAAAACCTTCTTCTTCTGCAAAACAAACTCAGTCATCAACACAACACATCAGGACTTTGTTTTAATGGCAGGTCTGTGAGACAGGACAGGATAAGCACTGTGATCTCTGCTCAGTGGTTCACTTTGTCACCAGGATTTCAAAGATTCCCACCTCCTGGACTATGTGCACTCATCTCCCATGAAAAGGACACATTCCTGGTGGCACGAACAAGGACTCATGGCAGATAAATAAGACAATTTAGTGGTACAGGAGCAGGCACAGTGAGCATGGCTTGAGCTATGGACAGTGGTAACATGGAAGAAGCAAAGACACCTAAAAGATGAGCAATATACCTCAGTCCAGGAACCATCTGTCTTGCTTTTCTAGCCAGAATGACCATGGAATATCCATGAACATCCTGAGACAAGGACACTGGACACTGACAATTGAGCTCATCACCACCTGCCAGGCTGGATTTCACTGGGTTCCAATGGAAAACCAGCACTCAGCTTTATCAGGAACCAAGCAAAGGAGCAGCACAGCTGCTCTGGAAGGGGAGGAAATCCATCCACTACGTGTATTTACACTTCCTTTTTGTGTCTCTTTTTCACCTTGAGAGTAGAGGAAGAAGAACCTGGAGTCCCTCACACTCCTCATGATCCCCACTGAGGAAATCATCCAGACCAGACCTACAGTAAAACCTCCCTTGCCACACGTGATGGAAAAGGACACTTCTGAATGTCAGACTGCTCCAGGAGGCTGCTGTTTATCAGCCATGAGGAAACAATCACAGGCTTACAGGGAAAACCCAGACTCCCCATTTGGAAGATCAGGGACCTGGAAAAACCAAGGGATTTATCCACAGAAGTGAGACACACTCCCATAGGTACAGTGCTGAGTTCCTGAAACAGGGAATCCTTCTGGGCTTGCAAACACTTAATCACATTACATCTTCTGTGGATCCCATTGTTGAAATCCTGCTTTAATTCTCCAACAGCAGCTTCCTAATATGGACTAATGCAGGTTGCATTACATCTCTCTATTTTTAGTGCACATGTTTTTGGCCATAACAACTGCTCTTTCAGGCCAAGTCAAACCTGCAGAGAAAACACAGCTAAGAGACAATGATTAAAGATGGGGAAATGCAACACAGCAGTTACATGTGTTTAAGATTTATACCTGTTTGGGGAAAGCATTCCCTACATTTGATACCTGCACACCAGCACTTACTCAAATTATTACCAGCTTTGATAAATTGTTAAAACAGGTTGCAAAGTAACTATGCAGAGAAGCAACACGTTGTTATTATGTGAATTAAAATATTGATCTTCCTGTTATTTCACTGTGTGTGCAGCACATTTGCATTAAAAGGAAACTGGTTCATTTAAACTGACAAAAGGGTTTAAAGCAAATCCACGTTTAAGAGTAATTTATGAGGTCTATATCACAAACATGAAATAACAACCTTCCCTCCAAAGACAAGCTGCTCTCTCTCATGCTCCTGGACTGTATTTTATATGAAATCCTTTCTATGTAAGGAGACTTTAATACATCACTGGAGACTTTTGGAAAAGTTATAACAGAATCTACTTTTCCCAAAGAAAGAGTTTTATGACATGGTTAGAGGAGATTCCTATGTTTTCACAACATGGTTTGGTTCTGTCTTGAACATTGATTTTTTCTCAAAATCAAGAAAAAATGGAAAAATTTTCCCATCCACAGACTCTCATGGCAAAGAAGACACGCAAAATATCTGTCCAAATCCCAGTAAATAGTTAAACTAGTGTTGTTCCATGACAGTTAACATAAATAATCCATTTGCTGCAGCTGAGGTTGTGGTGGGCACTGCCTCATGGAAACAGCTTTATTGTGTGTCACAAAGTCACAGAGATAGAACTTCTTTCACTGCCCTATCTCAGGGATTGGGCACTGCAAAAATCATGCAGTCTGATGCATTAAAAGAGATCTTTCTCTCCTGTCTGGCTCTTCTGCAGGGAAATTCTTACTTGTATGCATTAAAACCTGCAAACAAAACTCCCTTTGACTCCACTCTCTCCACAGTAAAAACACTTCTCCAGGACCTTTGACAAGAAAGTTGTCAGAGCTGGTCTTTAACATGAGGGCAGAGTGTGACAGGAGGTTTGTACAGATGCTGCCCAGTGTCCAGAGATGAGAAGTGTTTCACATCACTGGTGTGAAGCTATTTCCCATGTTCCTCAGGACTCACATGCTCCAGAGCAAGTGAAACCCAACCTTCCCTTCCTTCCCCCTCACTGCATGTGCACCTGGAAACCTTTTAATAGGTTTTCTGTTTGCCTCACAGGGGCTCATGTTCATGCCTGAGCAGAAATGTGCATTGTGACTTGAACTCTTTCTCTTGCTGGATGACAGGTGATAAAAATAAAACATATTCACATATCATATGCCTAACAATAGCACCTGGCCCATGGTGCATGGGATCCCTCCTTTGCTGCTGGAGTACTTTGGAATTTAAAAAAGGAATTAAAACATCAGCCCTGAGATTTTTTTAACCCATTAGTAGACACTTTCAGGTTCAAATCTCAAGGATCCAGTCATGCAAAACCTTAAGTACTTTCCCATTCTTGACTACAGCCAGATTAATCCTCTTATGCAGATTATTCCAGGAGAAATTTGGCTCCCACAAAGTTCTCCTGCAGACCTAAAAATAATTTTGAGTGCTGCAAGACATGCTACACCACTTGGACTAAAGGAGTTGTTTTAGAGATTTTAACCACCCCTTATCAAACCAGTCTGATGGCATTACCTGGCCCCAAGCCACTTTCCCTCTCCCAAGGCTGGGGTCTGCAGGGAGACCACTACATTTCTGGGTGGAACACAAGGGCAATGCCCTTGGAAAGCTGTGCTCTCTGCCCCCTCAGTAGCACTTCCTAATTAAGTTCATTTTGCTTTCTTAAAGTGCTTTCCTGCTCCTCCTCCAAATACTCACACAAGTCATTACATCACCAAGCACCTTTGTTTTACAAGCAATTAAGTTCATCTATCACAGGAAATTTGTCACTGCACAATTGAGCCCTGTTTAAATTTTCATGACATGAACAATAATTAACATTAAATATTCAGCTGATGTTTTGTATTTTGTTTCCCAAATAACCCCAGATTATGCCAGCTACCTCTGAATTACAAAATTTTAAGAAGAAAATACATATAGACGTGGTTCTTGTGTATTCAGAAAATACAAGAACAGCAGTAAAGGACTGGAAAATGCCCAAGCATGGCACTTCTGTGCCCTTGAAAAATACTCATTTTCTACTGTATTTACACAGACCTGTACTTTTCAGACTATGTCATTCCACAATACAGGGTTTGTATCTAAAATGTCTGCATAGGAATATTCCTATGTATTTACAACCTCCAATCTTTCCTGCCAAATTTTAGCCTGGGTGAGCCAAATTTTACACCAATGGAAAACAACCTCTAGTACAAATCTGACCAGTCCACATTGGCGAGTACCACAGTGAAGAGACCTTTTCCCAGGAGAAACTCTAGAAACTCATCCCTAGATGGTCACTTCCACACAGTTTCATTAGAAATGGACCTTTTGTGTGTCAGACAGGATTAACTTTTTTGTTTCTAAACTCCTTGTGCACTAAAGTTAATCCAAAGCAGACAGGAGTCAATTAGGTCATTAACATGCTAAGCCTATTAACAGCCATGACTTACATTTGTCTCCCTCAACAATGACAAACATTTGGGGGTCTGCCTTTAAGTGGGAAAGCCCATAAGCAATTGCATTATTTTAGGACAGGGCTACTTGGAGCAGTGGCTGTTTGCAGGAGCAGCTCTGCAGGGGCTTGGCTCCCTTCTTGGCACAGCAGAAGGAATCAGCACCCAAGGGATGGGAATTCTCTTCTCAGCTGTAGCAGTGGGTCCCCAGAAGCCTTCAGAATGCAGAAGGTGCCACTAGAAATACTCTTTTTTCACTGTCTTCTTTCAGTATCTTCATGCTCACTCAGCTCCTCTTTCCCTTTGTGATCCCATATAATTATTACCCAGTGTCTCCACAATTTCCTTCCCTTAGTCCCTTTTCTGAAGGAGGGAATTTCAGTTCTGCCAAGGAGGGAGCATCCTGCCTCTAGGAAAAAGGTCAAAATATTCAGTGGCAAAAGGATGAGGCTAATTTCCTGGACTGATTTTCATTCAGTTCAGCTTTTAACTAATGGCTGACTTATTTTACAGTGTAAGAATTCTGAAATGCATTTTCTGTGACCACAGGGCTGCAGCACCTACAGAACTTGGCTGGGAAATCAGAGCAGTGCTGAATTCTGATGTTTTCTCTGAAAAGAGACATAAGGGATCTGTAACTGTAACCAGATCCAAGATTTCACTCTCAGAGAATCACAAAGAAGATTGGCTTAGTCTGAACCCCTGAGAATGATAAAGCTGCTGAACTGTTAAGAGCTCAGCTCCACACAGGAGGAAACAAAGGCCCTGGCTGCAGGATTTACCAGCAGCAGTGCCAGGGAGGACACAACTTAGGAGAAGGCACAGGTCATCCCTGCTGGTTAAACACAAAAACTGAGATACAAAGCTTTACAGGCAAACTCCAGGTTCCTGGCTACCTACTCCAGTGAGTTCCTTCAGGCCTCTTCCACTGCTGTTCCCTCAAGGAAGCTTTTTGTGCTTCCTGTTGCTGCCACATCCTTCCATGTCCAAGAGCAGCCCCTGTCCCTGAGCACTCTTGCTGTTCCCACACCAGTGAGTCTCACTCCTGTACCCAGAAAACCTCCCATCCCTGCTCCTCATTTTGTCTCTTGGCAGCCCAGCAGCAGAACCCACTGCTCCGTTTATGCAGTCCATCCAGGAGAAGGCAGAAGCTGGAATATTGTGCAGTGGGCCAGGAAAGGAATGAAAGGAACATACAGAGCCTCTGCAACCTAATGAAGAGATTTCAGAAAGTTCATAAAAATATCCCCTGTGCAACCCACCCAGAGAGAATTCCAGAAAGGATAAAATTCAATTGCTCCAAAGAAGCCAAAAACTAGATCAGTTTATACCAGCTGGCAATTTGACTGTGTGGCTTTGAAAGTGGGAGAAAACAGGATATGATCAAAGAACAGATTTAGCCATTTTCTCTTGAAAAATTATAGCAAATGATAAAGTATTATATAGCAGCTGTTTTTTCAGATAGAGCTTAAGTTTGAGGAGTCAAATACCAGATAGAAAAAAGCAGAATCAAGTTCCTAGTTAAAAAAGTCACCTTGCTGAACTGCATCTGGTAGTTCCAAATGCACACGAGCCCTTAAAAAAGCAATTAAAAAACATAAAATAATACAATGCTCAGTTGACCCTGATATGGATCGTGTGCTCTGCTAGACAGAAGTAAGAATGATGGCATGAGAAGCTGAAAACAGATTATTTTGAAAGACAAACTGTGCATCTCTTCCATCTCCAGATATCTCTTTATCCTATTATGAGCTGGATCCCTGGAGCTGGACTCCATAGATGATATTTCTGATTAAATATATCAAAGGAGCTGAAGTGATGTTTTCCACATTCTGAAATGTAAGGATCACCATTCTATCCCTGCCTGTTTGGCACAACTCCAGTGGAAAGGTGAGATGGAAGAGCCCCCGATCCACTGACCTCACTTAAACAAACCTAGACCTTTGCTGAAAACCCAGTGAATCCCTCCCTGAGCAATGGCCACACTACAAGGTTAAAGCAGAATTTATCACCCCACAAGTCCAATGCTACAGCACATGCCCTGACAGCTCCATGTCTGCGATGTGACCTCTGCCTGAAGCAGCAGCAGGATTCACTCACACTTGCCTTCCTTCCCCAGCTCCAGCTCCACCAGAATTGCAAAACACAAACATAATTCCCATGGCTGCTCTCTGGAGCCACTCCAAGCTCACCTGCTACAACCTTGCAGTGCTCCTCAGGACTGTGTGTCTTGGTGGGATGGCCAGCTTTGGTGGATCGTCTCCTCCTGACGAAATGTTCCTTCCCACTGAACGAGGTCTCAGATGCATTCACAGGCTGGATCAGCAGCTGCTCTGATCCAAGCTGGATGTAGCCAACCTGTCCACAAAACAGAACAAAAAAAACCCCATCAGTTTGGTACCCAAACCTTGTCAATCAGCCCAGTCTGAACCCAGGTCATTTCATTGCAATCATTATTTATTGTGAGGAAATGATGTGATTATGGTTATGTTCAGCCTGTGTAATACAGACTAAAGAACTTCAACTGCTTCTCATATTTATTTTTATATCACTGAGAACTATTTAGAAACAATGCACTGTGCATGTACAAAGAAAAGGTGGAGATTCCTGTCAACACCTTTGGTTTCCCTTCTTCCTCTCCCTCCAGACACAGCCCCACCAATGTGTTTTACAAGATGCTCAGCTCACACGAGGACAAAAAAATCCCATTAACAGAAATCCCTTCAAAATCACCTTTCCAACTGCCAGTATTGCACTGCTGTAAAATGGCATTTACTGTCTCAGAGAGCACAGAGGTGACACTGCCTGCACACAGGAGGCCCCTGTGTGTGCCTCCCTCACAAGGAACACTGAGTGAACTGATGCTAGTGTGACTTGAGGAGCCACATGCGTTTTTTGGTACTAAATGTCTCTTCCCAGCTACATTAAGGGCCACAGAGTCAGCACTGCTCTCCCTACGAGCCATGGGTTGGATTTCAGAGGTGAAGTCAGGAATGGATTGTTGCACTGTCCTAGTTACAGGATTTTCCACCATCCCTGGAATAAGTGACACAAGGAAGGCAAGACCCTGCCTAAATAACTCCATAGGGTCCAGGTCAGAGCACTAAATCCCTGCCTTCCTTGCACCAAGTCCAGACCTTACACCAGGGCTGGCAAGAACTCCTTTGGAAGCCAGCTTCTGCCCCAGGAGAGCCCTCCTCTGCTCACAACCCAGAGCTTTTAAGGTTCTTTTATGCTTTTTCCACTCCTTTTCTGGCATGAAAAGAAGAGAGTGAATGCAAAGTTATCACCTTAAAACTTAACAAAGCCTCCAGGTTTAGTAATCACCACTGAAGTTGTAACACTTTGCACAAAGTGAGTATTTACAATGAAGGGTTCTTACTCTTCATTGGACTAATCCAGTGATTATTTATATTGCAATTAAAAGTCTCAAAACACAGGTCTGCCATGCATCCCCCCCACCACTTTGAGAGAAGTCTCTAGTTCTGATTTAACTTCTGTTAACAACAGAAGGGCTCATCTGGCCTGCCAGGATTGTGCACCTGAGAGGTAAAGGTGCCTCCAGAGAGGTCCAGCTCCCATCCTACACATAAAAAGAGAGACCAGACTTTTGTGGTCTCCCCCTCCTCATGTTCTGTGCCAGCCAGGCAACTCTCCAAAGAAATGCTCTGCACGTACATGCAAACGCTGTGTGTTCAACAGCTGACTGTACTAATATGATTTATAATATACATTACATACATACTGTATATTGTACATTTCCACACCTCCCTGCCAAATTCAGTCCTCACGTACACCCAGGAAATCCCTTTGGCCCAGTATTTCCAGCAAGAGGAATGTCTGCTAGCAGAAATGAGAGCTCTCCTCCTTTGACACCCACACAAACTAAACAACATTCAGGGGCAACCAGGGTGTCTCAGAAAGGGTCACTGATTTCCAAAGAGCACTTGGATAAAAATAAAACTGTAAAAGTTGGTGTGTCCACTTGCCATGGCTGCAAAGCACAGCAGAGACAATCAGTCCCCTGTCTCTAAAGAGACAAGAGGCACCTCTCTGGGAGTCTTCCAAAAGAGACCTTGTTACTGGGGCAGGGGAGCTGCTTAAGGATAAAATGCCTTGGCACCTCCCATTTACAGAGAAAACTCGACATTACTGCTTGGCCCTGTGGAATGCTCACCAGTTTACAAGACCCACTCTGCCCTGGAGTGTCCAAAGGGCTGCCTTTTCATTTAAATCACAAGTTGGGCTTTGTCAGAATTGCTTCAGAGACAGCAAAAACTCTGGTGACTTGTTGTTCCAGCCTCCTTTACGATGTTCTCCACCACTTCCCTTCCTTGTTCTAATCTTCCAGCTGGGAGGTAGCCCCAGCCCCCTTTTTTAATACAGGTTTTAATTATTTAGAAGAAGGGTTGTAAATCTGGTGCCATGGTACTAAAAGCCACACCAGAGCTCCTGACAGACTGCCAACCATTTCAGCTGGTGCCAAAGTCTGTTTCATCACCACCCGACATTATCCCAGCTTTCTGGCATCAAGAGTGAAAATAATTTAAACCATTGGAAAAGACTTATGTTTCACATTTGCTGTGGAATTGTGAAACCTATGGAGGGAAAGAGCCATGAGTCTTCACCCTGGAATACGTTGGGAAGCATCTCAAGATCAATCTGACAAGGCAAACAGAGTTTTTGCTTTCTCCATAAGAAATGCATTCCTCATTTGCATCCCTCAGATCCTCCAGACCCTACCCTGTGCTAATCCGAGCATGAGATACCAGACATCAGCACTGGACAAAGCCTCTGTGCTTTTCTTCTCTTCACTGTACAAGGTCAGGGACTGGAGAAGGCTTTGGATTTTGAAGATACTGAGGTAAAACAGAAGACCTTGTAACTCTCGGAGCTACTTTTCCCACATCTCTGGAAATCATTCCAATTAAGTCAAATGCTTTGGATCCGCCAATTCACATATGCTTGGGGAGATGCATATGAAAAGCTGGGATACTCCCTCCCACCCTTCTCTCTCTGGGGGAGCCCAGGATCTGGGATTGCTGAATGTTGAGAAAAGGAGCTGCTGCCCAACCCCACCATCCTGGAGACACAGGAGTCATCGGGAGCCCAAAACTTCAGAGGAATGTAGGAGTTCACCATCATCTGCAAGAATTTTGCAGTTGGTATGGCCAGACCACTGCAACTCCACTAATGGGAAGTGCTGGAACGATTTCAGCCTCCAAAGGCAGGCAAACTGACAAGTTGATTAAAACAAACAATAACCCACACTTCCCACTACAGCCCCACTCACCACTGTGCTTAACAGTGGCAAGATCTTTCACATTAAGGATATTTCACATCCTTATTTTAGAAGTCAGCTCGACATTGCTCACCACCAACACATTCCCACGTGCTCTTATCCAGAGTTTCACACACACTGTAGTGACTCCAGTAACCTCCTTACTCTCTGATCTACTCTTGTACTACCAGTAGTTCACGCCTCTGCTACACATCATCTTCCACTGGAGCTCTTTTTGGGCTAAATGACAGCAGGGAAAGGAGAAAGGTCCTTACACAATGTCACTGAAATTACAGTGGTAGCACAGCCTTTGTATGACCCCACCCTGCCTCCTTGGTTCACTGCTCTGTCCCTGTGCCCTGCTAGTGCTGCTGGCAGTACTGCAGCTCCAGGGCTTGCTCAGAACAGGGATCCAAATCCTCAGTGCTCTCTGCACATGGTTCTTGACCTTCCCACATGTTAGTACTCTCCAACAGTTACACTGCTTTTCCAGCCCTTTTTATTTTCACATCTTTGAAGGAGATCTGTGAAATGCTGAATCTTTAACAGATTTTTCTCTTGCTCCTAAGTGTTCATTAGTTACATACATACGAACACGCTGAAAAGAGAACAGATTTAAACATCTGACAAATTCCATCCCCTTCTCAATTTCTCAACTCTTACACTGTAAATCATTGTTTAACCATTTCCTCAAAGTTAAAAGGAAGTTAATGTTTAAAGTAAAGAACAAAACAACTCACAAATACAGTTTAATAAACTTCATGTGGGTTTTAGTCCTGTCCTTATTAACCATGTTTCAGCTTTGGTTGGTTATTATTTTAAAGTGCAATTCAAGTAAATTGAAAATAAGAGCTTTAAGTTTTGTTCCAGAATAATTTCAGGTTTACACTAAGTTCTGAGAGAAGACCATACCCAGAAATATCTGCCCTGGCCTCCAACTCTGCTAAACAAGGAAACCCCAACATGTTCTCCCTGTTTTCCACTGTGGAAGAGGAAAGAAAATCCCAGCACAAGGAAACCCAGCACAGTAATTTTAAGAGGTTTAACTTTTCAGCTCATGGCCCAGCTATGGATGAATGCCAGACAGCTCCTCTCCCAGACAGGAGAGTTCAGCAGAGCTGAAGGTTTCCTCAGGGGAAATTGTATCATCTTATAATCCCCACACGCCTGCTCGGCCCTGCTTCCCACAGCAGCAGAGGCTCCTGAGTCACCTGAAGGGCAGCACTGCCCTGGTGCATGCAGAAGACACTTCACAGGCCAGGGATGGAGCTCACCAAGCTGCAGCATCTGCTCTGAACCAGGCATTACCTCCCTCTGCAGTGAATGAAGGAAGGCAAACTCCTCCAGAGGGACAATCCACTGATCTAAGGTACCTATGAACAGGATGAATCACCAGGGAAATGCTCATCTTTATCACTGACTTGCCCCTGGACAACCAGACTGGCCTAAACCTGACAGACTGCAGCCTCTTCTGCATCCTTGTTCCTCTTTTTCCCAAGGACAGAGCAGATTTACTGTTTTACCAGGACTCCTTGGAGTTACTGCTCACTGAGGCTGCACTGAGTCCAACCCACTCAGTTTTCTTTGCCCTCACTGACCTTCCAGACAGGATCCAAACCCACACCAGGACATCCAGGTCCTGCAAGGCACTTACACCTACTGGAAAATCAGTGGGACTTCAGAGATCTTTGAGGAAGAAGTCCACATAGATGCTCTTAGCATCTGTCCTTGTCTACATCTACACCCTCACAAAGTTTATGGATGGTCCCAAGTGAACAGGACATGCCAGAAGGAGGAGCCACCATTCAGAAATATTTTAACAAGCTTGAAGATTTGTCCACCAGGAGATGCAGGAAGTTTAACAAAGGCAAATGTACATAAAGCTTGGAAGAAAAGAAGGCCTCTTCCTCGCTGAGTAGATTGTATGAGACATTACTGCAAATATTTAGGATTTCCCAACTTCCAGTGTGCATTTCTTAAGGCGTAGTTTCAATTAATCTATTCCATCCTACAAAGAGAAAAATCACTGTTCTCACTCCATGAACCTTTGTAATGTGCATCATCTACTTCTACCAATCCAGTCTGCACAAGGAAGTTCAAAGGAGACAAAACCAGGGTGTGAAAATGTTGTATGAACTAGCCTGAACAGGAGGGAGACACAAACTCTTCTCATATCTCAAGTGAGAAGATTATGGATTTTAAAATGGAAGAGAGGGTACTTAGAATCAAACCTCTGCCTCTAAATGCATCCCAGTAATTTTCATCTTTCAGATACGGTTCCTGAACAGAGTTTTCAAGTTTATTTCTAAGTCTAATGCTTATTTTGACATGGACTCATGACCCTCTTAAAACTGTAACTGTTTCCAAAATGCAGGTACAAGAAATATGAAAAACCTACACCTGCTGTAAGGGGCTGATGCTGCAGTCCAGCACTTCAGCACATGACAGTGACTCTACTGTGGCCTTACAAAGCTGGAACTTCCCAAAAAATAAAGTTCCTGTACTGGCTGCTGTCTTCCAGTGTTGGTCCCAGGGGCTGCAGAAGTGCCTGTGAGTGCTCAGCACCACGGAAGGACAGTGCAGCCCTGAGCTGTGGCCAGAATCCAAGTGTTGGCACAACTGCACTCCCCAGAGGACAGTGCTGCCAAGGGGAAGGCAGCAGCACCTTCCAGGAACACGGTGCCTCCTGCTGGTGCTGAATTCCCAGGTTGTCAGGCAAATAGGAGAGTTGGAGCATCCTCACATGAGGTACTTCAGCTGTGTCTAAATGATGAGACCTTGGGTACAGCAGTCCTTACCTCACTCTGACCTCACACAGCTCCAAGAGCACGGGCACCCTTCCCAAAGCAGGAAGCTACAGCAGGCACACATTGGTTAACAACAGCATCTGCAAGCAGAGCTTAAAACCAGACCCCAACCTTCAGATGCCACACTGGGAATCTGATATCATCACCAGGAAGCAATTGCTCAGTCTGGCTGCAGATCAGTTTTCATGCCACTGTGTCAGGGATTTTGTTTTTACTAGAACTCCACTTGCCCTGATCATTTTATATCATTTTTGGTATGATTTATGGCATGGCTGAGAATATGATTACAGCGAAGTCTGAGCCAGCTGGAGATCAGGACACAGTATTACTGCCCACTCTACTTCTTAGCAACCAGCTTTTCTGAAGGAGATGTTCTGATCACCCAGTCAGAGTCCAACAAGCACTCCCATGCTGAAACTTTCAGGAAAGCCCCCACTGCAGCACTAGAATTGCTCAGAAGACAAATGCCAGGATAAATAGGCTGCAAGGTTTCCACTCCCAAGGTCCTTCTTCTAGCCCAGCAGGTCTGGCCCATGTCCCACCTGTAAAGCTGCTGCTGAGGGAAAAGCCTTATTCTTTCTGCAGCAAACAGGGCTCAAGGAAGCAATGGGAAAATAAAAATAGAAAATTTTAAAAAGTGATGTATTTTAAATTGCCAGACTAGAAGGCAAAAAAATTTTGGGCTCTGGAGTCACCTGCTCTCAGTTCAATGCATGGCAGATTAAAGACTTCCTAGATAATTTGGGGAAAACTTTTGATTCCTCTGATCCCAGAAAATATCTTACCACTAAATTGCACTGCTTTCACTACAGGTATCCTTGTTTAGTGTGGCCACTGCAAAACACTGTGTAAACACTGAAAACAGCCTAAAATGTGAGATGTTTCATGTTTAAAGACAGACTCAAGAAAAAAAAAATTGTTCACGTAGCTAGAATAAGAAGGTTTATCTACATGATGGTGTGGATCATTTCAGTGAAACCATTTCCATAATTAATGAGGTTCATCTTGTTTAGTTTCATCCATCTTAAGTTCAGGCTCATCCTCCAGACACTGGAGTTTTCTGTTCTCAAGTGTTGAGCTCACAAGGGTGTTATAAACCTTAACTCACTCAAATGTACCATGCACCTGCTTTTAGCCCTTTCCCATTCCTGGTGATCACCTGAATGAAGAGGATGAATGGATGCCTCTAATAGGAAAGAAGTATTCCAACATGCAGAAACACCTCTCTCCCAACACATTTGGCCACACCACACTCAGCACTCCCAGGACCAGATGCACAGGCAAACGTGAGCAGAACTTTATCAGCACCATCACTAACACATGGGCTTTGGCCCCCAAGAGGTGGCACAAACCAGCAGCTTTGACACTGATCCCAGGTTGACCCAGTTCAGTTATGTCAATTTAGCCATTGCTTACAATTCCCATGATCCAAACAGGTACTGCAAAATTGCTGTTCACTTTTGCAGAGTAGTGAGCAAAGACTAACTAGCTTTGTCTCTTTTTCAGCTTTTCTACTGGGAATTTTGCCAAACTTTTTCACCCCCTCCTCCATTCCCTGATCTCAGGCAGTTAATACTGTGCCTACAACTACATTCCTCTTTTTCTTTAAAGGTTCCTCCTCTGCTTGTTTGTGCTTTCCAGCTTTGGAAACCCAGCAAGATTAACAAAACACGCCTGGTGACAAAAATCTAGAGCTGTTAGCGATTTAAGGCTTGAACTAGAGATATCAGTTTTAAGCTTCCCTCGGTGAAACTCAGCTCAACTTCCAGTGCCACTCAGACCTCAGCATCTCTGTTTGTTGGGGTTTTTTTTAATCCTGAGGCACAGCGCCCTCAAATGGCTCCAGAACGAAGGCCGAAGTCCCGAGGGCAGAGCATGAACTGCTTCCCACTACAGTTTAAGGATAAATCTCCATCATCAGGTCTTTTCTGACAGGCACACTTCCCAGGACCATGTGCTGGGAATCATTGCCTAATGCTTCACTGACTTCCTGAAGTACTTTCAAGTTATCAACAATAATTGCAAACTATTCAACATCTTAAGCCTCTCAGTCTCCACCACTGAGAAACTTTCTGTCCCACACAAGATCACCTGCTCCTGCCAGGATGCTCAGAGGAGAGCCAGGCCCTGCAGAACCACCTGAAACTACAGCCTCGGGCAGAGAAATCCTGACACTTGTGGTGAGAAAAGCACCCCTGAGTGGGACATTCCTCCGACCATGCTGGAGCACTGACTGTTCCCTGACCACAGATCCCAGTGAACACCCCAACACCGATGGCTGGAGCCTGGTGGGAAGAACCAGCTGCTGAGTTGCACAGCTGTCACAGGATCGAGCCAGGAGAGCTCGATCAAATCACCCCCAGCAGTACACAGCCACCTGCCCCATGGTTGGGGGACAGTGACACAAGATGTCCCCTCCGCCAGGATGTTCCTCTACAGCACCTTCAGGTTCTGCTGCTCACCCACAGTGGAACCGCAGGGCCTGAGGCCCCTCAGGGATGGCTGAGAATGAGGAAGCTCCACAGTGGAGAGCCAGGGTGGGCCAAACACCCACCGTGGGACAGCGGTGGAGCTCGGCAGGGCCCAGGAGGCGAGGGGATAGACAGGTGAGGGGACAGTGAGGTGAAGGGACAGGAGAGTCACCTCGAGGGGAGGTGAAGTGCAGGCATCCCGCCTTGTCAGGCTGACAGTACTAGCCCACGAAGGGGAGCAGGATGGGATGGCAGCACCAGCCCTGAGGAAGGGGAGCGGGGCGGGATGGCAGTACCAGCCCTGAGGAGGAGAGCGGGGTGGGATGGCAGTACCAGCCCGGCGCAGGTGCTGAGGGAGGCGAAGGAGTCGCTGCGGTTCAGCGCGTGTCCCGAGTAGAAGCAGAGCCGCTCCCGCGGGGGCCGCCGCGCCTCCCCGCGCCGCCGCTCCACCGCGAAGCCCCGGGCCA
>VZTN01018282.1:0-28050 GCA_013400515.1 Erpornis zantholeuca
CTCATGTCTGATTCATCTCAAATGAGTGCACAGGATCATGGAACTGTGTGGCTGCAACCTCTGACAGTCAGTGAAAGTAAAGTGGGACTGATCCAACAGAAGAGATTCAGAGGTTCACTGCAGATCCACAGCACCTTAGCAGTCCAGGGCACTTGTTCCAGCTGATAAAGCACATTTGCATCTATTTGCCCTGCAGTTCTGAGACCTGTATTGTAAAATCTGTTCTTTCTCTATCAGCTTTACAAATTTAGATCAGTACAAAGAGTCATTTTAAATGGGTATTTCTATCACTTGGTGCTCAGCCCTCCCTGTGTGGTGGTGAGAGAAACGCTGACAGGACAGCGAAGGTGAGAATTAGATACACAGGCCTTGGGGCCACACTCTGGTCAGGATGTGGCAGCTGTTCTTGCACAGAGCACAATGGTCCAGCCCTGCTGACGGTGTGAGTGTGAAACAATTCCTTTACACCTCAGGAAACAGCATTTTCGAGGGGTCCACTTCACTCCACTCTGTGATCTCCTGCTTACTAACCTTGTATGATGCAGTGTGTTCAGGTTTAGGATATTATTTTGTAAAATGCTATGAAGTGAAATCTTTGAGATACTGCTCAGAATTATAACATTAAAGATCATGCTTTCTGACATTTGCAAGCAAATTGTCCCTCTAGTGAGCTTGATTGTTCCTAATGCACTGTTAACACTTAACGGGTTTTTAAAGTGAAAGTTAAAATCATGTTTTTTCTAGAATAAACTGCATGTATGATTTCTCTTCTGGTTTTCACTGTGGAGGCTTAGTTTATTTATATCCTAGGGAGCCTCATGTGCAGCTTTATATTAAACTAGCAAATTTTCAATGCCCAAATTAATGAAAACTTTTGCTTTAAGAATGAAACTTGAGAACGGTAGTTTCAGGTTTTTTTGTTTGTTTGTTGTCCTCAGAGTATCATCATGCTGGGCTGCTCTAAAGGAGAAAGGGAAAGACACTTTTGTATTTTAAAAGCGTTACTGGCTGGTTCAGTTTATTATTTGAATTCTGGGTTTGTTTATTTATTTTGTTTTTCTTTTAAAGAGAAGCTTAATTTTCTTTTTTGGCAATTTACTCACAGAGTAATTAAAAAGCATGCATTCAGTTAAAGTATGTATTTATAGTAACTATGTAGTTAGAATGTATTTTGGGTTTCTGTAACTGCATTGAGTGTTTCAGGATATTAAGTTTATTCCTAAAGAGATGACTGTTGATTTCAGCTTAAAAAAATATTTTTAACTTTTTGTGCACTTCATCACCAAAAAGATCAAGAGGTATTTATAGATCTATTTATTCAAAAGTATATCAGACATGGAGATCAAAGGTCCACACCTTCTAGGTTCATTTAATTAAAACTATTTTAAAATAATTATTTTATTTTAAACAATAAAGCTATTTAAAGTCAAAGCAGTTTTTAATAAGTATTTCAGTTTCAAATCCATGGCCCAAATCCTGGTATGTTCTCTTTCTGCTATATTCCTGGTGCAAAGACTCACTACTATCAGCAGAACTGCCTACAAGAATATCATGAGGAGGTTGGGCAGCACTTCACCAACACATACCCACTGGAAAATGAGCAGGCAGGCATTCTGTGTCACTCAGAGACCCTGCACTTGTAACTTGGAGCATCTCTTCAGCCTTCCCAAGCTGTGCCAAGGTACCACACCTGCAAAGTCTCTCGGGATTTGGGGGAGCAGAAAGGGCACATGTCCACAGGCTGTCCAGCTCCTGCCCTGAGCTGCTCACTCCTCAGTTGCAACCAAGGGTTCCAATCTGGATCCAGTTTCTGTTAGCATTCCTTTTTAAAAAGCTGAAGGTGCAAACTCTTGCTTTGTGTGACAATTCTGTCAGTGCAAATCGTTTGCATGGTCTGTAGTACATTATCAAACTTGCAGCTACCAACAGAACAAAATTTGCTTTGCTACCCCTGTGGGTAGGCCTGATGTTGGGTCTCTTTTCTTTGGAATACTGGTGACATTGCTTCCACCTGGGTGACCTGAGGGGTTAGGATTTACAGACAGGTAAATTAAAGTGAAAAGAAATAGTAGATTTGAACAGCTATTACTCTTGTCTGAGTGTTTGAGGCAAAATAATACCAAGCGACAGCTAAGATTGTTTCAGGAGGAAGAAAACAGTGGAAAAAGGCTTCCCCTTCACACACATACTTGGTGCATTTTAAAGCCTTTTGTGTATAACTTTTTATTTATTATGTTTCCTTCCCTGCCACTGTCTTTTTGGCTGTTCTGCTTGGCAGTAGGGGGAACATACAGTGCTGACTTAAAAACATTTGTAATTGGTAGGAAAATTCAGGGAATGGTTCCATACTTGACAGTAGTTAAAAATATTTTCATAAAACAGGACTGGATTTCAGGCTGCTAGTGTACCTTCAGAGAAGTTGGGCCACTTAATCACTTGCAGTACTCTCCTAGAAACCCCCACCTTCCTGTTTATTCTTTGAGCATAATTATTTCAAAGAGATTCTTGTGATAAAGAAAAAGCCAACAAGACTTCTTACATAGATTCAGCATTATGCTGACAAAAAATTCTGACCACATAGTTAACACCCTCACCCCAAACAGCCCAGACTACACCAAGGAAGGCACTTGGTGCCTTCAAGGTGCTGTAGTGTAGCCACACTATTCTACAGGCTTCTTCTCAAGACAGCATAAGGAAGCAGACATTCCACAGCCCGGATATGCCAGCAGAAGTTTGTGATTTAGACACAGCCTGTGTTTTAATTTTATTTTTTTTTCCATTAGCTTTGCTTTCATACCTGGGAAATGCATAGTAGCCCTGGTGACAAGCAGTAGGAAGTATTGTAACAAAAAGGGAAACTCTTGTTTAGGATTCTTGGTAGCAAAGGGCAAGTTTGAAGTCTAAAGTAAACATTGGAAATCCAGATTCTTGTGTGACAGGGTACTGTTCCACTCAATAACCTAAAGGGATGTTACCCTCCTAATGAAACCTGTTTGCCTACTTTGTACTGTGATAAAACCAAGAACATGTAAAACCAAGAACATCTGAAAGGAATCAAAGCTATTTGTAACAAATTTATCTTAAGCTTCCTTTAGCAAAAGGAGTAAATAACCATCTTTGAAAGTCACCCAAGCTTGTAATTTATATACTGTAGCAAAAAAAAATTAAAATAAAAACTGTCCCAAAGAAAATACATGACCTTTTTTTGGGTACTGTGATTTCTAAATGTCTAAAAAGACTGAGATGATTTTCTGTGAAATTCAAGTAAATGGGCAGTACCTCCAATAAGAATTTCATGGTCAAGTCTGAACTAGAATGGAAAGTGAGGGTATCTGGTGTAGTTTTCCGGGGTGATTTGTCTTTGTTTCAATAGTTAAACAAAAACCCAGCTTCCTCACAGAGCTGGGTGCCACCAGGTGGGTTTCAAGTACTAAAATGTTGCCTTACTGCATCATTGTGAAAGCAAATTGACAGATGGTAAGTTTCAGAATTCTTGGTAATTGGTGGGTGACCTGGATAGTGGACACAAGACATTCTGCTCCCTGAACTCAAATAAATAAATAAAAACCCACAGTTGCAAGTCAGTCCAACCCAGAAGCCTCTGATCTGAACAGGAATATGCCAGTGCTACACTCTGCAACACTTCTCCATTCATTTTTATTCCTTCTGTCTCTTCCACTTTGCCATTTCTTTCCCATATGTATGAAATAGCACATGTTCTGTCATTCACAGGACCATAAGTGCTAGGAATTGAGTTAGGAAAGGACATCAGAAAGTCTCTAGTCCAAACTTCTGCTCAAGGCAAGGTCAAGTGAGATCAGACCAAATTGTTCTGGGCTTAATCCAGTCCAGTCTTGAAACCCTCCAAGGATGGAGACTGCACAACCTCCCTGGGCATATTCTTCTGCCTGGCTGTCCTCGGTGAAAAAGTTCTTGTTCATACCCTGTATCATCTCTCTTTCAACTTGTCTCTCATCCTCCTGGCACACACTGCTGTGAGGGAGCATCTCAGTAACCTCCTCAGAGAAATCATCTCTTCTCCAGGCTATACAGTATTTTCTACCACTGTCCTTCTGATTCTTCTCACTTTCTTGTCTGCAGTATCTTCTTTCCTGACAGGGCACCAGAATTCCTCTATTAGAATAGGGATCCTGCATCCCTTTCCTCCACCTTAGACTCTGAAATTCAATATTAAGATTTCGAAATCAGCAATGAGGCCACAGGCACAACTGAAATAGCAATTACAACTACTGCTGCAATAAAAACTGGATGACTCTTGCTGGCTCACCAGTGTATAGCAGTGACTGCAGAACTTAGGCTGATTCCTGCACTACTCTTCAGCAGCTCGTGTTTAAAGGACTGCCTGCTGACATCCATGGGTTTTAATGAAATAATCTAAATACTTTTCTCTAAAATGCTACCCAAGGAAGACTAAAATATTTATCTATGAAGTCCTTTTTCAAAAATGAAGTTTTCAGACTCTGCTGTTTTAAGGCTCCTTTATACCATTTGTGATTTGTATTACTTTGAATTAAATGTCATGGTAATTCTTCTTTGTGAGAAGAATGAGCCTAGGGTTTACTGATTCCAGTAATATCCAAAAATTGTGGTCATCTCCTGAAGAAAATGATGGTGGGGAGTAAATGCATGCTGTTCAATAGTTGCTTTGTGACAGCTGGTATTGAATTGATACCAGTGAATTTCAGCCAAAGCCGTACAATTGGGTTCATCCTAATTTTTTTTTTTTTTTAAATATGGCAAACAGGCTAAAATAGAAAATATAGAGACAGCACTGAAGCACACCCAAAATTTCTAAGGCATGTCCAATACTAGACCAAAGTCCTCCATTAATCTAAAATTGTTAGGCTGCTCTTTCTTGAAAACAAGTTTGAATCCATCTTCACATGACATCAGAGCCGTCAGCTCTCTCCCTCTGCTTTTTGCCAAGGAACTGTCTAGCAAAGTGTCATCTTTTAGCCAAGTTGGGCCCCTGATGTAGCACTCATTTGTTAGGCTGCTGGGAAGTTTCCAAGAACACTTCTGTCAAGTGCCAGTTAATGATCGTGTTCCATTTCATTGCCTGGCACTGAAAATGAGTTTAAGCCCCACTATTGTGCTTTCATAGACTGATCAACTTCAAAGCTGTTACCAGAAACAACTTTCAGAGTGAGAGCTAAATGTTTTCCAGAAAATGCCATGTGCCAAGTACTGCAGTGAGAAAACTTGACTGGTTTTGCCATAACATGTCCAGATTCCACAGTTGCTGTTTGCAATGCATGGAAGCAGTGCCCATGCTGTGTTTCCAACAGTGCACCCCTTAAGCTGGCCAGGATTCATTCTGTTCTCCTGAGCTGGCAGCCTTGCATGAGAATGTAGTGCTGCATCAGAAGTGGCGAAGAACCAGAAGTGGTAGAAGATGAGCAAGGTGAGATGTTCCTTCCTCATAAACCTTACAACTAAAAATAGAGGTGCTGGTTTGGTTTTTTTTTAACTTTCATCTAGGAACAGATTCATCAATTTTCTTTCTTATCTTTTTATTAGAGAAATACAGCATTAAGCCAATTCCTCTGATCCGTCTCTTGAAATAGGAATTGATGCTTTTTGCCAGAGAGAACATGCCTCTTGCCACATGATGCTGAGAATCTTTGTGCTTGTGCAGCTGTTGTGCCAGAATTTCTAATGAAATCGATATATAGTCTCTGAGGCTGTGAGAGTAGCAAGAATATTTTCACACTACTTTTCCTGAGGCAGCTGAATTCAGTGCAGATTAGAAGGGACTTGCAGAAAAAATGGGAGTGGAACATTTGAATCACTAAGGATCCATAAGGTCAATTTCAGCAAGACAAGCTATCAGTATCTACCATCATAGAAACCAGCAAGGTTGCTTCAAAAGACCCACCATAAATAATAGAAAAGAGTATGTTTGAAAAGAGTTACAAAGAAAAAAAATATACTGAGGTTTCTAGTAACTTTTCAAAGATCTGAAGATTTATGTAGAAGTTGGTAAATTAAATAAGGGCAAAGAACTCCGTGTTACACGAAGGTAAAGACAAAGTATTTTATGGGCAAAAGGGCTGCAGAAATAATGTAGCAAAGATCTCAGATCAACTATGGTAATTTTTTACTGGGAAAGAATAAAAAATATTTCTGATAAAGAGATCAATTAGTGATGGGGTTTGTCTCATCAGATTTTACAGAAACAGAAAAAAGATGCACAATAGTTTAATGACATCAGAGAGGAAAAGCGACTAAGGATTGAATATTGTTACTGTTAAATTCTTTGTAGGAGTCCTTAGGAGCAATTTAAGTGGTTTGTACAAGGTCACGTAGCAGGAAGAAGAGCAGGATCAGAGCTTATAAATCCTATTTTATGATCTTTTGTCTGTTCCCAGCTCCCACTAGGACAACACAGATTAGGGAAGATAAATGAGTACCCTTTCGTTCATAGTCTCTTTGACTTCACACGGCTTTGAAGACTTTCTTTAAAGATATTTTTATATTCTTATAAATTTTGTGGTGATCTTAAGGAATCAATTTTATTCTAAGGGATGAATTTCCTTTCTAGTATGCAGGACAAACTGCAAATGCCCTTTTAGCTTTTTTTTAGTACTTGATATCATCATAGCCATGGTAGCTGGTTGCTATTTACATGTATTAAAACAAATGGTATCAACAGACCACAAACTTGTGGGAATACAAAGTATAATGGCAATTGCTATCATCAGAAAATGAGGCTCAGGCTGTCTGTAGTTACTTTGTGTTTCACCATCTAACCCTTACTACCCTGCTCTGTTAAGTACCAGGAAAATAATGATTCTGAGCAGAAGGGGCCCTGCTGAGAATCCTAATCAAGCCCAATCTCGCAGCTCTGCTGGGCTTCACACAATACCTATCGCTGTGCCAAGAGGGAGGAAACAAACAATGTGGGAAGAAGCCACAGTCACCAGATTCTGCCTCCCAGCAGAAATGAAGTTCTTGTGAGGCACAGAAATGTTTTGACCAAGGACTGGATGTTGTCATCACTGTCTGCAAATGTAAAAGATGAAAATTATTTCAAATGTTCTTGGCATCCCTCAAAATGACTTTAATAACCCTATTTTCATTTCAATTTTTGTGTTACTGAAAGCTTTCCCTTAGTTGAAGGCACAGAAAATTACGCAATGTTTTTTTGAGGGCTTTTTTGGTGTGTACTGTCTGTTGTATTTTTCTATAAATAGGGCATTACTTTTCTGAGTCAATTCACTGGGTAATAGCCCATGATTTACCTACAAAGGCAAAGTAGATGGCCATTAGCAATAAGTGACTCATATATTATAAAACAGCCCCATTAAAAGGAACCATCCCTATCAACTCATGCAGTAGGATGATGAAACAGTATTTTCAGTGAATTAGCTGAATTTTGCAATGCGTAGCAAGCCTTCCACAGCCCACCCACACTGCTGGCTCAGGCTGGCACTTGGTTTGAATTTGTGCTGGGATCTTTCATGGCTACCATTTCCCAGTGCAGAGCAGCCAGGGAGGCAAGTATTCTCCCCTTTGCTCCTTTGACCACAGAGGTGACCAGATCTCTCAAAGCTGAACAGAACAGCCAAGAATCGTCTGTAAAGATGCCTACAGTTTCAGTAATGAAACCCCAAAACTGAATCTAATGTTCTGCTCCCAGGAGATCAAGCAGTGTCCTTTAGGACTGAGCCTGAAATGGTTTTGCCTACAGTCCAGCATAGAAGAGGCTTCACAGTGTGTCCTACAAAGTAATTGCTATCCTGAGCACTCCCAAAAAAGTTGTAAGAATCTAAACTTGCTAATATTCATTAAGTAGATATATGTAGTATGAGGGACTGAAAACTTTGGGATCCCTGAACAAAAGCATCATGGAAACCCTAAAAAGACTTGTAGAAAGTTTTGAGTGGAAGGAGTGCTGCTGAGACTGCCTTATGATTCCATTGTCATGCAAATATGAACAAGTTTCTTAAGGTGAAAAGGTTGCACTCAGTGATTAACCATCACAGAACACTTACCATCACAATCATGAGTTTAAATATGATTTAGGAGGTCACACTAGGACAGAGACAGGGCAAGTTTAATTTTTTTTTTCTGGCTCTTGTTCTGAGCCACACTGTTAAATAGAAAATCACTTTCTTTCCACGTTTGGGTTTTTTATAGTCCTTATATTCTTTTCCATTTTATTTTCCTCAAATCTTCATTCCTGTCTCTGAACAAATTCCTTTTTAATCGGGTCAGTATTTTTTTTAATATGGCCAGAGAAGAAAATGGCTGTGGCTGGAAAAGGCTGTGCTGTGACATGGTTTGAAGTAGTTGGGAGGAAGAGTTGATGAAGTCATAAGAACACAAAATGAACTTGGGAGGGTTTACTTTAATTGTCTGCTCTTCCACAAATTTTCTATGTGGTCTTAAGCATATCACTTAATTCTCCTGTGTTTCAGTACACTGCACATGTAACAGGGACAATTCTCTGAAGCTCCCTGTGGCAGTGCTCATTCTAATGATCCATAGAGTGAGTGGAGTCGTGGTAATTTCAGAAGTAAAACGTTTTAAGCACTATCAGCAACTTGCTAGTCACGCTTTGACTGAAATGGTTACCCTGCATTGTCACAAGTAATTGCAATGAACCCTGCATTCTGAGAAAAGAAGGGAAGAAAACCCTTCTTTTTATTCACTTTTGAGTTTTCTATGAATATGAAAGATGTTTCAGAGGGGCTGTAGGAAAAAAGTATTGAAAAATTGGGAGATACACTTTAGTATTTCTGCCAGCTTTTGTGCTGTGCCATCAGGTGAATAAATTGCATTCAGTTTTAGGGGTTTTTTTGTCAGTTGTTTTAGCATCATAATGACTGTACTGTGAGATTTTACAGCTATTTTAAGCTATGTGTAGAAATAAAAACTGCATTTCCCTCTTTGTATTTCCCTATGGGAGTGAGGGGTAAAACCAGTTACTTGATGGATTTCAGTCTCTGGTATCTGCAGTGGACTTGTTGGTCCTTCCCACCTTATACCATCTGCAGTGGAACAGAGCTTTTAATGGGCTTGCTGTGGCTGGCAGTCTCCACAAAGGGTGGGGAAAGGAGCGGAGTGTGGGCAGAAACAAACTGTGGAAAATACAACCAGGTTGTTTTTTAAAGTATTAATACTAAAAGCTTTAAAAGAGAATGTGGAAATCATGCTTTTCACATTTATACCAATTAAGCTTTTTGCTACGTGTGACTCACTGTAGTGACAAGATTAGTTGGGATTTAGTGATTTAGATATATTTAGTGATTTATATTCTCAAGTTCACCGAGAAATTGCCCATCATAAGCTATTCTCTGGAAATCTTGAAAATAATGTGGGAGGCTGACATAAAGGAAGAAATGAGCCAAATTAAGTTACACCTTCCAGTTCAAACAGAACCTAGAAATTCCCCAGTGCAGCTGCCTCCAGAAGCACCTTTCTGTCACAGATATTCGCTGTGGAAACAGCCTTTGACTGCAGAGAAATTTGGGCATCTTGTTGGTTCTCTGGGGTTTTTTTCCCTTTTTGTAAGTGACTTCCTTGTAGGTTTTTGTGCAGAAGGTAGAGCTTTTGCCCATTTTCTTTCAAATATGTACCCAGGTGGTAGCAGAGAAGAGTGATGCTGTCATAATCCCTTACTGAAATAGACAAAGATTATGGTCACAGCAGGTAGCACACATTTTTTGGTGCTATTGTTACATTTTTGTGGGCCCATTTTTCAGAACCTTGCATATTCTATTCTTTTCAGTTGATGCTGAGAGTACTAAATACAGAGAAGCCACCATTTAATGCTGTCTATTCCCATGTCACGCAGGAAAACCAGAAATGGATGTTAGATGAATAATCCTATCAGCCCATATTAAAATTCATTGTTAGAGCTTTGTGAGCCGAGGTACTTATCTCAGCACATCTCACTGAGGTGCTGCTTTTCAGCACCTCATGATTTCCAGGGCACGTTTGAGTCAATGGTAAAAAAACCCCTAGGAGGGGGAGGGGGAAGGGTAGGTCATGTAATTAGATGAAAATAGGTCGTATGACTGGGATTTTCCTTGTGATGAAATACTGATTGCTGCCAATATATTCAAATCGGAGAGAGACAGGGGAACAAGGGATACAACGGTATTGTCCTTTCTTCAGGCTTTTTCTTGTTTCTCATTGTCTCTTGACCTCGAATACCTCATTCTCAAAAAAAAAATAAAAAATCAGACTTCTACTGCTGCTGCTGCTTCTGTTAGTGTGAGGAGCACTGCTTCCTTAATGTAAATTACTGATTGATTATGCTAGACATGTCACCAGAAATGGGCATAGTATCAATAGTATCATTAAGATAAGTTATTTGCTTCCCTTTGTGTTTTTCTCCTTTGGAATCAGAATTTCATTTAGGTGTACTGCAAATTTCCAGTGTAGCTACCTTTGAATTTCAAATTCGCTTCAAACCAGCACACGGCCCAGGCAAGGTCTCTGTACTTGGCCCAGCTTGCACCAGTTTAATGTGTGTTGTGGAGCAGCCTTCTCTCAAATTATGCAAAATTGTTGGCAGAGATCAAGTCTTCTATCTTTTAAGGCAACACTTCAATATTTACAAGAAAGCCTTCAAACACCGTGGTTAAATTAGTGCTAATCCACCACTTCAAGTGAAGAGTTCCATAAGCAGAACCTGATGTGGAGGAGGCATTTTAACTAAGACCTGAAACCACTCATTGAGTAAGGATGGAAAAAGAATACTGAATAGCTTCCTAGTGAGTACAGAACAGGAATCCTTGAAACAACAGGATATGCTAATGTAATTAAGGACAACATCATAATACATAGGTACCAAAAGCCCAAATAACAAAGTTCAAGCAGTCTTATTTCTGGGATTTGAGGCATTGGCTTTACAATCTTAATAAATAGGGCTCTTTAGAGAAGCAGCAACAGAGCTGCATTGCTTTAAAATATTCAGCTCAATCAAAATCAGAACACTTCTGAGTGTTAGGCTGTTTTCTTCCAAAACCAGATCACAGCTAAACGGAAAAAATTGTTTTATAGTCTTGCAACATCATCTCTAGCTAGAGCAAAAGCAGATTTTTATATGCTCACAACCGTTCTTACACAGATATTCTTGTAGAGATTTGTCATTGACCTTTCAGTCTTGGAGATAAGTATTTTATTGCTATTATAATTAGCGTTTAAAGCATATTATGTGTCATAGTGCTTGGCAGTGCACTGGTCCTGACATCATGAGGGTTCTGCATATGCTTCAATTCCAGCACAATTCCTGCATCTCCCCAGACACAGGCAGACCTTGCTCTGCCTCCTTCCCTCTCCTCAGAAGGTGGCACTGACCCGCGGGAGCAGCAGTGCAAGAGCAGCCCAGCTCCCCCGGCTCCAGCAGCGCTCCTGCCCCACACTCTGCCACACCATGGCTGGGGTGTAAGGGTGCTTCATTTCTCTCTCACCACTGCAGTGAGCCCCACAGAGGAATTTGATTTCAAGTACGTTTGACACGTACCTAAAACTAGTAAAATGTTTTGAGACACTCTTGACTTTTTTTGTTTTGATGCTAAAAAAAGAGAAAAATATCTCATTGTGATGATTTTACACTGTGATTTAATTTCAAGCTATTGATCTCATATTTTTTCAATAAATGATACACTGAAAGAACTTCATAACTGGCTGCTATCACTTTTCTGTTGTTTTTAACACTTTTCTCTATGTTACTACCCTGATATATAAATTTTATCTCTTTGGTTCTTATAACATTGCACTTCAGAAGCTGGAAAGCAGCATGACGCTGCCTAATTCCTTTTCATGACACTGACATCTTGAAATTACTGGTTTTTTCCTTCCAGGTTAACAAGAGGGGCTGGAAATCTATTTTAACGGCAGTTTTTTATTTTCCTGTAATTCATCTTTTTCATGCTGGCTGGGTAATTTAATTTGTTGTTGACCTAGTTCCAGTTATGAGAAATTAGACTATTCATTATCACAAAAGCTTCATCCTTTGGTCCTTAAAATAATGAAACTTTTAAAAAAAATATGCTATCAATTATTTTATGTTACAATATTTTTCTTACTGAGTCCCTTGTTCCATATGAAAACCTTTTCTTCGTATACAGCCTTGATGATGATTCCTTTTTAATTGAGAGATGTAATTACTTCCAGGAAGGATGACACTCAGATTTAGTCACGGACTAGTATTTGACCAGCATGGCATGTGATGTAGTTGTCACGAACACCATGGCTTTGCTGCATGGATGTTTCCCTCCAGCGATATCAAGGCAGAAGCAGCCACTGTAATTAGAGGTTTGAAACCCACATTGTGTAATTGTTTCTGCCACACTGTGCAGAACGAGTGACCCTGTTAAAAAGTGGAAGACAGAAAAGCAGGTTAAAAAGCAGGTTATCTGAGTGATATCTTGCCATCCCCTCTAGCTGATTCATTCTTGCTTGCTTGCTCTCGCTTTAGCAGTCCTGGGAGGAGGAATCAGTTCTCTCAAAGCTTTTTGGCAAATTGTCCCACTTCTAACAGGTTTTGGGGAGGAGCTGTATCCAACTGACCTTGGACAAGAGGTTGCAGCTGTGAGGGTGATGGTTGTGACTTTTTTTGGTTCCACCTAGAATGGGAATTTGTCCCGGTTTCATCAATGAATGACTCATTTCCTGGACATCTAAGTCAACAAAAATCTCTGGTGTACATAAAGCAAATGCAGTTGTTAGCAATTATTGTTTCCAGTGGAGTTAAAGTATGCTCAACTTCTTTTTCTTTTTTTGACTATGCTTTAGATTTGGAAAAAAGGTCCAAGGTTTTGCTGCTTGGCCAGGAGTTTGGTGGAATTTTGGACAAATTCCCCAAGTGCCTCTGGGAGGTTTCTAGGGTGGTAGGATCCGCAGAGCAACATTCCTGGAGCTGCTCCATGATTAAAGCTAAAGTCTCTAATAACATGTTCACTATTAATGTTTCTGCTCTTTTCCCTTCTAAGTATGGAAGTAGAAACAGTCCATAGAGACCTTTGTGCCCTCCATACCCACCAGAGTCCTCTGCCCTTCTGTTCCCAGCTGCCACAGGGAATTATGTGGGTGAGGGAGAGATGCAGCTGCATTTAATAGTGACACTAGCTCAGCCTGGGAGAAAGCGAAAGGGCCCAAGGGAATGGGAGGGAATAAAACTGAGAATATTACAGCCACAGCTTTTGGGATTGAATGAGAGAGAAACTCCTCACGGGCCTTATTTGTAAGGGTCATTTAGGGGTATCCTCTATGCAGTCCAGAATCCTTACCTGCTGCTAAGTCATTACACAATGTGATAACTGAGATTTCAGACATTTTATGCAATCAGTTGTTTCTAGGAGATTGATAATCAGAGGTAAAGGCTTCGTCTGTGTGTTGTATTTTCAACCTTTTGTATTTTACCCCAGGTCCAACAGGGTTTTTGTAGTCTCAGCTAATTAGTGTGTATTCTTACTAGAATCTGAATTTTTTAATTTAAAACTTTTGTCCCTTGTGGATATGGAGAAACAAATATTTTAAGAAGATTGAAGACTTAGGAACTACAACTTAAATATAAAAAGCTTTTATCTTCGCTAGACTTTTTTTACTACCTATTAATTGTATTCAGATATTTCAGGGTCAGTATTTATTGTCCATCACAGTGTACACAGATACTACTTGTTTATATCCATAGGCCAGTGTTAAATCAATCTCTTACCCAGTAAAACAGATACTGCAAAAATTCAGAGATTATTAAGATGTTTTGCGACCAACTCTAACCCCAGAGTCCTTGAAAGATTCTCCACTTGGATGATCTGAGGAAGATAAATGCCATGCACAAAGGAGGACTTCTTAGTTATTTACACGCAATATTGTTCTTCCATTTTTTGAAAGACATCTGTGCAGGATCCAAATGAGTCCTTGGTAACATGTGCCCCATGTCCTCTCCCTTCTTGTCTGTCAGTAAAATGCAGGTGAGTGTGAGGTCATGCGGTCTGTGTTCTGTCTGTGCATTTGGCACTCTCAGATGCATCAGAGACAACACAAAGAGGGCATGAATTAGAAGAGAACACAAGCGGAGGATGGAGACAGAGAAAGCAAGTTCTGGGCACAGCTTGAGGGCTTCCAAAAGCTGGAAGGAAGGACATAGAAATCTACAGACAATTTTGTTCAAGTAAGAGGTCCGATATAAGAGTGTCCCTTATTGTGTTTAGTCTAGTTGTGTGTACATCCCCAGTCTTATTTTTGGCAGAAATTATTATTTTCGCTTTCACCCCTTCACTCTTCCCCACAGTCTCTGCAAGAGAGAAGAAGCAAGGAGTGTGTGGCCTGATGATTTGAGAGAAGAGATTATTGAGAATTCCCACAAAAATAAAATTAGTCACAGTCTCTGGGAGTGCTGGTAAGCAGAAACCTCAAACCCAAACAAGCATCCAGATTTTTATTTCAAAACAAACGTTGACCTCTGTGCAGCAAGTATTTTGCAGGCTGCTGCTTCAAAAACAGAATATTTTACACACTTAGCCCTTCTTTGGGTTTTTCCGAGCCCCTCCTTGCCGACACCAAATGGAATCGGCCTGTCCCTGCGGGCCCGGCCCTGGATCGGGAGCAGAGCGGGGCGGTGCCACCTGCTGGTCCCGGCGGGCTCCTCTGGGCTCTGCCTCCGGCCGGGGCACCGCAGAACCGCGGAATATCCTGGACTGGAAGGGACCCCAAGGGGCATCGAGTCCAGCTCCTGGCCCTGCAGGACACCCCAAGAATTACACCATGTGCACAAGTGCATTGTCCAGGCGCTTCCTGAACTCTGTCAGGCTGGTGCTGTGACCACTTCCCAACTTGGGAGCTGTTCCACTGCCCAAACACCCTCTGGGTGAAGAACCTTTTCCTGATATCCCCCCTAAGGCCTCCCTGACACAGCTTCAGGCCTTTCCCTCGGGTCCTGTCACTGTCACCACAGAGCAGAGATCAGTGCCTGCCCCTCCTCTCCCCCTCATGGGGAAGCTGTAACTGCAGTGAGGTCTCCCCTCAGCCTCCTCTTCTCCAGGCTGAAAAAGCTGTGCCCTCAGCCACTCCTCACATGGCTTCTTCTCTGGGCCCCTCACCATCTTCACAGCCCTCCTTTAGATGCTCTCTAATAACTTTATATCTTACATACCAGCACCCAGAACACAGTACTTGAGCATCCATGGCCTGCTAAAATATCCTAGTTTCAGTTTCAGCTTCACCTCATGCATCTTGTTATTTATTCATCTAAAGAAGATTAGTAATTAAAAAAAATGTTTAAAAAATACAGAGTAAGCAGGACAACCAGAGCTCTTAGTATTTACCACTGGTATAGAATCATTATAGGATTCTAATGAGAACACATTCTAATGAGAAAGTGTTCATTAGAAATTACCTTTCTTCTGCAGAGGCAGGTATTGCTGTTAAGCACATAATGAAATATAAGAGCACTGTCTCCAGGCCC
The DNA here is from genome assembly GCA_013400515.1 of Erpornis zantholeuca. Taxonomy (NCBI): domain Eukaryota; kingdom Metazoa; phylum Chordata; class Aves; order Passeriformes; family Timaliidae; genus Erpornis; species Erpornis zantholeuca. Next base: position 15,446 of record VZTN01018282.1, read on the forward strand.
ATTAATGAGCCTTTGGTGGTGCTACATCAGCACTTGCTTTGTTTTAGTGATGTGCTGTTTTTTAACAAGGCCCTGGCATGCTGCCATTAACTTGGTTTTATGTCTCTTTGGTGTGTTCATAGCCGCAGGCCAGATGGTTTCGGCATTATAGTCTTCCTCTAATATGAAAGCTGATCATGGTGCTCCAAATTACCTTCATTCCACATGCTATATATTTTGTTGTGTATCACTGTGCATTCAGCATTAGTCATTTCAGCTTAAACTAAACCTAGGAAATTTTGCATTTTGGAATTAGGCAGCAGGGAGAGCTGGTGAGTGAGCACAGCTGTCAGTGGGGCTGATACTCTCTGGGGAAGCCTCAACTGCCACTGGATTTGTAGGACAGAGTAGAGCAATTGCTTTGAAAAATTCCATTTCAATGTTTAGTGCATGATTAAATGGTGAACTAGCCTGGGAGGTGTGTGGAGACCATGCAGCAGGCTTCTACTACCACAGCCTTTAGGTGTTTCCCCTTCTTCTGGGATCTTTTGCAAAAAGAAGCAAACAAAACTCCTGTTGGTGAGCCTGTGATGAGCCTGATGTGATGGGCAGGGAAGTGCCTGGCAACATCAAATGCAAAGCTCCAGTTCTTCATCCTCTTCCTCATCTGGGCAAATTAACTTTACAGCTTTCATTCATCCTTGGCCAGTGGGATAACACTTCTCATTCTGCTCCAATCAACTCCATGGCTGCTCTCTTACCCACTCCTAAATGTGTATCTGGACTTGAGAACTCCAGAAATGAGCTCTCAGTGAGGCAGGGCAGTGTGAACACAGGAACTATGCAGGAACTACTTCTGCTGCACCCAGAAGAGAGTAGGACTGTAAAAGGTTGTTAGTGGCAGATATCTAGGAGACAATAAATTTTTTTTGGTGAAACAAGAATCAAAAAAAAATAAGGATATATATAACAGAAACTAATCAGTGGTTGTGGATGAGCAGTAAAATGCAGTCTCATGAGCATAACAACGATAACAAGACAGAGAATATCTGCAGCTGGGAACAATATTGCTGGTGCCCACAGTTTGCTGCAGCAGCCAGTAGTGCCTGGCACGAGAGTATAACCAAAACAAGGGTGTCCATATTCCAACCAAAACAAGGGTGTCCATATTCCTCTGTAGCCTAAGCTCATTGTACAGAAAAAGCTCCCTTCCATTCTTCATTCCAGGAGGAAATAATTAAACTGGCAGGTAGAGAAATTATATTAGGAAAAACAAACATGTCTCAAGCTGCATGTTCCATGAGATTTTTTTTTTCTATTTTAGATTTGTTTTTAATTTACTGTAAATTTTGAACAAATTTAAATATTTTCCAAACTTTGCAAATGGGATGTTATCGTGGGAGGACCCCAAATCCTGGCGGGGATTTAAAGAATTGCAAATTGTCCTCTTTAGGCTTACAGGGGCCATGTCTTAGATTTCATATGTCATATGTCATGTAGAAAATTGAGAAGTCTGAGTTTTAAAAAATTTTAGTGATGGGCCCATTTGTTTATCCCATAAGCTATCAACTGAACTGATTTGTATGCCAGCCTTATTTCTGACAACAGTTTTGCATTCATTGTGGCAAAACCTTCTACTATACTCCTTTCTATGTTTTAGAAAATATTTATCTTACCTGTAGTAGGAATTTCTACAACCCTACTGCTTTCGTTTTGCAAGTGGTTTGGAAACAGTTTTGTTTTAATCTGTCTCTTGCACCATCGAAACTGCATTTGGTCTTTTTAGTTTTCTAGAAACTTCTGAAAAGAAGAACTTAGCTTTGTGACTTTAGAAATTGTGTGAACTGTTACCGTACAGGTACAAAGATCCTTTGCCTGTTTATTTGTCTTGAAAGCATTTGTGTTTGAACTTAGCTTTTCAGTCAGTAGGTGAGTGGTAGCCAGTGGTGATCTCTGAGCGCAGAAAACCAACACAGCTCACTAGAGGGAGCCCAGACACAATTTCTGAGCTTAGCGAGGCGCTCTTACACCTCACCGTGTTACTCGCCGTGTGTTTTGTTGGTAAATCTCTCCAGTTGATTAACTTACAGTTCCCGCGTGGGCAACTACATAGCCTGCATTATGAAAAGTACACTGAGGTTTCAATTGCAGATAATTTGCAAATCAACACTGAAGTGGGCAGGGAAGTCTCAAATTTTTCTTTCTTTGGGAGCACTGGTAGATATTACCAGAATACCTTTTTTGAAACCATAAAATGTGTCAGAAGAGTTTTGTTTCACTTCCTGCCTGCCTATTCCCTCCTAGTGCTTTCCTTCCCCTTGACTAGAACCTCAGATCCATGTCCTGACATCCTTCTGCTGCACGTCCTGCTCCTACAAACCAGGGTACCTACCTCAGACACTCTTCCAGCAGAGTAACACACCTCAGCCAGAGCCCAACCTTTGGCCTCTGCCCCCGACCTCACCCGCTGACCTACCTACAGCACATTCGGTTACACCAATGTGCTTTATCTTACACTTCTCCCTTATCTTTCCTTGCCCCACCACTGCGAGCTGCAAGTGCTCGTCTGGGCACCACTCCTGCTGCTGCTGGAGGCGTTCTGAGAGAGGAGCAGCTGACTGCACTCTGTACAGCAGCGAGGTTCTGCTGTTCGCGGTAACTGCTCTTGGGAAAGTGTTTATCTGCTTTCCAGAAGCGATTAAGGAGTAAAGACCTTTAACAATGTGGTCAGGTATTATCTGCCATCAGGCAGTCCTCCCCATGTCATGCAGTCGCTGCTCACGTGGAGGCCTTTGCTCTTGTTCAGGCAAGAGTCAGCACACAGCAGACTTGGGATCCACTGCTGTGCCATGTTAGCTGACTTTTTCTTTAAAAAACACTTGTAAAAATGTTTGTCTGCCACACCTTGGCAGCCTTTTTTGCTGGAGAAGACTAAAATACTGATATGAGTTAGAAAAATCGTCTGAAACACTCAGGACAGTCTTAGGCACTCTGCTAGAGGGGAAGTGCCACAAGAGGAGGTCGGAGAAGATCAGATAGAGGAGTTTTAGCCTTATCACCCCGCACATTTTCAGGTCATAGTGAAAATGGTTAATAAGGTCAATTCCTTATTTTGTATGAGTTGAGCCAGCTTCCATAGGTGACAAATAAGAAGTTATTATTCAAGTAAAGCTTTAAATAACTGATTCTCAGTCCAGGTTAAACACCTTGATGAAATGCCAGAAATTCATAAAAGTGGGAGAGAATTGTCTCTGTGTTGGTCAGCAAGACTCTGTCCTGGCACAAACCAATGCAGGGCTCTACACAGGTCTTGCAGAACATGGCAAAAGGTGTTGCAGGCAGATATTCCTCATGTTGTAGGATTATTTAGTTCTTTCGGATTTCTCAGATTTCAGTTACTGGCCCTTCATGCTGCTGAGCAGCCAGTTCTACAAAATGAGGGGAATTTGCTATCTCTGCATGACATTCTGTGTTTTTGTTCTTTCCATCCTCGGAGTAAATGCTCCATGCACTGGCTGCTCAGTTTAGGACTAAACTCAGTTGTGAGGTAAGGCAGTGGTCTGAAAGTTAAACTTCTGCTTTCTACAGAATGAACACAATTATATCGTTGGTTAATCTTGTGGCAATTCTCAGAAAACCTCCTTGATGAGATGCATTTGTGAGCAGAAGATTTTGAAAAATGTGTCCCATTCCAACATTACACACAATAAGGATCTGTTAGGATCTTTGCTCTGAGGAGATGGAAGACACCTTGCCTTTGTCCATACTAGAGACAGATCTAAATTCAATTGCAGCTGTGCTGTGCCAAGGTCAGTTAGGTGCTGTTGAATAGTAACTACATGGGAGACACAGAAGGAGCAGCTTTGAAGTGTTGCTCATGCCCCTAATTTCAGCATAGCAATACCTCACCAGGGTACAGTGGCTGAGAGCACCGTTTCAAACTCTGCTCTCACCCCAAAAATCTGCAGCAATTCTGCTGCACAAAACATGCACACAGAACAAAGACAGCTGCTCAAAACTGAATGGTGTGCTCTCTTCTCACACTTTCTTTCACAGGAACAGGAGGGAGAAAAGTTCCACCAGTGCACCATTTCTTCTCCCCTTATCAGGAAATCCCTGCCCTTCAATCTCTGACAATTCATGAGGCAGTAGCATTGTGGTGATGCAAGATCTGGCCCCTTACCCCTCTCTGGCTACTTTACAATCTCAGGGACACTCCTCAGGCCTCAACCTTGATTATTGGCTCATGGGCAGTCAGCTCCCCCTGAGCTTATCAAGAAACACTGTCTGCTCCCAGGAGTTTCTGTTGCCTAACAAGCTCCTGTTTTCTAAAAAACAGCCTTGAAAACTTACTTTTGTCTGAGTAACAGCCTAAGTGGAATAACATTATTATTAGGCTTTCCACGGAAAATTCCAGTAACTATCAGCCTGGATTGTGGTCACAGTGGAAATTTACAAATGACCAGAGTCAATCATCTTGCAATCCTATAAAGAGTGGCCCAAAGTGAGTCCTTTGGGATCCCCTGGGCTGCAGCACATCTCCCTCTGAGTGGGACATCTCTAGAGCTCAACAACCTGCAAGTGTGAGATACTCAGAGGACGACTGATGACAGGGCCTGGGCTGATGCCCCCCACTCCTCAAGACTCACCTCCTCAGCTGTTGAGAGATGCAAAGGCATCTGACGTGAGTACTTCACTGAACTCCAGGGGATATTTTCACAGCCAAACCTTTGTACATGCTTCTTTGTCTGTGTGTGTGAATTGATTTTATTGCAGTACAGCAAACGTCCTATGAGTGTTCCCATCCCAGACTCATAGTTAAATTCGATTTGTAATTAAATTACTGTTGTGCTTATAGAAAATCCTATCGGATCATTCTGTAAATGTGGAATTAATCAGTGATTAGGTTGTGCTACAATCCTGGGACATAAATAATTGATCAAGTCTGATACTAAATTTGGCAAGAGGATCTACTCTGAACCTCATGACTCAACAAAAGGGGCCTCTTTGCCCTTTGGCACCCTTGCCCTTCTCCATCCTTATACTTTTGGATCCCCAGTCTACTCATTCTGCATTGGTTCTAATGTGATTTTCCTTTGTGTGCTTTGTCTGAGTAACAGTGGTAGAGTGAACCTTGCCATCAAACTATATTGTGCTTTTGAAAATTTATATGATATATATAAATTTATAAATTTTTAAGGTAAATATATATCTTACTTTTGCTGATACATTTGCCAGTAATCCTGTAAGCAGCCCAGACCACTAATTTTCAACAAACTTTAATGAGAGAGGGTGGCTTCCAGGAAAGTTATGATGGCACAAAGGTTTTAAAACTGCTATAGGACCAGAAATAATAACTATGTGCTCTGCTTGCAGAATGAGAGAGATTTCCACTGAGCTGCTGTAGTTTTTGGGATGAAGAGCAGAGTTTTGTGAATAACCATCTTTCCTAACCCTTAACCAAAAGGAAGGAGGTGCTGTGGATAGCTGGCCTCCCACCAGAGCTGTTCAATATAGTACTGAGAAAAAATGAAGTCTTTGGAGGTCAAAAGATGGTATATATTACATATATATGTGGCATACATATTACATATATATGTAGCTAATATAGTAACTACAAGGTTTTTGAGAATATTTATACATGTGTAGTTCAGCTATGATTTGTAAATGTAACAAAAACTGAGCAGTTTTGGTTTTGCCAATGCATAAACTGGATAATCTGGTAATCCTTCTTTGTCTGTGAACAGACAGTATTTAACCTGAGAGGAGGAAAGTACTCGTGGATACCCTGCATGAACACTGAGAGATATTCAAATGCACTGAACAGAAGCACCAGGGTGTGGGACCAGGCATTGAACTGGCCCCCAAGAAGTTCTGTAGGCAGTTAAAGTCAGTAGAGTACAGAGAATAACATCAAGGAACTGTAGGTGTTTGCCTGTGAGCAGTTTTAGCTAATTAGAGCATACAGACATTTTCCCTTTATGATGACCTTTCTTAAGTAAGATCCAAGCAAGGAGCATTTCAAGGACTATTAGACTCTGGTTTTATATTCACAATATACTTGGGGGAAAGGTGGCTAGAGAATTTTACAATTCAGTCTAACATCGAAGACTGCAGACAGTAAAGAACAGGAGATCTATCCAGCCATCCACTTCCTCTGGCTACAGCAGAAGGCTCCCACACAGTTAACATTCTGGTGCTTTGTCACAAAATTACACAGTCAGTTTCAGATCTCCTGTCCACTGGCACCTGTTGAATCACAGGACTTGTTCTCCTACTGACACCTCCCTTGCTGTGAGGAGTGGGTTGTGCTGGTCACTCTGTCAGCCACGTTTGCTCAGGTGTCACCTCTTCTTGTGCTCCAAGTCCTTCACCTTCCATCCCTAAAAATTACATCCTCAGATATTTCCAAAGTGTTATCATGCCTCTGTAGCTATTTTTAGCTTAATAATATACACCTTGAACTTGGGATTTTTTCTTGGAAGGTATCTCCATTCCTATTCCAGGATAATTCATTATTTCCTGGGTGATTTTCATGCAACTGTCTTCAACTTGTAACAAAGTTGCTGGACTGGAATGCAGTGTTTAAATGACATTTTCAAATGGAGACAGCTTTTTATTTCTTTCTGTGCAATCTGATGCTCTGCATTGCTAATGTCTCCCACATTTATCATCCTCTGGGCAAAACATTTATCCTTAATTTTTTTAGCATAGCTGCATTCCAGGTTTTAACTTCTCTAGTATAGGTTAGCTTGCATTTTCTGAATACTTTCACTTTTCATTTCTTACCAGCCTTTAAATTATTTCTCTGCAACTATGGGAGAATGTTTCAAATCTTTATTTGTTGTCATCAAAATGAAGACTGAACTGTGAGGTACTGCAGAGGCCTCAGCAAGAGAACTCTGACATTTAACTCCTCATGTCTTAATTTACTCTGTGGCCACTTTTACTGTAGAGCATTCTAATGCAACACTGGTTATTATTTAATGTCCCCAGAGAAAAAGTGCTCTTCCTCTACATTGTCTTGTTTGGTCTCCCTAAAATGACAAAATTATGCATTTATCAGTCTTTTCATACCTGTGTTTCAAGTTCAGTGTGAGAAGTGGTAACTACAGTAAATATGGAAGGAAGAGCCTGAACTCCAGTGAAAACCAAAAGCTTTGACTTCTGCTGTACTTCTATGTGTCAATGGCGCCTTCATTTCTTTTTCTCAAGTGATTGTTTAGAGTTGTGTATGTATGGAACTGTGCACAGAGCTTATTAAAAAATAAAAGGATGGGATCTGTAAGTGTTACAGGCTGCCATCTGTTGTTTTGTAATCTCTCAATTTAGAAATAAGCAAAATAGGTAGAAGTAACTTTGTTAATGTATTATTATTACTTGTCTAAATATATATTTGGTTGAATAGAGACACGTATACAATGTACATATGACATATATGTATACATTCATACATACAGGTTAAGATGGTCCCGCACTTGGGTCACAACAACCCCATCCAGCACTACAGGCTGCAGGGAGAGTGTCTGGAAAGCTGCCTAGTGTGCCAGGTGGCCAAGGAGGCCAATGGCATCCTGGCCTGGATCATCAATAGTATGGCCAGCAGGACCAGGGCAGGGATTTTCCCCCTGTACTTGGCACTGGGGAGGCCTCACCTTGAGTGCTGTGTCCAGTTCTGGGCCTCTCACTGCAAGAAGGACATTGAGGTGCTGGAGCATGTCCAGAAAAGGGCAATGGAGCTGGGGAAGGGTCTGGAGCACAAGTCCTGTGAGGAATGGCTGAGGGAGCTGAAGGTGTTTGGTCTGGAGGAAGCTCAGGGGTGATGTTATCGCTCTCTACAACTCCCTGAAAGGAGGCTGTAGCCAGGTGGGGATCGGCCTCTTCTCCCAGGTAACAACTGACAGGATGAAAGTAACATGGCTTCAGGTTGCACAAGGGGAGTTTTACCCTGGACATTAGGAAAAATTTCTTCATGGAAATAGTGGCCAAGAATTGTAACAGACTGCAAAGGGAAGTGGTGGAGTCACCATTCCTGGAGATACTTAAAAAACCTGCGGTGCTTAGGGACATGGCTTAGTGATGGACTTGGCAATGTTAGACTTACATTTAGACTCAGTGAACTTCAGGGTCTTCTCCAATCTAAATGATTTTATGATTCAAGGTTGGGTTTGGTTATTTTTTTTATATCAGGTTAGATGACATTTTAATTTTAAAATAAAATAAAACAAATAAAGCATTACTGAACTGCCACATGTGGCAAGCAGCTGCCTGTTGAATCGTCCATGTTTTTTTAGTTCAAGCTCCTCTTTTTTGTTCCAGTCTAAATGGTGTGGTTTATTACAAATGTTTAAGTTCTGTATGGATTGGCATTTTGGAGCCAATTGCCTTTTGATAATATTCTGCACAAATTAAGGCTAAGACAGCATTAAAAACGGTGGGCTTTGTTCCAGAAATTTTTGTTCTCACGGTCTTAGAGTAGTGAGTAACTGTAGCAACTGTAGCAGGTATGGAGATGCCTGACTTTTTGCTTTTGCTTTTTCTAAATCCCTTTTATACTCACCCACATAACTCTTCATACCCTGCAGTGATTTACCCATGCACTGTTAATCAACCTTATTTCCCAACACCTCTGCCTACTCTTATGGTCTATTTTTCTTGTGTTCCATAGTAACTTTTGCAATTATGCAAGTCAATGATCTTATTTCATCCTTGGAGGTACAGGACAATTACCACGTGTTTAAAAAATTGCCTTCATAGAGCATTGTGTAATTGACATCATATAGCACTCTTTCTGCTACCTTGTTATTATTTTAATTTAAAATAGTAGTAATAGAACACCTGCATTTCCACTTTAATAAACAAAAAGTGCCCTAAAGTTATAAATTAGTATAAAAAACTTTACCACAAATATTGGTGTCCAAGAAATATATAAATATTAATATAAAGGAGTTTATCAGAACTGCTGCATGAAATGAAGGGGCCTATCTAAGGCGCTTTTATAAATGCTTGCACAGATTCCTCAGATCCTGTCAGACGCTCCAGATGGAACAGAAGAAGCTTCCAAAGGGAGGCATGCCCATTAATTTCAGGAATTTGAAAAGATACAGCAAAGCACACTCAGGACTGTCGTGTGTGTGTCTTCACTTGTGTGCTTTTCTGTCCCAGAGAAATCAGCAGGGACATATAGTAGTTGAAGTTATTTTAGATGGAATCGGTCTAGCTAAAGGAGGCTTTAAAGTACTGAAATCCTGAATTATCTGTATGCAGATATGTGGAAAAAACCTTACCTTCAAATCTGAGAAACAAGATTTTAAAAGAAACAGCAGTATCTTTTTATTTGGTGAGTTTCTAAAGCTGATTCAGGTTGGAACCTCCTTTGCAGAATTGCACTTGGCAGCAGATCTGACATTTCTTGTCTTCCTATTGGACAAGAAAAAACTGTAAATCATCCCACTGCTTTCCCACAGAATATTTTTTGCACTCCTGCATTGGTAGCACTAACTAGGGAAACAGGTTACCCTTTGCCTTTAGTCAAGCCTGCTCTAAGTCTCTCATTTAAAATCAGAGCCTTGACATCGCCTTGATGTGTGCTCTTTTAAAACCTACCTGCCTACTTGTTAGTTACACAGGCAGGAAAGTAAACTGGCTTAGAGACTTTGAATTTTGTTCTCTTTTAATCCAGAGAGCTGGAGTGAAACTGCATACGGAATTCTTCAACTTGCCAAACAGAGGTCTCCCAAGAAAAAATTACTTGGAGCTACCATAGCAATACTTTTTGTAAGCAAAAAGGAAAAAACCCCTAGGTTTGGCACATGTTTTGATAGCCCTCTGCTTGTTTCTCAGGTGTCCTGCAATTCTCAAATCCTGATTTCTTGCTTGAGTAAGCTGCAATTTACATGAGTTTCCTTGTTCCAGCAGTGTGTTTTAAAGAAACACAGCTGACATTGAAAGAGCAGGTGAAATCTTGAGAGTTGTGGATTGATAAACAGGGTAGGACTACCCAGTTCGGTGTAATGTTTCAGTCATCAAGAGGAGACAGGCACTCGGCACTGCATGCAAGCTTGTGCTTGCCAAGCCACTGCCTAACTACACAATGAAGGTCTTATCAAATATATATGGTCCAAGGAGGCTTGTGCAGTCCCAATTCTTAACAAATGGTTGAGTCAGAATCATAGGTTTATAAATTGCATTGTTTTCTGGGGGATAATGTGACGAGGGAGAGTGGGCAAGAGAGAGAAGCATCTGAAGCAAAGGGGTGAAGAAAGCAGGCTGAGGATTCCAGCCAGCCCTGCAAGTTATGTCAGCATCTCTCTGCTAATCTGCAGACTTATTACAGCCTCCTGTGTAATTTTATTTATATAATTTATCACTGAATAATTTTAGAAGTCTGAAAAAATAATTATTTTTGTTAACTTCAAATTGGGGGGAAAATATCTAATTTTTATTGTTGCAATGTTTTTTCAAAGCTTTTGCAAAAGAGAAAAGAGAATGGAAGACCAAAATCAGTGGGCTCAAAGAAGACTTTGCTTTGACAATTGGTGACAGAAGAGAAAAATTGAGCATAAGAGCAAAGTAGCTCAGAGGAGTTCCACACATCACTGTGAGTACAGATGGAAATTATCCTGGTGTGTAGGAAGGGGAGGAAGGTAGTAGAGACAGCTTGCCTAAGAGATGTTCAGTGACCTCAGGCACAAGAAACTGGTTTTGCAGGGTTGCTCTGTAAATCAGATCAACAAAATTATCTGAATTAAAAAGAAGCACAGAAAAGTCTTTGTCCTTCCCTCCCCCACTCTTTGTTTTTTGTTAGACCGAGTTGTTTCACTGACACAGCTGATGGTGTAGGCCTACAAACAACTGCTTCAGCACTACTCAAGGAGTTGATACGGATGCTTAGAGGAGAGGATCTGCTGCCTTGGAGATGAGATGTTTAGCTTGTATTCAGAAAGGTCATTACTCTTCAGTACAAATCTGAGATGGGAAAAGACTGGCTAGGTAGCAGTAATTTGAAAAAGCCTCTGAGGTGGAATAGATCATGACCTGCAGGTGCAGCAACAATGAGACACTGACGAAAGAAAAAAAGAAGGCAAATGTTTGAGTCATGTAGAAACTGATGCAAATTCCAGCATATAACATAACCTTCTCAATCGATTTAGCATTGACAGTGTGAATGTGGGGTCTAGTAGTGGACATAAAGTTACAAAAAAAAAGTATATTAGCTGGAGATAGTTCAGAAGAGAACAGGAGAAATATATGTTTGAAGTGGACTGTAAGGAAAAAATCCAAGGATCTTTTCATTATAGGAAAGGTTGAGGAGATGGCAGTTTCCAGCTCTGCAGCATCTTTTTATATACTCCTCAGGGGTCAAATCTTCTGCCAATGTCCTCAAGAAACAGAAGAACTAGTATGGGCCTAAAACTACAGCTTCTAGCTGTAGAAGATCTAGAAGATCTAGCTTCTTGTCTCCAGCTGTTTGTATAACGAATGCAGGAGGTGATTGCCTGAGGAACGGTGTGAAAGCGTCTGTCACTGGAGGTTTTAAAACAGGTTAGACAGGCGTCTGTTGGGAACAATCCAGATGTGGGAGGTGCTCCCTGGGAAAAGGGGCCAGTGAGCAGGATTAATGAGGATGCTTCCTGTGTAACTTGCTGCAAGCCTCTGGAATTCAGGTGAGCAGCCTGGCCATGAAAAGCACAGAAAACGTGGCCTCACCACTCTATGCAGTCATGGATGCTCTGTACTGAAATATCTCTGCATCTGCAGGGCCACTGCTTCACCCTGACACAGCAAGAACTTCACATTTTGTGCTGTTCTGCCTTGTCGTTGAGTGGAACATAAACGTTTGCTGCAGTTGTGGGGGAACAGTGTTTCATTTTTCTTCTAGGTCATTAAATTTTTCTTTTTTATTAGTAACAGTCCTCCGACCACCTGTGTTACCTGTGCTGAAACGCCTACAAAAGCAGCTTGTAGCAAAGAGCCGTGCTCATCATGAGAGAGGATGTCTGCTGTGGGACAGAATGACGACCCAGAGGAGGGGCAACAAGTTGGTCAGAGGGATGGAGCACCTCTCCTATGAGGAAAGGCTGACAGAATTGGGACTGTTTAGCCTGGAAAAGAGAAGACTTCAGCATGACCTAATTGCAGCCTTACAGTATCTGAAGGAACTTTACAGGAAAGATGGAGCAAGACTATTTACAAGAGCATGTAGTGACAGGAAAAGAGGGACTGGGTGCAAATGGAAATAGAGTAGGTTTGGATTAGATATTAGGGAAAAACTCTGTACTGTCAGAGAGGTCGGGAACAGGTTGCTCAGAGGGGTTGTGGATGCCACATGCCCGTAGGGGTTCAAGGCCAGGTTGGATGAGGCTTTGAGCAACCTGGTCAAGTAGAAAGTGTCTGTCCCCGTGGCAAGGGGGTTGAAACGAGATGACCTTTAACCCAAACCCTTCCGACCCAAACCATTCTATGATTCTACGGTGGCCTCTCTCTACAAACGTCGCTTACGCCGCTGGGCTCCAAGCCCCCTCGGCCATACCACGGCACACTTCTACTCCCTCACGGTCCGCCAAAGCCACCGACAGACAGCACCTCTACTCCTCCGCCAGCTGCCGCAAGGCGAGCAAAGGCCA
>VZTN01018282.1:28463-44240 GCA_013400515.1 Erpornis zantholeuca
GGATGCGGGCTGGGCGGTGCTCCCGCGGCCTTCTCCTCCGGGGCTGCGCCTCGGCTGCGGGCGGCCGGGCTGCCTGCGCCTCACCGGGGCCGCGCAGGGACAGCGCAGCTCTTGGAACTCGACCCCGGAGTTCCAGGTATAGCCGTGTACTGCAGTGGCCGAAGGGTTTTCACCGCCTTGGCAGGGGGTGCGGTTCACGGACAGGTCTCCGCACTGAAATACATCGGGGTTTGTTTTCAGTCTTTCACAGGCAGCCTAAGATACTGATGGTAAAATTTGGTCCAGCGTTTTGGGTTGGACCAAAATGTCAGCGGTGCCAGGGTTACACATGGAACTGGAAAAGGGGCCCACAGGCTAGCTGCCGTAAGCGCTTGGCCCTTTTAAAACTTACAGTGGCAGCATTTCCGGTGCATTCAGAGAATGTGCGAGTTGAAAGTTGGGTCGTGACCATGTCTTTGAATTAAGAGTGTTTAAGTAGACAATATGCTGATAATAAGCGTGCAGAAAGTGTACGGTAAAATTAGTGGTAGTATTCAGTTGGTCTTGGTGATCTGATCTATGAGAGAAATCAGATGCAGTGGTTGGCAGCAAACTCCATTATCAGCAGTGAAGTTTGTTACGGTTTCTTCTCCCCATACTCCTGAGAAATAGAAGTGCTATTGCATTTTAGCCCCACTTAGCAAAATCAATAGCCACCAAGTTCCTTTTCATTGCAGGGATGTACTTCAGGTAAAGCACGTTGGGTGAGTAGTGGTGTGTGAATTTTCTTTTGTTACATCTGATGTTCTTTCCTTCTATAGTATAGATTCTTGGGAGAACCTGTGGTACAAGCTTGTGTTGAAAATGGTGCAAGCTGCATTGACATTAGTGGAGAGCCCCAGGTATGTGATAGTAAAAAACAGCTACCTTATATCAAGGCTCTGCAAAAGGAGTGTTTGTTTAGTATGTTTAATGTTTCTGAATATGAAGACAAATTCTGCCTCTTGATCTACAATTTTAAGATGCAGTAATTATTTGAATGTACACTATACTTAGTTGTATAGTTTTCTTGCTTTTAAGACAAGAGCCTCTTTGGTTCTCTCTGGAAGTCCCAAATTTCTGAATTCTGCTTCAAGCCTCTGTTGTGATTCTACACAGGAATTTTGAACATTCTCTTCACTGCTGTGAAGCTTTCATATTATAGACTGGAAACAGTTAACTATCTTGTCAAAGATACTTGTACGTGGTTTGAAGCATGGAGGGTGCTACCATGTGACTGTGAAGTGCTGATGGCTAATACTGGGTATGGCCAGGAATGAATTTCAGCTTAAAACATTTGTTCTGACTGTGTTTCAGTTTCTGGAAGGAATGTACCTGAAATACAATGAAAAAGCTGCGGAAAAGGGAGTATATATTGTTGGAAGCTGTGGCTTTGACTCCATACCAGCGGATATGGGAGTACTATACACCAGAGACAAACTTAAAGGTGACTAGAATAAGTGAATTTTTATGGTGAAAAAGAAATGCAGATTATGCTGTCATCTGGTTTCCTAAAGCAGCAGTGCTCCTGTGGAAACTCTTTCAGTGTCTCTTTTGGCCTGCCTTTACCAGGTGACCAGTTTCAACCAAATGTGATATAGAGAAATTTAACTCATATTCCTATTAGATTTGTCATTGGGTAGAGGAGGGATTCAAAGTCATGTTTCTCACCGAGAGGGCCCTGTAATTAGTTCAGAGCATGGTGCTAATAACACCACCAAGGTTGTGGGTTCGATCCCCATGTGGGACATACTTAAGGGTTGGACTTGATGATGCTCGTGGGTCCCTCCCAACTCAGAATATTCTGTGCCTCTGAGAGGACAGAATGTTTGCTGTGAGGCGCAGGCTGCTCAGACAGTGTGTGGATGTCCCTAGGCAGCCTCAGCACACTGCCTCTTGATCAGTGAGGATCTTGTAGGGAAGAGACTGTGGGAAAGGGTCTGCAGATTGGTGGGTAATCAGGTTTCCCAAGTTTTATTTTAGCTGCGAGCTCCAAGAAGCTGTTGTGTGAGTGTAAGTAGCAGGACAGTGCTATACAGTGCCTTTTACTTTAATAACAGCTAGAGGGTAACTGAAAGATGAGGAATATATTTGAGAAAAGATCTGAGAGGATTTAATTCTATGTAAATAATACATGATCCTGATCTCAAGTAAGGATACTCTGTTCATCAGGTCTGACTTTCAGTTGGGAGGGTCCATAAGAGTACCCTAAAGTTTTGCTTTTATGGACTATTAAAAAGGCTGCTAAATGGGATTGGTTTACATTGGAGTGAGCATTCAGTTGAAAAAATCTCAATTCAGATCTGACTGGAGGGAGAAACAAGGCATGGAAATGAGTATCTGGATGTTCATGAGGTTGTAATTTGATAATTTTGTTTTGAATAAAGATGTCTTTTATGTCTTCCTATTTTGACTTTATGGCATTACCACCTGTCTATCCACTTGGTCGCTATACTGAAACTTATCCATACAAATACAGTTTTCCAATCTCAGATGGAGCCAAGCAAGGCTAAACAAATCAGAATTTGGAGGTGTTATGTTGTTCTGCTGTTCATCAAACTAAATACTCTTTGCAAAACACAAGCTATGCTAAAATTAAATGTTTTGGGATATTTTGTGTGTTTCGGGTTTTTTGGGGGGATTTGTGGGTTGCTTTGTTTTGGTGGTAAGTTTTTTGTAGTTCAGGTGTAGCAAAATTTTAGGTCTATATTTGCTTTCACAGTCTACATCATCCTTTATTTTGAAACTTGGAGGAAAACTAAATGTGGCTCTTAATATAACATTACTTTTTAAAAATTATATTTTATATTATTAATTAGATAAAACAAATGAAAAAATAAATTAATAGAGGTAATACTAGTGACCCATATTGAAGTACTTAACACAAGAAAAGTAATACTTGCTAACTCAAATAGCTGTGCATCTTAATGTTACATTATTTTGTTTTGAGATAAAGATATAACTCTGATTTTTCAGCTGATAATGTCAGTGGCCTGCTGGTTGAGTCTACCAGAGCATTCTCTGGCTTTGCAGACTAATGACTGCATGGGCCAAGTAATGTTTTCTCCTCTCTCACAGGTACCTTAACTGCTGTCGAGAGTTTCCTGTCGGTGAAGTCTGGGCCTGAGGTTAGTTGGTTTCTACCTTCCTGAAACTCAGGATAACATCACCATAGCCTGTCAGAATAACTGTTGCTACATTAAGTCACATCAAGGAGCAAGATGACAGTTCTTTGATGATGTCTAAGAACTTTATTCTTTAGGAGTTACTAAAAGTAACCCAAGCAAACGGCCTTTTGAAAGGTCTGTTTGCAGACTGTCTACCTACACTTTGCTCTGGTAAGCTGTTTAAAGAATTATTTTGCAGAGATGTGGAAAGGATTCTTACACAAGTGAAACTGTAGCAGGTACATAGTGTGTTGCCAGTAATCCTGGTGTTTGGCTGTTTGGGTTTATTTGTTTGTTGGTGGAGGGAGAGTTGTTTCAATGTACTTTAACACATATAATCATAATACCTGCAGGTAGCAATTGAAATAATGTGTAATATATGTAATAATTTTAATGTCATTGCTAACATAATGCAACAATGATCCAAGGCAGTCTTGATCCCCAGCAACCAAACACTGCTGTTCCTGGTACAAGCACCCTTCTTGCCTTACAAACCATCTTTGTTCTTAGAAACATCTGGAGGAGTGGAGGAAGCCTATGGAGTGGAAGATAATTCCTTAAGGAATGGGGGATAGTAGTTAATGGGAATGTATAAATCTATATGTTGGGTATGAAGATGTTTAAATAAATAGCATAAGTTCAAAATGTTGGTAAGAAGGAATTTCAGTAATGACAGTTAACTACACTGAAATGGTTAGAAGAGATACGGATATGTATTAAATTCTGTTGGGCCTGAGTATGTTGCAGATCACATGGAATGAGGTGTGGAGATTGCATTGGGTCTGGCTGAGCTGGAGTTGATTTCCCCACAGCAGCCCTCTCAGTGTTGTGCTTTGTGTGGCAGCTGCAGAGGTGTCAGTAACACACCCATGTTCTGGGTAGTGCTGGCACAGCACTAAGGCTGTCTCTGCAGCATTCCCCCCTCACATGGGAGGCTGGCATGGGCAAGGTCCTGGGAGGGAACACAGCCAGAACAGCTGCCCCAAACTGACCAAAGGGGTATTCCATACTGTGGGAATTCTGCTCAGCAATAAAGGCTAAGGGAAAGGAGGAAAAAGGGTTGGGTGGTAGGAGAGTGGGGAGACATTTGTTACTACTACATGTTTGCTTCCATGTGCAGCTTTGGCTTTATTAAATTGCCTTTATCTTGACACACAAAGGATTCTTCCATCTTATTTTTTCCTCTCCCTATCTTAGCTAGGAGGAGACTGATGGAGTGTCTGGGTGAGCACCTGGCATCCAGCCAAGGCCAACCCTCACCATTTCAATATACTGTCATCATAACACTTACATGTAATAATTGTAATAACATAGTGATTCTAAGATCATTATTAAAATAATACATGAAACATTTAAATACTGAACTAATTACTGTTTCATGGTGTGTCACAAGGGTGTTTGTGTACACGATGGGACCTGGAAATCAGCTGTCTATGGCCTTGCAGATGAAGACAACCTGAAGAAGCTTCGAAAAAAGATAGGATATGCCCCTGTTCCCGTAGTTGGTGCAAAGCTCAAGAAAAGGTATAAGAAGCATAAGATGCAAAATATGCAGTCTCTTAACAGTCTCAGTATTTATGATACAGATTGCTAACACAGCACTAAATACTAAAAAGATGCATTAGGGCTTTAGTATAGTATGAACATATAGATGCTCATCTAGTAAAACTGAAGTTCAGTTTTACTGATTTGTTTATATCTTACTGAAAAGAGAACATGTCCCAGCATTTACTGGGTTTCAAAGCTAAGGTGTTCTGAAGGACTTTCAGAAGTGATTAGTAGAATGGAGGGGAAAAAATATAAAAAAACATTATATTGATTATCAAATTCAACTTTGATAGTGCATATATTGAATTACATATAATGATATATATAGGTAGTGAATTTTGAGTGAGCCAGGGGCGTATTTGGAATTGCTTGCTTTCAGTGAAAAGAGATAATGCTTGAGAGAAAACTGGTAATGGTAGGGCCATTATGGTCAGTTTCTTTCAGTTTGTGTGATGATTGGAACATTTTTTTTTCTGACTTAATTTTTTTTCATTTGCAGAGGATTTTTGTTTTACAATCAGGAATTCAAGGAATACTGCATTCCATTCATGGGATCTGATGGTTCTGTTGTGAGAAGGACTCAGCGTTATTTGCACACTGAGTTGCAGGAAACACCTGTAAGTTACTGTTACTTGTACACTGTGTCTTCTGGGTGCACTGGCCTGTTTCATGCTTCTTGAGACAGTGGCTGATGAGGCTGCCTTCTGTTAGCATGATAGTTATGAGAGCGTCGCGTACAGTTCTGCTGTCTGATTTCTGGGTATGTGTTTGTAGGAAATGGAAACCTTGAGTCACAGAAATATTTGAAAGGTAGCCTTCATGATAAATATATTAAATTCTGTTTCTGTGCAGAGACTTTTCTTACTGTATCAGCAGAGTTCCTAAAAGGATCATAATTGTAGTCTGTGTAGTTATAGCCAGCTCAGTATAGTGTAGTAAATATTCTGATAAACAATTCACATGCTACTCCTTTTTATATTTAGATTTCTTTGATGCTTGGGTCTCCAGTGTGCAGAGTAAAGGCAGTGTGAAGTAATGGTGGTGGAAAGGATGTTTAATTTTTGTTTTCCATGTTTTCCCGAGACTAGACAAGCACGAACAATCTGTATAACTGCTGTGCAGGGTCACAGGAATCAATTAAGAGATGAGGCTGAGATGGTGCTTTCAAAACATACTTGGAAGCTACAAATGAGAAAGGCTTGCCATTACTATTTCAGTTTCTCTTAAAGCACCAAGATGAGAAAAGGAAGATCTGGGGACAAAGGCTGAAATTGGATACCAAAATACATTTTCTGTAAAATTTTCTGTTCTTGTTTACCATGTCTGCTCCCTCATCACTCTGCAGTTATATTTTCTTCCCAGAATGAATGATAAAGTGAAGCATTCTTCAAATAGGTCCTTAGAACTAAGACAATTGTTTAAGGCCCTACAGATATATCAGTATATCTGCTGTATGAAACAACTACATCTTAATTGATGCAGGGGGTAGATTTATAAAAATTAATTGATGGAAAAGATTTATGTAAATCCTGTCACTGAAAACACATTCTTGCTTCAGGTCCAGTATGGGGCTTATGTGAATATTGGTGGTCTTGGCTCTGTTATCAAGCTGATGTTTGCGGGCATCTTATTTCTTCTTCTGGTGAAGTTTAACTTTGGAAGAAAACTTCTGACAAAAGTAAGTTTTCAAAACACAAAATAATTTAGTGTTTGGAGATCTCTCTTTGCCCCTCTAATTTACTGGTGGTCTTTTATTGTTGTGTTCTTTTTTTTCTCTCTCTATTCATATAGTACCCAGAATTTTTCTCTGCTGGACGCTTCACAAAGGAAGGACCAACCCAGAAACAGGTAACTGACAGTTTTTTACCACAGTTATCAAACACTGTGGAAATGGTGGAATATAATTTAGAGTCAACTGCTTAGCCTCAAAGAAATAATTTCTAAATTAATCACAGAATATTCTGAGTTGGAAGGAACCCACTAGGATCATCAAAGTCCAGCTCCTGGCCCTGCACAGGACACCCCAGGAGTCACACCATGTGCCCAAGTGCATTGTCCAAGTGCTTCCTGAACTCTGTCAGGCTGGTGCTGTGACCACTTCCCTGGGGAGCCTGTTCCAGTGCCCAGCCTCCCTCTGGGGGAAGAACCTTTTCCTAATATCCACCCTCAGCCTTCCCTGACACAGCTTCAGGCCTTTCCCTCAGGTCCTGTAATTGGTCACTGGAGAGAAGAGATCAGTACCTGCCCCTCTTCTTCCCCTCATGAGGAAGTTGTAACTGTGATGAGGTTTTCCCTCAGTCTCTTCTCTGGGCTGAACAGACCAAGATACCTCAGCCACTCCTCATACAGCTTCCCCCCTAGGCCCAAATGCAAGTTGTGTGTGCCTGTTCAGATAGTTACTGGATATTTAAATAATCGTGCCTTTTGCTCTTAGACATCCAAGTATGAGTAACTCTTACGAGGAATAAATGGATAATGTTGCTGGGCCTGATGTATTTCCGTGGATGGCTCAGAGCAGTCTATCAAAGGTGATGACCAGGGGAGACTGATCAGAAAAAACTTGGGGCTGAAAGCACTGAGAGAATAAACAGACTTTAGTACAAGGGCAGTTCAACAAAGTGGAAGCAATTAAAAATTTAGATCATACTTTTTAAGCAGGAAGCCAAAATAACTCCTCTCATGTTTAAATGGATTATAGTATTTGGCAGGATTCTAAAAGTAGAATTTGGATACTTCTATTTACTACTTTTGCTTTCCTGGTAGCAATAAGTTTCTGTTTTGGTGACCATGCTTGTCTTGTCTGCTACAGATGGATGGAACCTCTTTTACAATGACTTTTTTTGGTGAGGGTTACAGTGTGGGACAAGATCCCCAGAATGGCAAACCGAATGTGAAGATCTGCACTGAAGTTAAAGGACCAGGTATGTGTTAATAGTAGCTGACTGCTTTTGCCTAGCATTCCCTACTCTAAAATAGGTTTATGATTGCACTGCTGTCCCTTTCACCCTTGAGAAGCACTTGCAACATGAACAGTCAACAGCCTTTACTCAGTGTATTAACTTGGATACTAGAATTCATTTGTGACCTGGTTTTTGAAATAGCCAGTTTACTTGCATTCTTGTCATTGTCTTTACTCTGACTTTCCCTGTTCTAATGTTCATTTTTGCAGAGCAGACCTACTGAAGGAAGAGGGCTTTAAGAATAGTTTTTAGTTGTTAGAGCCTGGACTTAGTACTGTGTTTATTTCCAGTTCCCTGAGAGTGAACTTAAATGGGTCTGGTGTGGTATAATTTCTAACTGTCACATACACCTGAAGTTTGGAGACAGCAAGAATGTACATTCAGGAAGGAGTTATTGTAGTATAGCTTCTTTAAACAACTAGAAATGTGGCAGAATGCAAGCGTCTCACAGCAAAACTCTGAATTTAGGCACAGGATGGGGAAAGCTCTTGCTGTGTCAGAGAGACATCTGTCACTATGATGTGGTCACTCACAGTTGTGTGGTTAGAGGCCATTATGTGAAGCAGTATTTGTCTGGATTAGATCTTAAGGACTTCACCAGCTACTTGGTCTGATTACTAGGTAAAAAAAAATCTTACATAGGGAAGGTTGTTTCATAGCCAAAGACACTACTCTTCAGAATGCTGTAGGGGAGAGCAAGATAACATTCTACATTTCAACACACTACTTCATTGGGGGGTTTTGTTTTGTTGGTTTTTTTTGTCAGAGCCTGGATATATTGCAACACCAATTGCAATGGTTCAAGCAGCTGTATCTCTTCTGGAAGATGCAGCTTCTCTGCCTAAAAAGTAAGTACCTTCCCTTACTTGCTCTCCCTTAAAGCTACCTTGTGCAAATGTTTCTTGTTGAAAATCCACTTATCAGCCCTGTGGAATTGTGTTACTTCACCCAACTGGCTGTGCAAGGGAGATGCCTCACCAGGAGCCAGTTTAAAGCCACTTGCTCTTCACCAGCTGGTCCGTTTTGAAAGGATGTAGTCATAGGCTTTTAGTCAGGCTTTTGTATCAATGTCTTTATATTCAGTTAATGGAATGGTTTCTATAGAGTTTGCTGGATGTAGAAATGTACCTATGATTATAACCACCCTGCCAAATGTACCTATGATTATAACCATCGCCCACTCTCTTCTGGGACAAAGTGGCTTTTTCTTTCTTAGTTAGAGAAGCACATCTTTCAGCTCACAAAAAGGTGTCCCTCAATCACTGTGCCACTAACATTTTTCCTTTTTGATTTTCACTAACAGGGGTGGCGTATATTCTCCAGGAGCTGCCTTCTCTAAAACAAAACTGATTGATCGCCTCAACAAACGTGGTGTGGAATTCTCTGTTATTAGCAAGCCTGAAGTCTGAAGTCAAAACATAACTGTATGAACTAACACCTTTCCTGGGTCTAACTCTAATAAAACTCATTTGGCTGCAAAAGCCTAATCACAAAACAGTTTTACTGTGCTATTGTTTGCAGCAGAAACAGAAGAAGATTTGAGTTAAAAGCTGTAATAGTATTTGCTATAGTGAACAAACCCCTAAAGGGTGGGTATTGAATGTTAATTCACAGACATATTAAACTGGTAACTTCTTGGGTACTTATTCTGGAATTTTAATCTCATTTACCTAAGTTCAAGTTCCTACTTCATGGACTCACTATAGCATCTGCTTCACAAGTAACAGTAGCTGCCTTGCTTCACCGCATTCTGCAACTCTGTAAAGCAGGCAGCATGGGAACACAAGTGCCTTAGCAGATAAAACTATTAGTTTTCCTCACGTGTGTTTGGCATATGTCTTTATTAATATCTTCAATGAATCTTTCCTTTATTTAATAATTGTTCTTAGTGCAGATCTATGTGTAGTTTCTGTAGTTAGGTAAGTAGTAATTACCTGTATTGTGCTTTTGCTTCTGTAAAGAAGGAGGCTTGTTCTGTTCATTGTTTTTGGAATATGACCTGATGTGATCCAGGTTCAGGATGTGCTTGCCTGTTTCATGCTACTTGATACTGTGGTTGATGAGCCTGCTTTTTGCTGTTAGCACAAGAATTATGAGAGTGTCTTGTTCTGTTGTCTGATTTCTGGGTTTGTATTTGTGGGCAATGGAAGCCTTGAGTCACAGGAATATTTGAAAGGTAGTCTTCATGATTTTCAAGAGTGTCAATACATTAAAATCTGTTTCTGTGCAGAGGCTTTTTTTGTTGTATCAGTAGAACTTGTAAAAATTGTGAAACTTGCTCTAAGATATATAAAGGTCATAAAAGTCTCCCTCAGCTGCATCACGTTCACCTTTTTTATTATGAGGCAAATCACATACAAATTGATGCTTTATAGTATCATAGCTGTATTGAAAATTGCTTTATGGCAGTAGTTCACTATATGGTGGTGTTTTTAGTGCTGCTTCTTAAGTTCATGCTGTCACTGCACTGTCTTCTGTAACCTAAAGTTTAAAGAAGTCTTAATTTTACTCATTACCAAACACACTAATTTCATAGTGAGCTAAATGAAACTGAGGACACTGCAATATGCTGCATTTCTGTTCAGATCACTCCTGTATGTGAAACATAGGTACATGATCTGTACTACTCATGAGACTTTATGTGTTTAAGGCACAGAGATCAGTGCAGTCCCTGTGTACAATTCACAGCCTCTGGTTCTGATATTTCTGTTCAGAACTGACCATTTGCCACTGCCCATGACCAGAGAGCAGTTCTCCAACACAAGGTGTGTATGCAGCCAGCAGTGACCATCACATTGCAATGCTATCTGCACTGCTGCACAGCCAGAGTGACACACTCTGCCTCTGACAGGGTTGAATACAATTGGGTCCCAATGCTTAAAGCTTC
This sequence comes from Erpornis zantholeuca, assembly GCA_013400515.1. Lineage (NCBI taxonomy): Eukaryota > Metazoa > Chordata > Aves > Passeriformes > Timaliidae > Erpornis > Erpornis zantholeuca. The sequence continues at coordinate 39,044 of VZTN01018282.1, forward strand.
AGTCTTGACAACAGAAAGGTTGTATTTCAAATTAATTTCCTGAAGAAACAAAAATCTATCATCTTCTTGTCTGCAATGTTATCTCCTATCCCAGTAACTTGCAATTTCTCTGCTGCTCTTTTAAAAGGTACACAACCATTACTTCATATGGCAGCACCTTCAGTTACTGTATTCCAGATGCCAGTTAACAAAGCAACAGGCACAACTTATTTCTGCATTAATTAATCTGCACACAAGATGAAAGGACAGTGCTGTAAAAATACCTACATATCTTCATCCAGCAGTGGTCAGGTCTTCCTAGCTCAGAAATACCTTACGATATTGAAAGAGTTAAAAAGGAGAAGGATGAAGCTAGTTTAATAGTATAGATGATATTTCACAACAAGAAAAAGGTTATAATTTAGGGAGATGGCAATGATTGCATTCAGGTACGCAAAGGCAAAAAGGTCCAGGTGTTTCTGCCTTGCATGGTAACTGATCTCAGTGACTGGAAATACAGTTTGATACAAACAACTGGTAAGTAAAACTACTATGGAGAGTCATCACTGAATCTGACAGACTGACATCACTGACATTGCTTAGTTGCCATTCATGTGACTGGATTAAGAGTCTGATGTTTGCACTTCTTGGTTGTAGAAATGCACATCAAACTACAAAGCCACTCAGCATTTAAATACTGATATGGTTAAGCCACAAATTGCATCTTTAAGTAGTTAAGTATAGATCAAGAAGTCCACATTCAACTTAGTTTGTTCCGTGCAATAAAAAACAAGTGTATTTCTGAAAGCTATGGGAGAAGGTGACCACTGCAGTTAACTGAACTAAGTTTTCTCTCTGTTCCCACTTTACTGCTTTGAAAAGGACTCTGTATACAATAACCACATGCCTACTAAAAATATCTTACCATTTGAATCCAGGAGCTTCATTTTAAACAAAGCTCACAAACTTTTGGTTTGGTTGGTTGCTACTGCCTTTTTAAAATACAAACCTTATTTGTAAGAGGAGTCTCCAGTAAGTTCAGCTCTGATGCTCTTGGAAGATTCTTTTGGGAGCTGGAGCGATGTGTATTTGATCTCAGGGGAGTGGATGCCACAGAAGAAGTAGAAGCTCTGCATGGGGACTGCTGGCTCTCAGAGCGGGAAGGAACAGCATGAACCACCCAATCCAGTAACCTGTTAAAACACACAATTTAAACCAGGAACATAAATATATGAAAAATAACATGCTGTCATCATCTCAGATAATGCAGAACGAAAACATTCAGTAAATGAGAAATACAAGTGAACGCTCACTGCTGGGATGATATATTAGGCCCACATGCACTTCTTTTTGTCTGTCTATCTAAGTGCTATCAAGTGTCTATCATATATGTGCTATCAAAGTCTATACACCAACAGCTTGGTAGTAGGCAAAGCTTTAGTTTCAACTGTCTTAAACTCTGTAAGCATATTTACCATAATGTAAATACATGTATTTGCATAACTAAGATTATTACAGCAGAAAAATATGTCTCTCCAAATATTACTTATAAGGAATTGAGTCTCAAATGTTACGTATTCCGTGTGCGAAAATGCAAAACAAAGCTGTATTCACATGTCCCTTCCCACCAAGACACTAACATAATTCAAACCAATTTCTTTCCATTTTCTCTCTCTCCCCTCAAACACATAGCACAAAGCTAAACTTTGTGAAAAGGCTGCTTACTTATACTCTGAGAAATTGGTTTTCTTGTTTCCTAGCCATGCTTCTTTAAGTCTGGACAGTACTTTACTGATGAAAGTTGCTCTTGTATGCACATTTCCTGCATTAGCTTGCCTTGTTACTGTTGATAAAGGCTTTGGCCTTGGCACTGTAAAGCAAGAGGGAAAAGTATCAGTCTTGTGTAATCCAAGTGATGGCTGGCTGTACATCATATTTCCCTTCTCTAAAATTACCTTCTCTTAAGACTGATGAAGGCAGACGGTAGGGCTTGGCTCTCTCTACTGCCAGCTTCCTTTGAACTGTGGGAAGGATCCTGATGTATTGGTCTAAGAGAGAATTTCTGGCAACTGCTCTCTCTCTCAGGCGAGGATCACGATCATTCTGACAAAGGAAATGTGTAAAGCAAGAAGTTAATGATTTACAAGTTCATTGCACAGAACTATCTCTGCTCGTTCTAACTAGGGCCTAAATTTGCTGTAAAGCTACAGAAGAACACATCCATAGCACACACCAATTATACCTGGTAGTTTTAGGTAAGTGCAAGGAAGACTGGAATAAAAGTAGAACATAAAACTCCTAGTTAATAGAACTCTGGCACTCTACAGAGCTTCATTCTCATATACTTGTTAACACCTGCAATTTTCAAATGGCTTTTGGAAGAGCAGTCTTTCCCGTGGTTATTCAGAAATACAGATGTCTGAGGTGACTGAATACACAGGGCAACTGCAAATTATGTTGGACAAAATTATGGGAAAATTAAAACGAGTTAAGAAAATCTACCTACACACACTTCTGTCTGGAACAGAGTTTCCACATACAGGAATTAAATCTTCCAAGACTACTTTGTAAGTTTGATTTACTGAAAAAGCACTTTTAAAAAAACAACACATGTATCAGAGATCCCTAAGAGAAGTTCACATAACACAAAATTTAATGTGGATATTTTGAGAAAAATAGGTTAGAATTTATGACATAAAACTGGTACCATGAAACTAGTGATTTGAGAAAATAAAAAACACAAAACCACAACTAAACCCCACTACACATATTTTACCTGTCAAGCATCCAGACTGCTCTCAGCTAGAAAAGCAAGATACAAGAAGTGACACACAATATATTCTTAATTCCACAGAAAAAAGTGATGCAAATAACTTCCATCGTCTATGCCATATATAACAGAGGGATCAGAGGAACTGAATGAAAAGATGGGATGGTAGAAAAGATACAAATTTATTCCTCAGATGCAAACAAACTTTAAGTGGAGCCAACCATGATCTGCAACATTTAATTTATAACTTTACACAAACTGCAGTTTGCAGTACTAAAATTATTTCAGACAGCTTTTAAGTTCAGCTGTAACTGTGCATGTAGGAACTCATTCCTAGTCTTTCAAGGAATGATATCAAAGACAAAGCAGGATTTTTACTGAGGACTATCAAAAGTGGTTAGTCATACCAACAGAAACTTGCACACTCAGTAGGATGTCTCCCCTTACCGTCAGATTGGCCNTGCTGCACAGAGCCACAGCGAGTTCCACCCAAGAGCACACACCAATTTCACCAATTTCAGTTTGAAGACTAGTTAAAAAAACCAGTGTAAAAACCCAAACAATGCCAAAACTCAAAACTAAAACCCACAAGGCAAATTTTACCTGTAGAGTATCTAGACTGCTCTCAGGTAAAAGCAAGAAACGAGACATGACATACCACATAGTCTTTGTTCCACAGAAACAAGTAACAGAACTAGTAACTTCCATAGTCTAAACCATACATAACAGAGGGATCTGAGGAACTGATTGAAAAGGCAAGATACACATTTACTCCTCATATGCTAACAAACTTTTTTAATTGGAGTAAACCATGGTCTGTAACATTTAATTCATAATTTCCAACAGCAGGATATCTCCCCTTACCGTCAGATTGGCCTTCATGGACTGATTCAGCTGGAGTGCTGGGATGTAGTTGGCACGCTGCAGATGGTGGACTAAAAGGAATTCATGATTCTGAACACCGGAGTTGGTCTGCAAAAACTTCTCCAAACACTCCTGGGAGAAATAACACATTTCAAACATCTATTATCATTCTGCCTCTTCTCTTGCCAAACAGAAGATTAAAATTTTTTTGTTTCTTCTCCAAACTCACTTTTTCTGTGTCTGTGAAGGGCAGCTTCAGCAAATCCTCCATGAGCCCCATCTCCTGACAGATTTCATACATGTGCTTGAGCAGCTCTTCTATGTTTAACTTTGTGGTGTGTTGCTGCAACAGACCCCAAGCCTCCACCATGCACCTGGAGATACATGGAAAGGAATAGGAACACTAGAGCCACAAAGATGCCCCACAGTGATGCTATTCATTCAAAGATCAAAGGAAATTTGTATCACCAGGTCTCCACATTTCCCAGTATCCAAATGCCATAACAGTGGGAGAGATTTCCTTACCTATTGGACAGCAACACGGTGAGGAACAGCCGCACTTCCCTGCTGCTGGACATCGATGGCTTCATCATCTGCATGTACCTGAGGGCTCGCCTGTGCTCTCCCTGGCACATGAGGGACTGAATTATCCTCATGTGCTGCCATGGCACAGTTTTGATTGTAGCTGGATGGAAGAGCAGGGCCAGGGAATTCTGGAGAGGTTGACAGCAGCTTCATTACCATACATACACAAACCCATGCAACAAGCACAGTCAAAACTTTCTTCAGCAAGGCTGGAGGTGGGTAAAACAAACTTCAGATGCCTAACTAACAAAATACTTGATGCAGGACATATCAATAAAATTCTTCTGTATTTGCAGGAAAAAAACAATCAGCCATAGAGAACAAAGTGAATGTTTTAAGAGGAACAATTCAGATTTTTCTAAGTTAACAGAAGTCTGGGTACAAACATCCCTTTTAATAAATATATTACTAGATAAGCTACTCTGTAAAAAAAAAATGGATTGTATTGACACAGTGACAAGTAAAGAACAACCTTCAGCATCAGGAAGAACAGGTTGAAAAGTCACTTCTGCAGTCTTCTGTCTCAAATCTCACTGCTACCTTCAGTTTCCAGAGTTCAAGTACTCAAAACACTTTTGGAAACAGTGCCCCACCAGTCTGCTGAAAACCACCTAACAACAGATGGCTTTGAAAATTCAAACACTAAGCATTAATAAAGTTCATTATGACTTTGGTTTTAATGAATTTCCTGTCACAGTTGTTAAAGCAGTATTTCAAATCATAACTCATTGCTCAAGATGTCAAAGCACTGTTACAAAATGTTTCTAATGCTTCAACAGCTCCTAATACCTAGGTACCAATCTCTAAAAAAATTTTTATTGATCACAGCTCTGTGTGTCTAACTCAACTGTTTCATACTTACTTCATAATCATTGTGATCTAGAAGCCAAAACCCTTGAATAAGCTTAACAAGACCCCAAGGAATAGCAAAGGCAGTTGGAAAGGAGTCTATTGAAGTTTCTGTTTTATTTGGAAAGGAATGCATGATATCCAGCAGCA
>VZTN01018286.1:2644-39537 GCA_013400515.1 Erpornis zantholeuca
TTTGGCAGTACAGTTACAGGAAGAACTGTTACCAAAGCCTTTCCAGCACATACAAGACTGTTGCCAGCAATAACCATTTTGGTTTGCGATTTGCTATGTTGGATACTGTTCCCCATCTGTACCCATAATCTCTAAATTCTGACTTATTCAGCACTATGAAAATACGTTAAAAACAAAACAAAACTCTCAGAGAATTTTACTGTACATGGATATATAAGAGTCTGGTAATCACCACCACTTTCATGCTGAGTAGTAAATACACATAGGGCCATTTTTGCTTTTCTGTTCTCATTAGTTAGCCACGTGAATAACGATGTCTCTCTTTCTCAAGTTTACCAGACATTAAGTCCTGAATCTATGGAAATACTAGGGTCAACAAGAGAAAAAACAGCTCTGACTTTTAAAGCAGTGGGATTATACCAACAATCTATTTCTTTCTTAAGAATCAAAGGGTGAGAACATCCTTGTGTGTGCATATAACACACAGTACTAGGCCAGGCAGAACTGTTTTATTCTTCAGGTAGAGAAAAAAAAGAAGGAAAAACAAAAAAGAGAAGAGGATTGCAGAAAGAGTCTCTTGACTGAGGAAAGAATAACAGTATTGTTATGCATGTTTGTTCTCTTGCTTTTGCTTTTTTCCTCTGATGATGAAAAATAAATAAGGAAACAAATAGTCTGCTTGGGTAAGCACTGTGATTACCATCCCCTTGATGTCAGTTAAGTAGCCCATGTCATAATTTAAGCAGAAATTATTATATGCTAGACAGACATATGGTATTTCAGTATAAATTTTATCCAACTGCAAAAGGAAAGTAACTCATTATCAAGCAGCTCAGTAAGGCTCAGGCTACTGATGGAAATAAAGTTTTACGACAAGAGGGTCTCTCCTCTCTCTCCCTGTGAGTGAGAAAGTGAGTGCAAGAATAAGACAGAAAGGGAAGGCTCAGGAGTGCTGGGTGAATTATAGACTGCCTCTCAAGATTCACAGCTCTTCGTGGTAGGAGGTTAATATTCTCACATGTCATTAGGTCTGCTGGCTCTACTGATGGCTCATTGAATCAGGCAGCAAATTATTTCCTCATGCTGCAGAGGACACCACACTTCAAAGGGAAGGAGCCAGGGTCAAGACGGCTCTCCAGTTCGATTAATGAGTTGGGATCAGCAGAGGTTGCCTGTAGGTAAGAATGTGACTGAAGCTTTTGACAAAGCTGACTTTTTGAACAGGACTTGACCCAGGCCCCTTGCTCCCCTCCCCACCAAATCTTATTTCCAACATTTGCCTCTGACTGACCTGCTCAGGCCTGTTGGGATAGTTTTGACCTCCTCAGTCTTTGTTACCAGACACAGGAGCTGTCTGCCTATATTTGATGTGTCTCTCCCCAAAGGCCACATCAGCTTATCCAGGCACATCAGAATACTTCAGAACAGTATAGCAAAATAAGATAGAGTAGGTTCATTTCAGATTTTAATTTTTTCATTAAATTTGTTGAGAAGAGGGGAAAAAGGAGAAGACAACTAAAAGATATTTCCACTTCCAGTAATATTAAGAAAGATTTTTCAGTGCAGAACTAAATGCAGTTAAGAAAAGCACAAAGATTATTAGAAGCATACAACTTACATACTCAAATTATGGAAAAGCAGAAAATGTACTGCTTACATGGTTTTGCTGACTAAGATTATTCCTATCAAATAATGCATTATATAAAATATTCCCCCTAAAAGTTTTTATTTTTATTGCCATAGAAGCAAGAGATTAGAGACAATTAAAACTTAATGGCCACCACATTAGTCTCTTTCTAAACACTCAGTCTGATGTCTCTGAAATATTTGAATGCATATTTAAATAGATTTAATAAAGTACTGAAATTAGATTAATTGCATTAATGTTTTTTGGGTTTTCTTTTCAAAAAGATCTACTTAAACTGCACCCTTTCTCAGCATATACGAGTAACTGAATCAACATGTAAACCACTGTTGGTGAGCTTCCAAAACTCACATATCTTCCGATGATTGAAATGAGAGTTTCCTCAATTACACCAACAAAATTGTTCACACGTGCTTCTCATTTGTTATATATTTAAACATTTTGTTCAAGAATAATTTACACCTTTATGTTTCTGGAGCAAGGATCTAGGTTATTCTTCAGGATTTCTTTTAATCACAGTACAACATTTAATATCCTCTTCCTGAACATTTTGCTCATCAGTATCCTTGATCCTCAAGCCCTTAGTGCCTTAAAAAGGTAACTCTAGGTACTTGAGTAACAGTTTCCAAAATTTAACTTTTGGTGTATCATTTGAAAATCTTCTAATGATGTCTAAGTGCAAGGCAAATTTTCACCTTTACTCTTCAATGTTTCTTCTGCACTCAAACCCCTGTTTGCAACAGATTTCCTTACTGTAACAGATATTTAAGTCCCAAAAGCCAGTAAACAGATTATTAGACCCATAAAAATTAGGGTAAACACATGCAAGGTCTATGCATGACTGAGCCAGTTAAGAAGAACTAGTAGCCTTTCAAGGTACAACCTTGTGCTAGACAGCACATCTTCCACATGGATGTGCTTTACTCTAAAGTGCAAGTATACACAAGCAAGAGACAGCTTTTTCTTCTGCTTATGCCTGCACAATCTCCAGTGAATTGTACATCAGGCAAGTGGAAGTTTGCAACACCAGAAAAGCTGTTAGAGGGGAAACACTTTTTTTATGGGCTTGTTTAAACAAAGTAACTGTGTTACTGGGTCTGTCATCAGTGTTAACATTATATCCCGTTTCATCTGTTTCTAGAAAGCCAACAGCCTACCACAGATCATCTGTGAAGTGCGTGCTTGTGTCTTGTGTAACGCTTAACAAGAAGATATGAATGCTACGGAGAAGGACAAGCCCAGCTGGAGTGGGATGTAAGCGCCAGTTTGACACTGCCAGGGAGAAAGAAGAAATAGGTGCGTTCAGGGAAAGGAGGAGCCCTCAGCTGACACAAAAACAAACATGATCACAAAAGTTTCTGGTTTCTGGCAGCACTAAATCAGAAGTGATGGTGGGACTGAAAGATTGAGTGCTAAGACACCTGGACCTGAAGGGGTACCTGCTGGAATTCGAGCCAGAAATCCTAGAGACGACGGATTCAACAAGGTGAAAGGTGACCAGCTAGGTATATGCATAGACCAAGTTTTGTATTTTTCCTTGTTTCCATTCATAAAACGAAAAACTTTCAGCTAAGTCTTGCCAAACGGAGCTTTGTTTTACTTTCAGGCATATGTGGTGTTTGAAGGGAATGTAGTACCAATTACCATGGCACAGTATTTCTCACAGGGTAAAAAAAATCTAAATAAAGACAAAAAGAACAAGAAGTTCTATACCTAACTCAAGATGAATTAGAAGGTCCAGCTGCAATGAGTACTGCTTTATACCAGCTTGGATATAGTCCACCTGGGAAACTGTCAGGGCAATTACAGAGTTTGGGAAGGAACTTGTAAACTCATAAATCACTCTTGCAAAGAACAGAAAGCAAGGGAACACTCCATGACTTTTGGGAATCGTTACCACACACTACACTCAGTCAAGCATTTTTGCATGATAACTGCTCAGTACTAACTGTTTGAACAACTTTTTTGTGTTACTGGGCCTTATGGCAATCCTGTAAAATATAGATATGTAAGTTCAAATTCAGAGATAAGCATGTTCTTATATCTTGCATATGTAAACAATAAATGCACGGTCAAAACAAAGAAAGTTATTCGTTTACGGCAATGTCCGTTTTGGTTATTTTTTCCCCTTGTTCATACTATAGAAAACAATGAGTGATATCAACATATTGCCTCAGCAATGGAAGCATAGAGTATTTATAAAAGGAAAACAATTGGTCAAAACAAGAATTCAGACTCTAAAATTACAAAGATTATCACACTGAAATGCGAGTAAATAAAATTTCACAGAAATGTACATTGCAGACAATACCATGGTAAAAATACATTTCTTTCAATTCATACACGATGTAAAACCAAGAAAAGAAGGGAAATACACACAACAAAAAATGCTGTATAGTGCCCTCCCATCAGTGTCCTCAATTTCTACACTTCAAGTATATTTAAAATTGAACCATATAAAACAGGGTCAGGGAAAGAGAGCAGCTAGCAATCTCACAGTCCAAGATGGACTATAGAATCTATGACAGGCTTTTTTTGTGTTGGATCCCTCCTTTTCAACTCCTAAAATTAATAAGATTGTCTAAAACATGATTGGGAAATCAGAGTCCAGCATAAATCCCACCTTCAAAAACCCAACAAGTGTGGATTTGATAGTCTAGGGATGAAAATTATGATGATGAACAATTACCAATACACACTCTTAGCTGGTCACCAGGCCCTTATATATTCAAAGGTTCTTCACACCAGAAAGCAATACAAGAAGTCCCAAGATCATGTTAAAGTAAAGGGACTTTAACAATATCTCCTGGAGAAACAGAAAACCCCCTTAAGCCCTTCTGAGCAGCTTCACAAGGACGGTCACCTGTCATGATGGAGCAGGAGCAATCTGACAGGAAAGAGTCACCCCCACAAAGCAGGCTAGCGTTACTGCCCTACACTGCTCCGGAAAAAGGCTCAGGTCTCAGTCCAGGTGTTCTTCCATGCCCTAGGATGAGATTGAATACAAGCTCCTCCAAAGCATGCTTAAAGGCAACAGACCTTCCACAGACTAGGAAAAGTCAAGCAAAAGGAAGACAACACTGGACGCTGACACCTGGGTTTTCATGGAATCGTACATACATTAATGTTGGAAAAGAACTCCAAGATCACCAAGTCCTACCTTGGAAAAGGTTGCTTTGTGTTTTCTGTCATGCCAAATACATATAAAACCTACTAAGGGACCAAAAGACTTCCTTCAAAAGTATCTATTTTAACACAAACACTGTTTTCTATCATGTCAGCATAAAATCATACACCATAAGAACCTGCTACTGAAGTAATTTAACATAATTGAAATATTTTAAAAATCAGTATAAAACTTATTAAAGTATGTAGTTCAAAGTTCACTTCAGGCTTTAATTGCTGAATAAATAAATTTAAGGTTTTAATTGAGAATGGAGGCCTGACTATTTGAGTTGCTGCTGCCTCCAAATGTTTTGTCCAATTGCCTGTAAAGACAAAACCATGAGTCACTGCAACTTACCATGCTTGAATCCACAGAGCACAATTAATATACCTTTTTGTAAAAGTCTAATTATTAAAAAAAATTACTCAAATCCTACCAGTTCACCGTGTGTAGATAACAGCTGACTTCATGAGCTGAATTAAAAACCCAATGCCATTTTCAAGAGGCATCTACCTCCCCCTCAACACAAGGGCTGGGCCTGGCTCTGGAGAAGTGCTGGGAATTCCTGGACATAAATCTATCCATTTGATGCCTGCATTGCAGCCATCAGCCTCTCTTCGGCCTCATCCATATGCTCACTCTTTTGTCCACAGCAGAATTTGATGACAATTAGATTTCTGAGTGGCACATAATCTGCTCAAACCACAACAAAAAAAAAAAGTGCAATTTACCTCACACATGTGAACCCACATGGAGTGTTTTGAAAGAAAACAGAAGTTAAATATCACAGCAAGCATACCCCATAAAATATTCTTCACTGATGCAATTAGGCAGTTTGTTAAGAAAAAAACCAACAAAGCAAACAAACAAACAACCCAAACCAAACAACAAATAAGCAAAAAAAAAAAAAAGAAAGAAGGCACTGTGGATTCCTGAATGCCACCAGTGGCCACCAGTGACCCGCTGCCAGCCCCTCCCCGTTTGCAGGGACCACATCAAAGCACCTTTGCTGCCTTGTGGCCTTCTACAGAGCAGCCTCAGCCACTTAGGGGAAAAAAAAGCTAAGTAAAGGCTTGGACTTAAAACATTAAAAGAAATAAATTGAGAGGATTTTGTCTGGAAACCTTGTCTTGTCCTTACTGAAGGCTAAAATAAACTTAATTTTTGTTAAAATTAAAGCAAAAATTAAATCATCTTATTATGTAATTGGAACTAGGCCTCAGGCGCTAGCAGTAAAGAAGGGATTAAGGCCTCCACCACCTGGGTTGTCATTCTCATGGGCCCCATTACCACCCCCTTATTCGTTTTTATAGCCAACAGATTAAAATGCGAGCCGTCGCAATCTTTGATCTTTCACTTGCTGACACAAATCCTTTCAAGCCTCCAACGTTTTCTGCTGAGGTAATTAGTACTAATTAAAAGGTTTCCAACAGCCTTTGCTCTACTTTTTCCCTCCAAAGAAATTGCTTTTACAAGTGCCTTCCATCTTTGAAATGTATGCATCGTTCACTTTCTTCTTTATCTGACTCCCAGAGATCAAGTAGATTAGTGACTCCATTATTCCCCAAGACAAAGCCAAACAACAGGTTTTTACTATCTTCCTGACCTGTTGAGGTGCAGGGTTTATATCCAGAAACAAGTGCCTCTGCTTGTATTAAAAGACAGTCCAATTATGCATTAACAGACACAATGCGGGGTTTCTACATTTAAGAATGGACATCATTTAAAGATGTTGTATTTTCTCAGAAGAGAGAGGCAACCGTTCACTAATCAAACTGACAAGCTCTAGGACTAATAACTGGTCTTCCTTTGTTTTCTTTTCTTTTTGTGTGTTTGTGTATCAGGCAAGATGCAAACAATTTCTTTCTCTCCCCCTCCTTCCCCCGTCCTTTCCACTTTATTCCCAAATTTTAACAATTCATACAGATTTGTTACTTTAAAAAAATAATTTAGAAAAAAAAAAAAAAAAGAAGCACTGCCCTGAAAGATTTTGAAAGCCCAGTCTGGAGAAGTTTTGGTTACTATAATTAAGTAATGTGTCCTGCTACAGACAAACTGATGCCTAGAAATATAATTACTGACATTAAACCACTTTTTTTATAGTACATCTGAAGAACTAATGAAATTCCAGGACTAAAAACATTAAAAGCTGCAGCAAAAAAAAAGGAACAATACTTAGCATTGAGAAAGAGCTGTGTTTTGAATTTACAGGTTTTCAAATGATTGTTCAATCGACATGGGCTCTATATGGATCATTTTTCTTTATGAAAACCTGGAAGCTTTATGCCTGCTGTGATAAAAATAAATTACACTTCATGCAGCAAAAGTGCTATTCAAAAAAGAGGACAGTTCTCAGGCTCTTAAAGTTCTCACTTCCTATTGAAAATGACAGCAGCTCTCTCTCATGCTGTAGTATCTCTGGCACAATAGATCAGAAATCATACACAGAGCCACAAGATGCTATGTAACTTATCATTACACACACAGGGGTCTATTCTCCTCTCGCGAGGCAAGCACAAGCTCCTGCTGGCACTAATGGGAGCTGCACGTGCACGTCAAGGACAGAAACAAACCCACAGTGCATCCACTTCTCTAAGCCCAGCTAAATTAGAAAAGTTTTAAATAGCCAGGAAGAAAAGTCAATAAATTGTCTCCTAATCATGCCAGTTCTTCTACTTTATTTTCACAACTATTCTACTATAGTAGTAATTTCTTTTTGTGTAACTTTCCTCAAGAGGATTTAAAAGCACTACAATCTCATCAGTTCAGCTATATTATGCCCCTGTGAAGTAAGTTTTATCTGACATATCTTGCCCAAGGTCATATGGAAATTATACGACAGGGCCAGGAATTGCACTTTTCAGTACCCTAGTAGTTCCCTGTTTTAACCAGCAGGCCATACTCCTCCTCTATGGATGCACAATAGCCAACAGCTCTACAAGCAGGAGCTGGGCTAGCCATTCAGTGATGAAAAGGTTTGGATCGGCCATTGGATTAGCCATTCCGCTGAAAAAAAGGGTTTTCACAAACACAAATCTCACATCATTTTTATGGATTCAAAATGCTAAATGAAGAAAGCAAAACCAAAACCACAGTCTGTGAATCACCTGAAGTAATCACTTCAGTCTCTTTGCCTTGTTAGGGCATGGCCACCATCGCCTTAAAACATCAGGCAATCCCTGCAAAACCAACACGAGTTAAGGGCATCCTATACCTCAGCTCCCAGCACACCCCAGAGCAACACATCATGTGGAAACCTCAGCTAAACCTGGGCAACTGTGTCAGCCCTTCAAAAATATACTAACACCATCTCTTCTAACAGAGAAGCCTTTAGAAATAGCTCAACTTTTCCTACGCTCAGTGTAACACATCTCGGGTACAGGTTTTGGTGTTTGCCAAATGTTAAATTTTCAGATTTCAATTAAATTTGGAATTACAAATTCTGAAATTTTTAGAAAATTGGAATTTGAGATCAGCGCACAGAGGAAAAGAGAATCTAATGAAAAAAGTGAGTATGTATGCATGTATTTTTTCCATATCCAAGATCGACATTTAACATCATTAAAGATAAAGTGATATTAATGTAACATGACAGAAGCGATCTGCCATATTCTCACCTATTACTAAATTAGCATGTGACTTTAAGGCAAAATCAACATTAACAACACACTTTCTAGAGAGTCTTTGGGTCTTTCATCTTATGAAATCCAAACTGTATGCAGAAAGAAGTTTTACTAAAAATCAAACACAGAAAACCCCCAAACCTTTTGCAGGGAAAAGGCAGCTACAGAGAAGAGGTCTATATGGAAAGGGGGTGCCTGACATGTAGAATCTATCAGGAAATAGCTTTCATTTTATCAGAGCCACTCTCATGGACAAAGCTGAATTATCTCCACGATGTGCAAACGAATTAGGCTTGCTTTGATATTATAAACTCCCTATTTACTATGTTTCTTCTTTCCTTTGACCTTTTCTTGTTTCTTCCTGCTTTTGCATCTATAAACTGCTTTCATATTTATCAGAGATGTTTTCTTTAGAATTATCAGCCAAAACTGTCTCATGAACCAAAAATTAGAGGTGAAACTTTAGGGAAAAGAAAATCCATTATCGTGAAGCTCACAATACAACTACATGCTGGCAGCATAGTAGGCAAAGTTAACACACATATTATAGCAAAAGTAAGAAAATGAGTGTCATGTTTAATGCTTCAGAGACTGCACAAATGAAGCCATCGCAATATTTACTAAGGAGATCAAAAGATAAAATGGAAATATTGGATATGTTTTTTTGGTGAGCAAAATTTTCTTGGCTATGTTATAGACTTTTTAGATATCTCGGGATCTAAACCAGTCCTTGGTTATCAGAACAGCAGAGAAAAGGGACAAAAAAGTCCATATCTTCCCTAGGTATTCAGTTGTGGCTCTTTCCAGACTGCAAACAGTTGCTATTGCCTTAGGGTTTCATTATTCATCTACTACAGGATGCAAGGACCGTGAGCAGCTGGCCTTTTAACATATAGAAGGAAGGGAGAGAAAACCCTCCCATGAAAGGGATATCAGACTATTTTTGGGCACTTATATTAAATCTTTAATATTTATTGAGGTGGGGGGGTGAGGGGAAAATATATTATATATACTATACCATTGTTTCCCACCTTCTCTTCCAACCCCAAAGGGTAAAAAAATACATCAATAACCTTCAAATCTGCCCTGCTCTCTCAGCAGAGTGTGCATGTGTTGAAAAACCAGTAAAGAAACATTTCAATTTGAAGTTTCCAAGAGGTAATTATAAACAAGAGAAAGAGAAAAATATTTTTGAAATTATGAAAAATACCTTGACAGTGACTCCCTTAGACTCACATTTAGCCCTTGAAAAATATTCTGCCAAAGGGTGCATTTTGACAGGGAAAAGATGAAGAGTGGAGAGAAGAGGCAGCAGTCTGTCATAATTGATGACACCGCAATGCAAGCTGGAGTCAAGACTGAATATTTACAAAATTCATTCAGGGTGTGATTTTTAAAAGGGGAAAAAAAACCCAACAGCAGACACAGATGGACCCAACCTTTTGAAAACAGTGGGACTACAACAGACAGTGCAATACAGTCAACATAACCACAGCACACATGCAAAACAATTCAAGCATCATTTTCATAATTCAGTATGGTATGAGGCTCAATATATAATGAAATATTTTTTCTGTAGGAATCTGTATGTCTTTGTTTGGATATATGTTTTTTAAACTAATTTTAAAAGGACACTTCTGAGCTGGGTCCCTTTGGCCATAACAGGACTCCAATGTTAAAAATTTTCACCCCAAATTATTAGTTTAAGCTGAGCTCAGACCACCAATTTGCAATGTTACAGTGTAATAATAATTAAGCCAATCTGAACCTAGACACATTCTTATGTTCCTAGTCTTTGCTTTTACTGTTTGACCTCGCCTCCTTCTCCCTTCAGCTACACCCTGACCCTCATGCAATCCTCATGGTTAGGCAGTTCAGGGATATGATCCAGTTAAAAATGAGCGGGAAGGAAAGGCAGGAAGTAGAAGAACTGCAGCGAGCTAAACTACCCCAAGTTGTTACTGAAGACTAATCGATGGATAAAGTGAACATATTTTTTGTAGTCTTGGTCCAGCTGCCAGGGAGGAAGCTCTTTCCAAGCAAATTCAGCTGGCAGCTTGCCATCAGATTCAAAGCAGAAGACAGGCTCAAAACCAACTTGGAGACTACACTCGCCCAATTATTAGCAATGAACTGTCCCAGGTCAGGGCAGAGGTACATCAGTAAAACAGAGCAATTCTGTTCCTTGTTCCACAGGATGCAGGAGCTCCTCTTCAAGAGTTGTCAATCCGGCACTTTTCACCAGTGCCGACTTCACACTTCATTTAAACAAATATGACTAATCCTGCTCCCAAAGGAAATGCTCTGGATCTGTCTTGCAACCAGAGATACCAGTCAGGCCCAGATGTGAGATAACAAGCCATCTCAGTGTGAATCATCCAGCACTTATGAAATGCATGGGAATTTCAAACACTACAAGAGTAGACAAAATTTGGACTAGTATTACGCAGGCATCAAAAATTATGCCATGAGGCATATTTTTTATGCAGAGAGCATTAAAAATGCACAATTTAGGAATGCATCTATTCTCTATATTTACTGTGTGTTCTAACTACATGACAAATTTAGAGTCCCATATATTTATATACAATGGACAAAGCTTGTTTAAATAAAATAAATAACTAAAAAATTGTTTCACCTAACCCTCCCATCACTAACAAACCTTCCCCCAAAATTCAATTTCCCATGTCACAAAACCATAGAAGCTTTTTTTTTCCACAAAGAGCAGATCTAAACTGTCAGGTAAAAAAACCACTTTGCGTGTTCCTCACACTTGTTATTTTCAAATTGAAAAGGCAGGTACAAATACATAACAATAAGGCATAGAAATGAACACGAAATATGTGCATTCTAGTCTTGAGAGATGTTCATTTTTTTGTCAAGGCTGCTCACAAGAAAGTCCAGTCACCCAGATCTGCTTTGTGTTTCTAGTTCTACCATTAATCCAGCCTATTCCAAAACACCTAAAAGTTTTAAGCAGACAGAGCCATTGCAAAACACTCATCCAGGCCATTAAACTTCTTAGAAATACTACAGTGGACCTCCAAAAAGTATACAGGGAGCCACCCCTGCCATTTCACTAAAAGCAATCCTAAACAAATTGAAATACTGCTTCCTCACCCGACAGGAAAGGCATATTACCTTGAAAAGAGAAACTATATTTTCAGGTTTTCCAAACACTTCTAAATGAAGAAAGAAGAGTAAACTAGCCTTAAGCTGCAAGGTTGTATTCCAGGTTTGGTAGGGAGAACAACATGAATGAATTAAATTTTTTCACTATTCCAAGGAATGAGACCAACCCAGATTAAAGCTAAAGAAAAGGTAGTTTCTGCTAAGCATTTCCTTTAAATTTTGTTTGCAGGTATCTAAGATACAATACGATTTCCTCCACCCCATTTCAAAATGGAACGTATGCAAAAATAAGTTAGGAATATGTAATTGTTTTTTCAATGCTCTAGTTTCTTAGCACCAATACTTTAATGCTCTTATTGTCTAATAAATTGGGTGGAATGGTATGAAATGTTTCAGTGTTTTCCTACTGATCTTCGTTTCTCATTTTTATTGCTGTCCAAAATTCACATGTTTACAAGACTGCATGCGTATTATTTAAAAGAAATAAAAAAGAAGATAACTTTCAACTATTTATGCACAGTGGTGGTCTTAAAAATGACAGATCATGTGTTGGATTTTTTAAGATGATTTCACAGTTAAGGACAAGAATTTTTAATTTAAAGAATAAGCACAAACAAGAACACACAGAAATGCCAAATCCATAAAATAAATGCTACAGTCAGTACTAAGATACACACAAATTCTATAATAAGAATCTTTGCATACTCTTTTCACTTAGAGTCCATATGACAGACATGTCACAAGAAAATATCGCAAAGGCATGATATTCATATAAAAATGTTGCAGTAACTATATTTGAGCTTGAAAGAGCAGCTAGTAGGATTTTCAGCCCAAGAATAGAATTATTCTCAGGGTGAAACCAGTATGAGTGCGTGAGAGGTTTGCTTTTAGTTGCATGCACTACCATAAACTTACTCTAGATCCTGACTAATGGGCATTTTATACCATTTCAGTTATTTGAATTTTGCTGTCAATTACTTTCAGTTCTAAAAGGATTTTCTTTAATCCATTATTCTTGATCAAGGTAATGATTTTTCAGAATTCTAGCATCTTAGCATCGCACTGTATTGACCACCTGAGGAAATAGAGACCCAGGTGTTCTTCCAGATGCAGTTTGTTTGTATTCCATAACTAAACCAAAGTATTCACAGTGCCAGACACATATCAGACTCTGCTCACTAGTTCCAGGTAGAGCCTCCTTAGTGAATCACCAAGAGGGGCAGATATCATCTGCAGTAGATTGCAGTAGAAATACTCATGAATTACACTTTTATATTATCCTCAAAGAAGAATAGTAGTAAAGCATATTTATTCAGTGTTTTAAGACAGCTTCAAATGATCCGATGCAACAGACATTTTCTTCTGAAAAACCAAAAAGGATGAGATAATGTGTTTCAAGGTCAATCGAAGCAAGGGTGCATCAGGAAAAAAAGTGTTTAAACCACAGCAGATTTAACAGCTTAACCAATAAAGCTACTCTAGCCTTCAGTCAATGGAAATCAAAACAATGATTTCAAACTATTTTATTCAATCTGCAGGCAGGATTACTAGATGATAAAGCTTTTTCCTTCTTTACTAAAGAAGTAAGCATTTCTCCTATTTTTAAGATTTCTTTCAGTAAATTATGCACTCTTTTCAGGACTACAGCCACAAGGACACAGACATTCTTTAAAGTTTGTAGTTTCTGTTCCTGTATTTATGAGCACAGAGCTCAAATATTGACATGCATGCTCACTGGAAATCTGAAAATGCAAGGAATTTTATTACATTTACTAAAACCTCTTTTTAAATCTCCATCAAGCCCCTCTGAGTATATAAATGGCATTTTTATTTTTCTTTCCTCAAATGATGCCATTTGCTAACATGAGCAGAACAAATGTAGGCAACCCAAAATACAATAAATTACTACATTCAGGTTCTTTATGACCATTGAGGCTTTTCCTTAATAATCTGAAAAGTAGTTACATGTAATTTTTGAAATCACACTCATTAGAAGTTTCTTTCCTATCCCATTCTTCCCCCCTCATTCAGATATATTCTGATTTTCTGAAGTCCATAAATTCTTTAAAATAATATTTCAGGTTTTAATAGCAATTAGCATATTAAATATCAGTGTACAAGGGGACCGTACAAAGCGATTCCATAGTAAATTAGTCTGAAAATTGTCCTAATTGTTATGCCAGATGATGTCCTCTACATTTTGTCTTGGGAGAAAAAGATCTTTCTGTCTAAATGCCATTATGTGTCATCCTAGCTGAGCCTCCTGCCTAGCAGGGACATTGAAGTTGTACAGCAGGAGCTGCTTCTCAGGCTTTAAGAACTACAGTAAATCTTCAAACAATTTATCCAAACAAAGGCCAGTGTGTGGAGAGAAAAATACACGGGAAGCAGATGAATAAGCAACATCAATTATGGGGGGGTTGACCTTTCTGCCCCACACCATGGCACAGATTTCACACCAAATCGCAGCAGATTGAAGTTGACATGCCTGGAGTGAAAACACTGCTCCTCACAATGTTGCAACTCCACATTCACAGAGCTGTGGTAAGGAGAGGAGGAAGAAAATGAAGAGAAGGGGAGGGGTGTGTGAATGAAAAATCACATATAATGGGCCTGGGTTTATTTTACAGAGAACAAAATGGCTCAATTTGAGCACTTAGACTGTCAAAATTGGCTAGTGCGAGATACAAGAGGTTCATCCAAGGGGACACTTGAATCAGGTGCCTTCAGTAATAGAACCTAGAAGAAGAGTTTGGGAGAATAAAGGCTGTTCTTAAAAACTTGTTAATGTTGTTAGAGATCATATTAGTTCACTTTTTTAAAAAAAGTAATATATATACACTTAACAATTTTTGTATATAGTCTCAGCAGCCAAGATTTACCTTCAGTTAAAACGAAAGTGATCAGTTGTTTCACAGTCACAAAAAATACTGCCTCATGCAGCATTATTTTGCCACACGAAAAATCCAAATTAGCCTGCAATTATACTTACATTTGGAAAGATTCCCACCCCATCCCAGGAAAATATTGCCTTTACTTCCAAGGAAACGCCAGACTAAGTAATGTGAACTTTGAAACCACCTCAATTAAAATTCAGGTTTGGGTCTTTAGAACAGTTGAGTTAAAGATTTCTTTTTCTAGATTGCCCGTAGACAGATGATTATTAAATATTTATAAGTCTTTGAAAAGGATTGAGTGCTTTTTCTTTGTTTATTGTGTGGAGCTCCTCCTCCCCCTTCTTTCCCCCACTCCTTCTTTGAGGGATCTATGAGTGATCATTTTATTTGAATGCTTCACCAGTTGGTTTGTGCAAAGACAGATCAGTCAACCCTGTGCAGGCCATTTCACATCAATGGAATCTCTTAACGCTGTTGCAAGAGTAGCTTAAGGTTTAATATGCAATCAGATCAACAGCTTTTGTCTCATTCCACAGGACATTAATATACAAACTGCTACTATTTCATGATGATGGTAACTAAACACCACCAGTTCTGGTTCAGACTGAACAGATTAAAAATAGATAAGCTTACACTAACATTTATATTGATCCTAACCTTAGATACTGTCATTGAAAAATTCTCAACCAATTAATCTACCACCAAATTTTGCTGCTTAACTGTGAAGTCTAGGTTTAAAGATTAACATTTGTGATGTCAGACATCAGAAATGTAAACACTCTTAATGCTGATAGCCTGCTGAATTCAATTTTTCAGCTTGGGCACAAATTTCACCACCATCAAGAAGAAAAGCTACCACCTTTTCCCCAGGTATCGCAACTGTAACACTCTTTCCAAAACTACTCAGACCTCAGACTTCATTCCATCTGGATGAAAAAGAACTGTGAAGGAAAAGTCACAGCATATGGAAATATGACACTGTGCTTTCCCAGAAGTCTATGACTAATTTCAGAACCAGCCAATGAAATCCCATACTACCACAGGTTTTAGATTCTGTGCTGCTACTAGTAAAACTCAGATTTTCCTCTTAAATTAACATCTTTCCTGAAAGTACTCTCCTATTTTAAATATATCACACAGTACAAGGAAAGGATTAATTGAGAGCATATTAGCACACCTGGGAGCTTTGCACTCCAGAACAACGCTGCTACAGAGTGAAGAGACAGACATTTCCATAAACTTTAACAGACTATCACACTGGCAATACACATCTCATGATTTCTAAATACAGCTATATTGCAAATGATTTGATTAGATTCCACAACAGCTAATCCCTAGAACTTTTCAAGAACTGCTGTTCAACCCTGGAAGCACAGGATGAAGGAATACCCTTCCAGTGGGACTGACCAAAGGGCCTCCCCACCACAGGTGTCAGAGGTGATCTGGGAAGCACCGTAATTAGAATTTACAATGGTTTCAGCTACAGGAGAGGCAAGTTTCAAACTCTGAGCACATAAACAAAGTTCATATCAGCGTTCTGATCTCTAACTGGTTCCTTTAGACCAACACAGCCACATCTTCTTTAGGACTGTGGTTTTTCATTTCAGTTGTGGGGGGTTTGTTTGGAGGGTAAGAATTATTTGAGGGAGAGGTTTTCATCTTGTTTATGTCAGCTGCTGCAATTATATTCTTTCTTTGCCTTTGAGCATAGTGAAGTAAGAGTAGGATTACTCTACCTACTATGAATCCTGGAAAGGATGACTCCTTTTAGGAACAATTTTAGGTAATTAGTCCTTTTAGGTAATTCTGTTATTCTCTCTCCTAGTTCACAACAGGCCCACACCACTTTTGCTCCTTTCCTATCAATTCCACATATCGTGGCAGCAGGACTGCTGGTTGGCTGATGTATGTAAACCACCCAAGTTTTCTGAAGTCTGCCATGGTAACAAGCATCTCAAAACACATTGGAGCTCTCCAGCCCTTGCAAGCAGATCGCAAAACAAGGAGCTTAAGCCTCAAATTGTAACTTATAGGCCACAGTCACCAGGTCAGCCTTTCACAATTACAATGTAAACGGGACAAGGCTAATCATCAGGAAAGACAAATTAAGGCAGACACCCTGTGGAAGATCAATCCCTGTTAGCCAGCCATCCAGCCAGAGGCACATTTGACAGTAGCTCTAAGGAATCCTCAGCTCTGGAAAAAGAGCTGATGAGTGCTCACTGGCAAAAATGAAACTCAGGGAAACCAACAAAGAAAGGAAGACCTGAGTACTCAATCGAACACTCAGAATTAGCTAATTCTCTTGTAAAGCCTATTGCATAATCTACCACGAATAAAAGCATAATATTTTAAGAGCAAAAAATACTAGAATTGCTACATCTGTCATGCCTCTAAAAAAAGGTAAGAAAATACTGGCATGCATAGCAGAGAGAACTCAGAGCCAGCTCCCAGGGTTCAAGTAAAAACTTCCAAAGCAGGAAAGCAGCGACCACAAACATATAACAGTGTTTAAACCTTTGGGCTCTAATATTGTTATTAATTTTATATTAATATAAATTTAATATTAATTATTGATCAGATATAACTGGAGAGGTGAGGGTTAGCTTTTGTTTCATGCAGTTTATGGCCTTTATTTTTCCCATTACACCAGGCTGTGCTAGGAAAAATGAAAAGGTTCTGCATAGCCTGTCTGAATTACACCTCTCTCTATGAGTTCTGTAAATAAAACAGGGTCAAATAGATTATTTTAGACAGACAGTGTACCATATATTCATGTAAGTATAAATACACACACAGACAATATACCTACACATGTTCGTTTGTGCATGTGTATATTAATATTTGCCTTACACAGAGAAGCTACTTAGGTTTGGCAAACCAGACTCTTTTAGCAACATCTATAGTCCATTATTTTAAAAGTTACTTGTTATTTGACAGAACTAATACTTATGCAAGGCATAGTAGTAGAAACTGTCTTCATTTCTAAGATTTCACACATTCCCTAATTAATTCAAGGGGACTTACAGTTTTAGATAACATTCTTCCTTTTATCACCTGCCATCTAGCAGTTGGTATAATGTCAACACTTACATTTTTTTTCAAACTGAAATCATTTTTAAAACATTTTTATCCTAAAATGTTCTCCTCGATTTTTCAAAAATTATCTTAAAGATAAGAGATTTCTTTCCATTTCAGTCCCACAACAACGAGAATGTCAGCACAGCTTTTTGACAGACAAATTATTGAATCAAAGAAAGAATATGCCATTAAGCCCACAGGTTAGGAAGTGTCAGGAATGGTTTAAAGAGATATCCCATTTATCTTCAAAACATGCACGGAATGTCACTAATGTGTGTTTATCATGTATAATCAGACAAAGAAAATATCGAAATAAAGTACTCCTGCATACAATAGAAGTCTCCTTCCATCTCTCAAGATATCAGTGCTATTCAAATAGAATAATAATGATGAAACCTCCTTTCTTGAAAATGGAAATCAAGTGAAATGTAGATAGAAATGATTTTTTTGTAGTTGATGTACGTTTCTAAAGTGCATTAACAGGAAATCCAGAACTTTTTAGGTCAATTATATTGTCAGTATTGTCAATGCCACTGAAATGAATACCTAAGCAGTGCATATTCTTGCTGGAACGGGGTTAGAGAAGAAATCCTGTATTCAGTTACTTGGAGAACAGGAGCTGCAGGCACATTCTTAAATACTTGCTTTGTTTCAATCTTGTTTTTATTTTTAAAAAGTCAAAAGGCATCCAAGAAACATAGAATTACATATGGTTTAAAATCCAGAGTCCCCAGTGTTTCCCTTTTTAAATTTTTGTTTTTCTTATGGTATATATATTTTTAAAGCCTATTATTGGTAGCCAAGTGCATCACGAAACACTGTCACAGCTTTCATAATCAATTTTTCAAGACATGATGTGACAGGTCCACAGAGTTAACTAATATATAGGCTTAGTATAAGAATAGTAGGCAAAGGTTTTTTAAACATCTGAGAGGTATTGGAAATAAAAATGGTGATGACATATTGATGGGATAGGAGGTTTTGCCAGGTGAGATGAATAAATGCATCAGGTGTACCCTTTGGCACATGCTATTATTTTTATGAACAAAAATTTTAAGCAAAAGTATTCCTGCAGATTTGCAAGCTACAATTCCAGAAGGAGAAAAAACAGGCACCTGATCTTTCCATCATTCTCAATGCTGTATTTGTGAACAACTGGCTTTTTTATGTGAAATTTTAAGAGGCCATATAGAAGGCAAAGTGTTTTATCTGAGTGTCAAAAAATAGAAGGAGTTACTTATGTAAAACATCACAAACTGAAAAAAACCCAAACACTTGGCATCTTCCACATACAGAAAAAAAGAGAACTCTTGTAAGAAATTCAAAAAGCAAGAGGCAAGAGTCCTCTAAAAAGACTTACAATCCCCTTGTGCCAGCCTCCCAGCTGTACCTTATGGCCTTTCTCTCAGCCCATTTATTTAAGGAGCCACACACAGCCCAGCAGCCTCACCCACTGACCAGCAGTATCTGCCACAACGGGGCCCTCCCTCAATTCAGGCTCCGTGCTTTCTACTGCAGCCCTGTGATCAACAACGGCCTGATAAGAAGCACACTCTTTAGCTGTACAGCAACATTTCTACTCCCCTCTGACAACCCCAATATCGAGATTATCAGCTGTCAGACAATTAAAAGTGCATGCATGTCACAGTCACTTAGATAATCTCGAGGTCTAGCATCTTCTCTATCATGTACAAATATTGTTCAAAGAACAGAAAACCCTGAAGCAGAAAGGATGTTCCCCAGAAGATAAAGAGGAGATTTAGAGGGAGAGAAAGCCTGTCTAAAAGAGTAACAACAGAAAGAGCAATCAAAACTTATGAGAATGACAGTAAAAGAACTCCGCAAGTAAGAGACAGCAAGAGATAAAGCAAAGGTGGACAAGGAGAGTGAGCACAATAAAGCTCTATTAAGATATGTTTCATACTGTCTGCTGGGGTTTACACCTTGAAGAAGGTACTTGCCACAGATGTATTTTTATGCC
Organism: Erpornis zantholeuca; assembly: GCA_013400515.1. NCBI lineage: Eukaryota > Metazoa > Chordata > Aves > Passeriformes > Timaliidae > Erpornis > Erpornis zantholeuca. The sequence continues at coordinate 22,170 of VZTN01018286.1, forward strand.
TTGAGAAGTTACAACACTGCATTTGAGCAAGATTTTGGTGAGAAACCCCCAGATGCCTTCCCTTACAACAACTGTCACATGTTTACTTGGGTATTTAGGCACATTTTGGAATAGTATTTAGTTTCTGTTATGAGGACTACTAGTTAAGGGTTTTAAAATAATTTTTAACTTAACCACTACAATCTTTTCCCTCTCTTTTCCAGCTTAGCTCATGAAGTGAAAGGAGAAATAGGACAAGAGAAAAAAGGAGTGATCATGTAAAAGTTTGTGTGTGTTTGGGAGGAACTTGCAGTAATATTGCCAGGCTTGGTTATTTCTCAATAGAGAATTTTAAATGGTTGGTAATTTCATCCCATTTTTTTCAGATACGATACTGAAAATGCCTTTAGACAAAACCTGGTAAAAATGCTCTTTTAAAGAGCTCAAAAAATACCCTGTTTTCCCAAGGCTTAAAGACTGAATTATTTTCTTCTCAGAACCATACGAAAAGTAATTGCACTGAAGAAAAAAAATCCACTTAATGTATTCTTGTGCATTTCTAGGACATATTTATACTCTGCACATGCACACACACTGGTAATACATGGGGGGTTTGATTCTTTAAAAGCTGCAATTAATTCTTGATAGCCAGAGACTGTCTGGGGGGGGAGGGGGGCAATGCATGGAAAGGTTGGGGGTTTTGCTCAATGACAAAATATGTTTTCCAGGAATTCTAAATCATGTTATATTTGTATTTTATCTCGTTCCCTTGCAAGATACAAAACCTATTTATTTTCTAAAACATAAATATTTTTCAAAACAGTAATCACTGTGAGCATAAATATACACATGGTGTGGCTTTCAACAGTAAGTTCAAAATAGCCATAAAAACAATGTCAGCAGCACTGCTGTTTCTGAGGTTCTGACATGTTTAGGTCAAGTTTTAATATGTGGATCTGTGAAAAACTAACACAATTCCAGGCCTTATATCTGAATGTCTTCACCAAAAATGAATGTGTACATACAGGGCTGTATTAAGGGAACAATGATTCTAAAATTTCTTAATTTCTTAAATTTGCCCAAGGTGGAATGCTCCAAAAACGATGGATATTCAGTCACAGTTACCTTTCTGTGTTTTCTTTATCAAGAATTTCAGTCAGAAATGGCAGGTGGTCTTTGGACATGTGGACTGATACGTTCAAATGCAGGCCAGAACACTTAAATAAGGAGTAACTTCCACCAAATATTTAAAATTATATCTACACTACAATCTACAATACTAAAATTTCTGATGTACTCATGGCATTACCTACTAGCCCCCATTTTCTAAACAGAAACCTCCTGTTATTAGAAAATAATCCGTATCTAAGAGTTTATAAGAATGATTTCCCCAACATTAACAATTAATTTACAAACCAGTCCCAATGAGATTAAATTATATTAAATTCACAAACAAAACTTTGCTCAAACACCTCACTATGAACTTCAAAATTTCCATTTCACTCAAAATCTCAAGATGTAAATTTGGAATTGAAAGCAACTCTTCCCAAAGGCCACTGTTTCACGTCACAGTTTCCTGGGAACAAAATATTCAATATCTAAGCAATCTGTGGTCCCCTGCAATATATCAAGGGAGGTGATGCTTCCCTATGATGCTGCTATATAAACTCCTGCTAAAGCAAGTTCTGCTGTAAATATTCACTGCCCCCAGTTTCTGAAAAACAGAGATGTAGACGAACATCCTATCTCCTGGAAAGTTGCAGGTTTAAAATAAAATACACATATATATGGTTAAAAAAATTTAATACAGTAGAAAAGTAAATAAAAAATAAATCAAAAGAGTGGTATAAGACAGCATTCAACTCTTTGCCTCTTGAAAATTTAAATGAATACTCCTTGAGAGCAAACTACAAAATGCTAACCTTGAAGTGTTGAGTGGCAGAAAGAATTATGGGTTATTGTACTGTCAAAATGCCAGACAGCTGTATGTTGAGTTACCGTGTTATTTAGACAATCAGAAACTTGGAAGCTAATGTGACATATTTTTTTCAGTGTGAAAGCTCCTGACATGCGTCATGATAATTTCTAAAGGGACAAAATGTTATATAAAAAACATAGTGCCTTTATGAAACTGCCTAACAGGTACAACACTGTTGCAAGCAGAATTCACGCTGAATACTATAGATAAGTAGGATTGATTCAGGACATTACTAAAATTGCTATTACATCATTCTGTTGTTCATTTGCTCTATACATTTTATCACTGTCATATTTGGAGATACTTTCACGTATAGAGTCTAGAATTACCTAGCCATTTATTTTATGCCTTTCTGCTTAAACATGTTTCTAATTTTACCACCAACGAGTTCCTATAAACCATTATTTGAAAATTTCCTGAAGAAAAAATAGGCTGTGTTACCCACATCCTTTGTGAACTGACATGGCTCAGAAGATTCCAGAGCTTTCATGATTCATCTCCCTCATTTCACAAGACCCAATAGTTTCTGTACCTAAGATTAGCTCAGTCTTAAACACCAGAATATTAAATGTTGATATTCTGCTACAAGGTTAGATTAGTCTAATATTAATGGGTTAAAATAGCATTGGGATCATCCCCCTCAGTTCATACAGCTCCCCACATTGTCTTAAACTACATCAAGGAAGTGCTTCAGAATAGACTAGACAGAAGTTAAGATTTCCCACACATTTTAATTTAGTTCAGACACTGAAACAAGTTACTTCACCATTTCTAAACACCCTTTTATCAACTGCAGATTTTCTTATTATTCATATCACTTTATCCACTCCATACCAAACTGCATAATGCAGTCACCCTTCATGAAGACTCTTAGCAGTTGCAAATGTCTCTGTTTAACTGAAGTGTTATAAAGACAGAGCTTTTTATTTTTTTTCTAGACAAATTAATAGTTTGCATGCTATTTTCTTATTTGTGCCCATTCTAAGATAAAGCTATAGTAATCTCTTCTTGCTCCATTCCTGAGTTTTTCCAGGTCTCATACCATTTACTAGCATTGCTGTGTGAAGTCTGGTTTGGTTTAGTTGTTTAAATCAAGGCAAAAGTCATACTGTATTTACATGAGAATCAGTGCTGGAATTAGTTTTATAATACGCTATACTCAAGGTCAAACTTTTATTACAAATATCATGTACATTTATTAGTCTAGGTAATGTGACCAAATTCAATATACCTTCATAGGTAAGGCCACTCCACTGAAAAGTTCTATTAGTCCTTTTTTTTATTTAATTAATTCTGCATATTCAAATTTTTCACACGGGACAAAACTCAGGTACATCTCCATCACTGGACAGTGATTTTTGAACTGTCAGATGCGGGAACAGTAACATTTCTTTCAAACTAATGTGCATTATTTTCATCAGCAATGTATTTCCTGTGCTGTCATTGCTTACACACTTATCCTAAAACTACCTGATAAAGGGTCATTACTAACCCAAAAATGTCAGCAGCAACAAATGTCATTAGCTTTTTGCTTACCTGTACTGGTACAGAGCTACAGAACCCTGAGTTACTCTACCTGCGATCCTTCAGAACACTGAAAATCTGCCATTTATTTGAAACTTTTGCTGTAGGGGATTTTGCCACATTTCGATCACATGAAATTATGCCTATTACACAACTAATACTTGGGAAAGGGGAGTTAGAAACCTCTTATTAAAGACCTCTGCCAATATAAGACATTCACACAGGAATTGTAAACAATAAACTAAAAGCCAATTTTGGCAGCGATCAAAAATTGAAGAAGATGAATATACAGATTCTAGGCCTGAAGCAGGTGCTTTTCAGATTACTTATTCAGCTGGTAGGTGAATTTTATCAGAATATGCAGTACCTTGCAGCCCCATTGTTCTCCTTCTATATATACACATTCAGAAGAACATTTATGACAGTAATGCATTAGACATTTGTATTAGAAATGGTTTTGGTCTTTTGTCATCCCAATCGAAAAGAACAAAATCTTAAGCACTTATAGTGCAAGGTTAAAGAACTTATTTGGCAGTGATATTCATATGTCATAGATTTTCTGAACTACCAACATAATGCTTCACCTGATTGTCTCTCCTATCTCATCTGCATCCTGTGACCAGCAGACAAAATATTTTTTATGCTCATTCTCTGAATGATACCAGAACAGAAATATTTGCATACTGCTCAAGCTCATAGTATACTAAGAAAAATATTTTAATTCACTTTTTAATTTTAAATTAAAGATGGGAAGAAACCATTTTAATTTCTGTTCATCAGCTCACTGGACAGAAACCCAAGTTTCTCTCACACTTTAAAGCAAAGCAGAGAACAAATAGTGGAAGAAGTGAAAGGAATATGCTATGTTAACAACACCAATACGTTCTTTTGGTAGCAAGGGGAAAATTGCTTCTGGTATATATTGAAATGTATTTGCAATATTAAAAACTTTTTTAATATTTAAGTAAGACAGATATTGCAGAAATTAGATCAAAACTAAACTTACTCTGAGTATCTATTTTATTTTACAGCTTAAACCTGACTTCCAGCAAAAACATCACCATCAAAGGGATGTTTTAGTGTCAAAGTGAACCAAGTGGAGGGTGTTTATTTGCTTTACTAGAATTTTGTATACTGAATCTGAATTCACAAATGTGCAAACTGCAGGAAGACTACAGTTGTATCACTAAGAATCTCACTACAAGCAAGGCCCATTCATCAAATATAAAATAAATAAATACAAACAAGAGAAGGAAAAGTGCTACAATATTGACTTCAGTGCCACGCAAATACACTGAAGGTATATGCAAAACAACTCTGGTGATAAAAACAAGCAATTTAGAACAACACAGAGTCAACACTGATGAAAAAAAGGCTGACTCTGCATAAGGCTTGGAAATGTGAAAGTTTGACTCATTAAAAATATTTCCTTGCATTGGAATCTTGTTAAGACAAGTCATATCAAATAAATACATATGTTTTTAGAATTTCAAATTAAATATCAGGTGGCATTTGCACAACTTCTTTCCTTAGATGTGTTTAATTTTAGGAAAAGACATTAAGGCTGATATTTCCCATATCACATTCGAACAAATCAAAGCAAACAAGAATGCAACAACAAAATTCTACTACTCTGATACTTTCAGAGAGTAAATACCTCATCTGGGATATCTAAAGAAGAGGAAGGCAGGGGGAGGGAAGAAAAGAGAAAGAAAGCTATACTCCAGCTAGGCCTAGACATGTATTTAATCAAACAAAAATTTATCAGTTATTAAATTGTGAAGTAAAACCAGTGCTCAGTTCCTCACATGTTTTGGGTTTGTTTTTTTTTTTTTCAATGTTGCAGCTACATGCCCAAACTCCTCAATGTCTCAAAAGGACTGCAAGAAAAATGGCAGCAAAAGTTTGAAAACTGGGGACTACATGGACTAAAGCTCATTAATCTCTCTGAGCAAACAGGCAGACATCTCAATATTGAAAGCTTGCCTGGATCTTCTTTAATTTCAAACATATGCTTCTTGTCAATGAGATACAAGGAGGAAGCCTGGACCTTATCAGCATTTATACTTGGTAGGTTTTTGTACCACAAGAATTACTGGATATTGAACTACCAAAAAACTGTATTGAGAGCTGAGTCTTATCTGAGTTAAAGGTAACATTTCTGCTAAAAGATATTTCAATTATGCCAGATCAGTTGAGGATTTTAAATGAGGAATGTCTCCTCGTCTTTCTTTTTTCCAGCTTATTAATTTTTATTTTTATTTGACAGTTAACCTAATGCTAAGATAATACTTTAATGCTTAAAATTGATATATAGCCATACAGCATGCTTTGTGACGGATAAGCTTATATGAAGAACCATGGAATTTGATTACTATTTTTCATACTTAGCATTGATGATGAATATTTTCAACATTAATGTTTCATGGAATAAAACACTAAGAAGAAAGTTGTAAAAATAGAGAAATACCATAACCTTTAAAGCACTTCTTTTGCATGATCCACATAGCGTGAAAAGTTCAGCCAAATGAACAAAAGCTGTAGTGCTATTTACATCACACAGCATTGCTGCCATCATCTCTTGATTTATAAACTGTACAACATTCATCCACTCAGCTTCACACAGCTCTCTGTCCTTTCCCAGTTTAACATCTCTTACATACACCACAACTGCTCACTGCTTGATTTTTGTACGGTGCTCATATGAGTAGGATGTCTTTCAAACACACTAATACCTTTCTCTCAGCCAGTCCCTGCAAATCACGGAAAACATACAGTAAATTTCATTATAGATTTCCCTGGGTGTGTTCTCTTCCACTGCTGTTCACTGGCAGAGTATTGAGCTGTGTGGACTTTTGTTATGAACCTAGTATTGTCATTATGTTCTACATTATAAGCTAAAAACATGCTATCTTTGCAAATCCAAGCCCAAGGCTCCACAAGTGCTTCCCTCAAGAGAAAGCAAAAACATGGGTTTTACACAGTGCAAGAGAATATAAATTCCTCCTGCACTACACCAGGGAAGCTAGAACAAAAAGAAGCCCTTAAGATCAAAACCAAATCACAGAAGAGTTGCATTTCCCGGCGTTGGTTGCAGCTTTTGGGCACTCAGATTTGACAAAGAAGGTGCACTTGCTACCTGCTCTGGCACACCACGTGAGCCCAGTCCTGTGACAGGAACTCACTGCTGGATGCAGTTGTATCAGCTTCCTACAGAAACCAGAGGCCATGACAATGCATCCAACATACAGTTCAAAGAATCAGGTTATTTATTCTTTATCATCTACACAAATATTCTTAATCCTTTCCCTTCATACATAAAGTCCTTATTTCTAATTTATTGCTATAAATAAAAAGCTGCTAAGACAATATTTTACAGACAATTGTTCTTATAGCAAAAGACACTTAACCTTAAGAATGAGCCTTCTTGTTTCTATGCTCACTTCACTATAAAGGGGTTTACCATAAGTACTAGAATTTGAATTCCACCCAAGCAATACATTAATAGATACTAAACCATTAATAATTCCTGTACTTTTTCATAAATGAGCAAAGTCCAATAAATAAACGGGAGCTGTTACATGTCAGAGCAGGGTTAACAAGCATCAAGGAGATTTCAAAGACAAACTGCAGGCAGGGGCTGCCAGAAGGTAAGATTCATAATGATGCCACGAATTCTGGGGACCCATTTTTTACTGTCCACTATGGCAAGTATCTAAAATTAAATGCTAAGTAGAAATTTTTCCTGAGCTGTGACACATAGTAGTTTAGGTAAACAATCTCTAAAATTAAAAGCAGATTCTTGATAATAAATTCCAACATGTATATCTTTATAACAGACAGCCTTCCCTTATAAATCAAAAGTTGTTCTTCCCTCACGGAAACCTTTCCAAATTAGATCAGATGACTCACCTGAAATATTTCATCCACCTCTCCTTTTTAGTGAATATCAGTAATAAATGCCCAGTTATTAGGGTGACAAAGATGAAATTTAAATACTAAATGAGAATGAAAACAAGTATGATATTAAGAAAAGGAAGGCTCACCCAAGAGAGGCTGCCCTGGATTTTCTATGATCTCAATGAAAAATCCTATCCAAACAATAAATGTCAAATTTTTAAAAAACAAATCAGTCTTGATGCTACCATTTGAAACATGAAAATCTTCCTCATCATTCATTTAAATCCTCTTCCTTCAGAAAAGAGCATTTTCCTTTCTTCCTCTTTAAATACTTACTAGCTGGCTACATTCATTACCTTTTGTTTTGGTCAACTGATTCAGTGCAACCTACAAAATCTTCTAAATAAGTTACATGCACCACCAATCTAAGCAGACATCCAGGACACTTTTTTCTTCGTCTTTTAAACTCCTGTATTTGTTACTTCTACCTAATACATAATGTGAGACAGACAAAAGCTCTGACCTAAAGAGTGGGTAATGCATTTAGATATACTGAATTTCAGTCCTCAGCTCTTGGAACACACCATTACTACCCTGAAAAATCAGAGTTTTACTGATGAGAAGCAGAAGCAGCCTCTTCTCTGTTAGCACCTCATGCTCATTTCTGTCTCCTGGACCAACAGCTCACTCCCTTCATGGTGTCCTCTGCTTCCTCCCAACTCAAAAGGGTTGGGTCTGGCCATGGTGCCAACTTACAAAATCAAGTCAAACCAAAGATTCAACCAGAACAGAAAAACTGTCAAGATAAAACTTTGCTAGGCCTCAAGACTTTATCCAGATACCAGGTAATACAACTGCTGTTCAGGAAATTCCTGAAATCTATGTCAACTTCTGCCCCTTCTCAGCAGAAGTCGATATTATGCACATCGTTACCTGAGTCATACAATGGTGCTACTGATCCTTTTTGAAGAAAACGTTCTAAGAGAGAAGGGAATAAATAACTTCTCTTACTAAATTAATAGTAAATCCTAGATTTTTTTCTTCTGTGCACATTCAGTTCTGAGATTGCTGAGAGACAAGAGTGGTAGTCAAATAAAATGATGATGTGAATCACAGCAACTAGTCTGGTCTCCCAATAGCAAAAAGATCTGCATGTCAGGAAGGGCAAGGGAGAAATGAGACAGTGAATCTGAGTGACCTAAAGACAAAACACAAATCACAAAGGAATTGTAATCTGAACCACCTGGTATGTACAGCACACTGTAATTTTGTAATACCAACTGGTGGACTTCTGAGTAAAGCTACGGTGTCTGAAATATTTGTAGCCTTCCTGTCTCCACTGTCTTTGGAAAGGCTATGAAAATTTAAAGAAGACACAGAAGGAAAAAAATTAAATAAGGAACAGTATTCAGTGTTCTTCATTTAAAACACTTATAAATAAAGCTGGCCAAAAAAATGTGCTATTTACAGCCAGTGTGACAAAATAAAATGATAGCTGAAAGAATTTACTCCATCCGACCTTAGCTTAGAGTAGTTAAAGAGCTAAAACTATATTTTATCTGAAAATTATATTCACAAGTAATGACAAATACAACTGAACATGAAGAACAATCTTTTCTCCTGCTTCTTAACAGATAATGACTTCGAGGTCATTCCATTAGTGATCACTGCAGCTTTTAAATGAAACACATATAACCCTCATCCAATTAATGAAAGTATCCTACATTTCTTATACATGCTAATATTGAATGAATGTTTAAACATTGGTCACTCACCACTGCATGCCCTGTAAGCCATAATCAGAGCAGCACAATAATATTACTGACAAGGTTGGTGGAAAGCAGGGGAGTTAGCATCTGTAACTTTATATATACTTGCATACATAACATGAAATTATGCATACAGTTGGAGGAGTGTTCTTACAGAATTCTTTTCCCCCACGTTTAGTTACCTGACCAACGTGAGCTTCAGATATAACAGTGGTTTCATCTCACTTCTCTAGTTGTCCTAGATTATCATTTTTTTCTCTTTCCTGGCAAAAATCCCATGTATTTCATGCATTCTTTCATTTCTTTGTTTTATGACTGATTTTTTTTTTCTATGCCAGACTTTTACAGTCTATAACTACCTCTTCTGTATAAATTGAGAAAATGCCAAAACAATATAAAAGTTTTCCAAAGACATCTATGTAAGGAGCCTTAAAAACCCAATTTTCTGAACAAAAGGCATGAAATGAGACAACCTCAGCGGGGGTGGACAGGGTTGGCCTTCCCTTTGCACTTGGAAAGGTCTAAGATACGTAACTTAGCTTAAAACTCAGTAAAAAACTAACTGACATTTTAACTTAGTTTTGTATCTTTACAGCTGAAATAAATGCTCAGAACTAGGATCACCATAATTTTCCAAGCATTGCAATCTGTAGAAATCTAACATCACAGGTTGCTAACTGACTATGCATAAAGCCATACCTTTATAAATCTGTTTGGAAATGAAGTATTTATGGAACTTGACATCTCTGAAGACTGTCTCTGTAACCTTACTGAATTTGTATTTTGTTGTCCTACTGACAGCAGGTGTCAAGGAAGCTCTTAGTGTCCCTTTCTTCTCACTTCAATACATGTATTTTAAAACCCAACTTTAAATTCAGCACCTTGTTTGCAGCTCTAACAGTGAAAACGTAAGCCCAAGCACCTTGATCACATTGAAACTATTTTAACTCAGATCTCCTCACTCACAAAAACTATCTCCTGAAGTTTCAGCATTATGACTATTTTTCATTATAAATACCTATTACAGTGAAAACAGTGGTCAATAAAAGATGCTTCACCAAAAGCACACAAAACTCAATTCTCAGATCTCTCATTTAAGCGATGCCTGCCCCATTAACAGGAAGAGTTTTGCTCAGTGGCAAAACCAAGATTTATGCTTCCCAATATGCAAAAAGCAACAATGCTCTTCCTGCATGAAAGATGCTAATGCCTTCTTTCTCTGTGTCCGCCAAGCAGAAACGTGCACGTCAAGACAGTGACAAATGACAGTACTTGTCAAAGCAGCAGGACCATCAGGTTCTCACCACCTCACTGCAAGTGGGATAGGGCCTGTGAAGTACTTACAGGACCTACATCTCTCTCTTTTCCTTTACTCCATGAATGGAGCCTCCATTGCCAAGGCAGTTCAGGATGGCATGGCTCTCTGACTTTTCTAGCTGCTTCACACCTGTTCCTTTAGATGCAATAGTTACCGGAATATTTAAACATTTGGCCATGGAAACATTATACCATGGAACATAAACATTATACCATGGAACTGGGTATAATGGATTCAGAATAACGTATGGGAAGTGTGCAGCTTTACATCAAGCATGAAAATCACCTAATCAACCACCGAGGGCCTTTAAAAAAAATAACAGTAGGAATGGTGAGCATGCAAACACTCATCGCCTGACACAGCATGTGTTTGCAGGGGACTGAGCTCCTGATAGCAGTCAGACACAAATCAGTGTAGGAAACACATTAAACTGAGACACAACCATTTCCTCTACCATATTCAAGCATTTTACTTTCTCTGTTGACCCTTCAGTAGTATGTATGGAGTCTCCAAACAATCACTTCTTATTCAAAGCACTGAAGAGATTGTATTACATGAGTGAGAGCAAAGATAAAAGATTTAAAATAGAAACAGAAAACACATCATAAACCAAAATAAAACAAGGTATTGATAAAGCTGGCAGATTTTGCAGCATCACTGTTGATTAATTTTAGCATGTAAGCAAACTATTTACAGCCTAAATTATTGAGCAAAATTGAGAATTAGGAATTACAAAGAACTTTATATAACTAATTTACTTTTACAGAGACATGAAAAATACTGCTATCAGATTCAAGAGTTTGCTAAAATTTATTATGCTAAGTGTTTATATTTAAGTTTTCCAAGATTAAAGCTATAAAAGCAAAACATATCAGCCAATTCTGTAATGATATACTTAAAAATAGCATTTTTGGAAAATGCCATTTGCCAAACAAATGCTTACTAAGAAGATTGGTGCACCTATAGGTGCATCACTACTTTTAAAAATAACCATTATTGAAGGATTCTTTGGTGGCAAGGAGACTTTTTTTCCTCTTTAAGATTCATTATAGATATTTTGCAAATGACACCAAAGAAAAAAGTATTACGTTACAGATCATACATTTATTTGGGAGGGTAGAAGGAAACCTTTTTATATTTAAAATAAACTGTGGTTTCAGTACAGACACCACACAGCTATCTATAAACTATTTTCAAATTCAAGGTGTATAGGGAAATAGTAATCTTAATTCTAGAGAAAAATATGAACTTTTCAGTTCAAAAGCAAGACCCTGATAGTTATCTAAGGAGGCAGCACTGAGGGCTGAATTTCCTTCTGGCAAGTTTCCTCTGAACAGACACATACAAACAGAAATGCTGTAAATGGGCTCCTAGGTAGAATTCAGGCTGCCCATGAATTTTTCTTAAACAAAGCCATTAGAGAATTTAACTGAACAAAGCCATCATAAAGCCATGTGTGTTCTAAACTTCTAATTATTACAGCAATTCTCTATTGCTTCGAAGAGAGAAGTCACCTTTATCCAGTTAAACACATATGTGACTGTGTGATAGAAGCAGAAGAGAATTCTAAATGGCATATACCTGTTAGTTTTAAAAGTGTTAATGGTTTTAAGTAGATTTTCAGTGAAACATACCGCCTGAGCCAAATACTTGAAGTTTTATACACAGAAAATAGCTTTAGAAGTGTTTTATGCAGTCAGATTCAATTTAGCTCTAATACACACATTAATTTTGAGTAAAGAAGTGGTTTTGCACCTTCTGATCCTCCTGAAACTAATACAGACTAGACTAGTTGTTGCATTAAAAACAGCTGGCAAATACAAGCAAATTTTTATCTCCCTATTAGATTTTTTTTATAACAATGGCATTCTGTGTCTGTGGAAATCAAAGCAAAATCCTGTCTACTAGGTTTGATTTTTTATTCATGTATTTATTGCTTTGGAAATGCAGTAGGTACCAAACTGCACATTCCTACAGTTCTACAGAGCACATGAACAATGCAGCTTCATTTTTATCTTTTCAATAGAAAAGAGTGATTTAATAACATGAAAGCAAATGAACCCACATTAGTATAAACTGCAGCACAATGTAAAAGACATTCCCCGTTGAATATTAATGATGCAAGTCTAAAGAAATATATACTAAAGAAATTGATTCAGTGGTCATTCATTTGTAACAAATACAGTTTTAGTTATAGTTCTAAAGTGTCATATCAATCAAAATTCACACAGGCTGCTTTTCAAGAAAATACTACAGAAAAACCTGAAATATTCTCATTTCCTAGTTATGAAATGATTGGAATATGATTGCACATATCATTTCAATAAACACTGTATTCCAGGGACAACTTCCAGTAAAATTTGGAGCTACCAGAGCAACATGTTTTTTCCAATTACGTTCCAGCTTACACTCCCGGGCAATCAGTAACGCTTGAGATCAATAATAAGCCATGGACATCCGTGGGGCAGGCAGCCCCAGATGGTGTGAAGCTGCCTGAATGGAGAAGCATTGGCTGGGCAACTGAGACACAGAGCCAGAGGCCAGGCTTCTATTGCCGTGGTTAAATGATTAATAAATGATCTTTGGCAAGGTATTTTAATGCTCACACACTTTCCTAAGCCTATGGGGCACAAAATGTTTGGTGTCAAGTAAACACAAGCACAGACTTTACTGAGTCTTCCAGCCACTGATTAAATAAAATGCAAACTGCAGGAGTGCACATTCACTTGCTTGCTTTGAGCAGATCACAGTAGCTACCCGTAGTTTCAAGTCTCTCTGCTTCCCTTAAGACTGGATTACATGAGTATTATGTAAATGTCTTACTGAAATCAGATATTCATTGAAATTAATAAACACATTTTTTTCAAACAATGTGTGATGGCACATTATTTTTTCCCTTCAGCAGGAGCATTAAACAATAGTAGATTTTATTCTACTATTATATCCTGCAGTAGGATGACCAGTAGTGATGCACTGTACTTTCTACTGTCTTCAATCTAAAAATTATAAAGTACATGAAAAACATTTAGACCAAAACCAAAAATAATTCATAGTGATAATACATGACTGAGTTAGTGCCAGACTCCCAACTAACAGTTTTGGGCTTTAACACAGTTTTTACAAAAAACCCCAACAGAACCCCAAACCAAACACGTACACAGACTCCCTAAGGAGATACCACACTGCAGGTCCACGGGCTCTGCACAGGCATCCTCTTATTTAATAGTGCAGAAAAAGTTTCCTTCTCCATGTACAGGAGTTCCAGACAAACTAAGGTCCCAGTTTTGTCCTCTTTATCAAAAAAGGATTTGCATTACCACTTTGCCTCAATTTCCCCATGGAAAAAGAGGAACACTTTTCCATTTTCTCACCATGGCTGGAAAAGTTTAATATTTATGCTGTATTGACCATTTCCAAATGGTTGCTAAGCAACGCTCCTCCCTCCCCAGTATCATATAAGGGAAAAGACAGAGAGAAGCAGAAAATGAGAAATGTTGGGGAAAACAGATTCATCCAGTCTAAGTGAAATTCAATGGGTCATAGGTGCTATTTGTTAGGAAAGTAAAAGGGCACATAATTCCTGCCGGACACACTTAGACATCAGTTTATGACATCACACCAGCCATGCAGCATGTTGCTAGTAAGAAAGGCAGAACAAATCACCTGATACTCATCTTCTCTGGATCATAACAGCAGCATCACTTGAGTCTCATTTTAAATTTGCTTGAGAAAATATAAGGTAACTTTTCTAACACTACACTTGTAAAATCAAAACTTCCTTTCCTCAGATAGGCAATGTTTTGCTCAGAGCTTGAAAAGAAGTTTAGAAGGGTGTGTACAAACAATCATCTGCTCTTCAGAGTGTTTAATTTCTTCTGGTCCATTACATCCTTATGGTATTGAGTGCACTACTTCTGCACAAATGAGGAACTCTCTGCGAGGGGTAATATGATTAAATGAATCTGAGGAAGAAAGCAGTAGAACAGGCATGGTTGATGGGTTATCTTCACTGTATTTAATTTCAGCACAAAGCTAGCCACATATCATCAGAGCATTTGTGGTGCAAAAAAGCAACACCAATAAAAATGCAAGCTTAGATACCCAAAGAGAGAGCCTTGGGTAACCTGGATATATATCAAAAGGATTCAGAATTTTCCACCTTTAAAATCATCCCATTTCAAATGACTGTTGCGCCATGCTCCATTTACGATCATCTGTTCAAAACAGTTATCCCAAGTGTGTTCACAGACCCAGAGAGACAGGTTTTCCAAGAGCACTGAGTGTCAAGTCAGGTAATTCACACTCAACTCATTCCTTCAGTCTGTCCTGTTGCCCCACTTACACTGACAGCATTTAATCATGGGACTGCCTGCAATTATTTCCAAGTGCACATCATTCAAGGAGATGTTTGACATTTCTCTCTTATTCATGGTTGGCCTCATTTCCTTATTTCCTTAGCAAGCATAATGACAAGCCATTCTTGCATATGTCTTTTGAACCATAGCTCTGGGAAAAATCAGCAAATTTTAACCAAGTTTGAAATCACCGTACATTCCTAGAAACACCATGAGGATGAGGAGCTGAATGAGACAAAGTGGAACACTACTGAATCTGTCACTAACAGGATGAAATGTGGATTTGGTCACTATCAGTTGCACTGGCTGTAGCTGAAAAAGCAGGCGGGTAGCTCCAGAGAATACAACAGGACTTGCTCAAGAGACTGCACCAAAATACGTAAGAAACCTGGAGGAAAGCTGAAAGCACCATAGATAGCACAGAGATGTGATCTGAGCTCTACTACATCATCTACAATACAACCTAAATCTGCAAAAAACCAGACTTCTTTACCTCCACTGCTCATGAAACAATCTGTCATCCCACCTGCAAAATATCCCTGCTACAGTCTGGACTACTATGTTGAAGAGGAAAACTGTCCTTATAGGCTTTTTGAAATGAGAGCAAACACAAGGGGTCAATCTAATTTTATTTGAACGTCTACAAGAATAAAGAATCCTCACTAATCTGAAGGGAGAAATGTTTGTTACTAACATCATTTTCATCATCAATTTTCAAATAAATTTCAATAGAAAATTTGAAATAAAAGCTTAAAAAAAGAAAAACTGATATCATTAAAATGCAGAAATAAGCCTCTATTCCTGTGTTGAGTCCAGCAAATTACTTGTTCTTTATCTCATTTTTTTTACTTTCTATAATTCTTAACCTTCACAGATTCTTTGGGATAAAGTCAGCTAAAAATCATTCAGTGGCCACTAGAGAGTTAACTAATATTTCTCAGAGTTGGCAAACGTTCAGTCAAAAACCTGGCCAACTGCCTGTTGTTTACTGAAGCTAGGGAAGAAGCATCTGCAACATTACGAAAAGCATATTGTAAAAGGCAACACATGCAAATTAAACCTCTTGAGCTATGAGTAAATTGCTAGGAAAATTTATAACTCATTTAATAAAACTTGAAATAAATACATTGCCTTGGCTCTCAGGGAAAACAAAATATTTCCCATGATTCCATGTTCAAAAAATGATCATCAAAACAGATTTCTATAGTTTTAATGTAAAATCAAATAGCAATCTAAACCAAACCTCCTTCCCCCCAACGCTTCTGTTCATGTCATTAAACAACTTGGTCAGAAATGTTTGTGCCAAAGAACTTCTAGTGATTCACGTGTCTTAGATTCACCTTTTCTATTCACTCAATGTTATTTTTTTGTTTTTTACTGTATTTGTGTCATTAGCAATGTCAGCGATACTTTCCTTTATTATGACATAAAACGGCACCTTGTAGGTTCCAAAAAAAAACCAAAAAACAAAGGGAGTTGTTTATAAAAACACCAAGGTCCTTTGAAGGGGGTTTGGTTGTTTTGGGGGGTTTTTTTGTGTTTCTGCAAACAGTCCCAAGCAAACAAGCTAAGAACCCAAAACCTGTAAGATTTTACTGCAGCCACACATTTTTTAGCCTGGAATACACACAACTCCGTTCCCAATGTTGCAGCCCAGCCCAACCCAGATAGGATGCACATGTGCTATTAAAAGTAGAATATACTTTCATATCATCTTGCAGATAAACTTATTATCCAACCTCACGAGTTTCATAAACTCATGCCATTAACAGCCAGAATAGGAAACCAGAGAAAGCTCAAAGACAGATTACACCATGAAGAGAAAAAGTACCTGCTACAACCCATTCCCACTGCAGCAACAGCAAGGAATCTGGGGCTGAAGCTGTGCACAATGCTCATTTCAAACAAATGGCAAAGACAAGTTTTTCGAGTTACTTCATGAACCATAGACCATACATTAAATTTGTGGTAAGAGAGGCTTTTAAGACCTATTCCAAATTGAAAAGATGAATCTTTTACTCCTTCACTTAGCAGCATTCTTCAAAACAATTTACTGGAATCTGCTGGCTTCTTTGCAGCATCTTCACTTCTCTGAGCCCTCTGAAATTCCTAGGCCATAGCTGCCACCTAGAAGGTGCCTCCCTTGACAGTGCCAGCCTCCACAGGACCCACATGTAAAAATTACTGCACACAGCTGGGTAAAGTGACAGCTCTCCTGACACATGACCCAGATATAGAAAGGTCTGCCAGTCTAGCTGGCAGAACCTCACCCCAAGAGTCAGCTTCCTTCTGGACATGCAGCTTGTATCAGTAACAGGATCTTTTGCAGGTACAGTTTCCATCAGTTCCTTCCTCAGAATAAGTTATTTGCCAAGGAGGACTTTTTATTTTTTCATGGTATGACTATATTCATATTTAACAATTTGCCTACATAGTTCTGCCACTTAAAAAATAAACTGAACTGTCGTGCAACCAATCACCATATATAGCAAAAATAACATTTTTGAGTCATAGCTGTAAAGAAACCCAAATGTAGAAGACAGAT
>VZTN01018299.1:0-19847 GCA_013400515.1 Erpornis zantholeuca
TACAGCCAAACTACCCCAGCAACATTAAACATTTCAACGTGTACCACTCTCATGGTTTTCCATAGGATAACATCGTAATATCCAACATTATACCCCATAATACAACTCATAATGTAATTCATAATCTATACAACATATGGCAAAAGCCAACCCTCAATGACTTATTTATAACAACAGGAACCACCTCTGGCACCTGGGATCAATTATATCACCCTGCTCATTAAAGAGCAGCCATCACCCTCGCTAATTCCCAGGGATTCTTCTATACAAAAAGTGGGATTTTCAAAAAGAACAGCAGGAATGCTCCTAACCCAAGTGCTGTCCCCTGGTGCTATCCCTCCTGAGATCCCTCGGGTATTTCCTACAGTCTCACTGTTTGAATAAGGAGCTCTCCCAGCCCATTTCCAAATAAAGCTGTAGGAACAGCCAATTTTTCAGCTTGGTGGGTGAACAAAGAAAGCAGAGGAAAATTAATTAGCTCAGCCCAAGCAGAGCTGCGTTTTCCCCACTGTTGTTTTGCAAAAACAGTGACAGAGAAGATGAACTAGATCCAAACCAAGAGATTAATTTTGTTTGGGGAGCATTGGTTCTTCTTTTTCAGTCTTTCTCTAAAATATAGGTCATATTTCAAAAGGGAAAAACCGAGCAGTGATTCTGAAAGATGAGGCTGAAAGGCTTCTTTCAAGTCGTCAAAATGAAAAACTTCAGCACTTTTGGAGGAAGGGAAATCCTTGTGGGACACAAACACACACAAAACCTGACCCAAAAATGTGTAAATCATTTCCTTCTCCCATGGACAGCATTTTCCCCCAAAGTTTTCAATCTACCGAGGACAAAACTCCACAGATCTCCTTGGCAGCATTCCCCTGGATAAGGGATGAATGTGAAGAGAGGATTGTGATAGAAAGAAGAGGAGATCCAGGGATAAAGATTCCATCCAAGAATGAGGCATGGAAGAGCTCATGGCAGGAAACAAGTTTCCTTCCAAGGCAGGCACTACTGAACCCCAGGGCACAGCAGACACTCTTTGATCAGGCTCTAGGAGTCACTGATAAGCAAGGAGGGTTATTTCTCACTCCAAGTTTCTGATAAGAAATGTCCACATGCTCCCCCCAGAGGAATGAAAACACAAGAAACCCAAATCTGGCAGGGCTTAGTTCCACTCTGTTGTGCACGGGAAAGATGGAGCAATTGAGCTCAGTCTGGATCCAGCAATTTATTAAGTTCTGCATAATTAATGAGCAGTGACGTGTTCCATGTGCTTTCTGAAGTGATCCCATTTCCTGGGGGTGAGCTCACAGCTGACTGTGCATTGCTCCTTCTTCTGGCTCACATTAAACATGAAATATTCATGGAAATCCCAACTTTGCAGGGTTCTCCACACCAAAATGATGGTTTAGAGCAGAAGGGCCCCACCACTCTCCAAGAAACCTTAAACAAAGGTGACTCAGCTCTCCAGAAGTATCAGCTCAGCTCATGTTCCCAGAGTTACACTGGGCAGGGCAGGGGTGGGAAAATATAGAAGTTAAACCTAAGGCATCAAGAGAAAAGCTTTGCTCTGACCACTTCCCCCAGCAAGAAGAGCAAACACATCCCCCCGAGATGTGAAAACACATCTCCCCAAGATGCAAAAACACATCCACCCAGGATGTGGCTTTGAAGGAGCTCTGCCCTTTTCAAATCAGCCCTGGTGTTCCAGAGACCAAGAGGCTCTGAGGTGACTGCAGGGGACAGCTGAGTCCTCAGTGCCACCTTCTCCCACCACACCCCCAGCACGTGGATATGGATCCTAAATGCTCCAGGCAGCTTTGGGGGGGGTGTAGGAAACACCTAACAGCACTGAACGAGCTACAGGAACTTCAGAGTTACACTGGGCAGCGCAGGATTTGAAAAATATAAAAGTTAAAACATAAAGAATCACCAGGATGCCCAAACCCCACTGAGAGCAGGTGTGGTGTAAGGACAGGGCTGCAGCAAACACCAGTGGCAGAGCTCAGCTGCTCTTACAACCTTCCTGCTGCACAGCAGGGAAAGAGAAGCTCAGCTTAATTATTCTCCGGACAATTAAGCTTTGCAAAGGCACATCGAGGCTGTAGCACTGCAGAGGAGGTGGATTTGTTGCAGAGCTGAGGAGAAATGAAGGCCACGTGAAGAGCAGGGTGAAAGTTAAACAGGTCTGAGAAGCTTCTTATCAAAAACAGAGAGAAGAAGGAGTTTTAGGAAGAATTTCTGCATGGAAAGAGTGGTCAGGCACTGGAACTGCCCAGGGAGGTTTGGAGTGCCCATCCCTGGAGGTGTCCCAGGCAGGGCTGGAGGTGGCACTGAGTGCTCTGGGCTGGGGACAAGGTGGGGATGGGGCACAGCTTGGACTCGATGGTCTGGGAGGTGTTTTCCAGCCTTAATGATTCTGGGATTCTGGGATTCAGCAGCATTTTCCAGGGAGTGCAGGGATGCATGGGATGGGGAGAAGCAAACCCTGAGGAACACAAGCCCAGCAAGAATCTGCAGTGATGCTCTGGCTGCTCAGTGATGCTCTGAGCTCACCCAGCAGTGGAGCCTGGAAGGGCAGGGCAGGGCAGGGCAGGGCAGGGGGAACGCTCTGAAACAGGAGCAGGGACTGGCAGCACATGCCTTGGTGGGGATAGAAACTCCCTTCCCCTCCCACAACAGCCCAGGGCGACTGGAGAGGGTGTTGGGAAAGGATGTGACCTTTGGGAGAGCACATCCGAGCAGGGGAGCTTTATTATTCCACAGCAGCCACAGCCCGAAGGAAGATTAACTTGTCCCAGGGACAAAGCTGAGCTCTGCAGTCTCACTGCCAGTGCTTTGTCAGGGCAGGGTTGGGTTTAATGAGGGCTGACAAATAGCAGTGGAATAAAAGGGCCAAAAGCATCTTGGAGTACATCTGCATCAGCCAAACGTGTCCTGTCAGGTCCAGCTGACACATCAGCCACTCCTGTGACCCCCAGGTGGGATTCCTCCTTGGAACTGCTCTCCAAGGAGTGGAGATTTGGCACAGGGATTGAAATGGGAATCTCTGGGGCTGACATTTAGTGGATCTTAGAGAAATCCAGCAGCAGGCCTGAAAAAGCATTTTCTTCCCAAAGGGGAAAATTCTTACTTTCTAATGAGAACAATTCTGTAAACATTTCATGTTCTCAAGAGAGGTTTTGATAGAGGTTTGTAAGCACTTTTTAGTTCTCAAAATAACAGGTGGCGTTTTTTCACTTCTACTTTGCTTTTCACTTTTACTTTGTTTTTCACTTTATGTTTTCAAAGTCTGCTCTCTCTTTCTCATCCAATGGTTGTGGAGAGGTGTTGTGCCATATAAAAGCGAGGCTTGAATCTACCTTTTTGTTTCCAGGATCCATCTGTGATGCCAGGGGAAAAAAAGAGGGAAGAGCGAGTTTGATCTGTTTGGGATATTTCCATCTTCTCCCAGCCACCTGCTGCCACCACTGTGCTGTCTGTGAGGGTCACCTGGGCTCTGCAGGGGAAGAAAGAGGACTTGGAAGTCTTCAAGAAGGAAAAAATCCTTCCCTGTGAGGGTGGGCACAGGATGCCCAGAACAGCTGTGGCTGCCCTTGGATCCCTGGCAGTGCCCAAGGCCAGGTTGGACATTGGGGCTTGGAGCAGCCTGGGGCAGTGGAAGGTGTCCCTGCCCAAGGCAGGGGGGGAATGAGATGATTTTAAGGTCAAAATTCTAATTCTGTTTCACTGGTCTTCCCCGATCAACCAAAACAAAGCTGAATTCTGCCCTGCAAGGCTTGGTCTCGCTTCACCTCTGTCCCCACGTGGAGGAGAACCAGCTCCCTCAGGAGGATTCGCTGCAAAAACCATTGGAAATGGCCCCAAAGCAGGACTTTTACTGGCAAAGCACCATCCTTGCCAGGCCAGTGGCACCAGAACAGTTCCATCTGCCCCAGCAGTGCCACACACCCTTCCCTCAGTGCCCTGCTCTCTGCTCAATCCCACCAGGGCTCTCAGAAAAGCCCAGTTTGTTTTTGGGGGGAGCTTGCAGAGTTCACAGCCTTCACAGTGCCAGCCTCCCTGATTAAGATAAACAATTTCTGTGACACTTTCCTAATTAAGGAGAAGAGTTTCCTAAAGGGGACTGAACTCTCTGCTCTGCACTGATGGGAAAAGGAATAACTGACATAGTTGCAGCATTTTTCATACTGGAAGATCCAAAATCCTGCTGTAAACACAATCTGTGAGCAGGCATTGCTTCGCTCAGCACTGAAACACAGCTTTGCAAGTGAGAAGGAGCAAGGCAAAGATTGTTTTGGGGGGTCAGGTCAGGAACTGGGAGGTTTTGTAAAGAGGACATTACAGTTTGGGGGAAGAATCACAGATTTTAGGACAATTCAGGCAGGTTGTGGCCCAGTCCCTCGTACGGAAATGCAGAGCAGTTGGGTGGACATCCTGTTCAGGACCAGGATTTTTCCTCTCTCACAAACCATCAGAGCTCTTCCAAAATGGATCCAGCCTCGTCCTTCCCAAATCTCTCTGTAGATTCATCTCAGGGCTTAGAAAAACAATCATTGGGATTGGCATTGCTCAGAAATGCTCTAGTTCAGGGAAATGATCTTTTCCATGTCCACCCTGCAGCCAGGCCATGGGAGAGGAACTCTCCAGCCAGGAGAGCCCCTGGTTCCCAGAGTGTGCCCACCTGTGCCACCTAAACCAGGCAAGAGCTGCCACCAAAACCCAACCCAGGGAGGAATCTCAGTGCAGCTTTTTGGGGTGGGTTTTACAGGATTTGGGTTGCCCCAGCCAGAGCTGCAGATGCCAGCATTGATCCCTTCACCTCCAAGGGGATCCAAATTGTCTGACTGGGTCCCAAGAGATGGAATGAGGGCAAAGAGGAGTGAGCTCAGGTACCCCCTTCATCTTGGGGACAGGGGGGCAAGCTTGGGCAAATTCCATCCTTGCCTGGCTTCTGCTTGGGGAATTGATGCTGAGATCCAAGTGGGAAGAACTCGGGAGCTGTCCTTGTCCATGTTGGGATGCACTGAGGCAGGAGCCTCTGGAGCCCAGAGTGTACCTCTGAAGGCCTTTCCAATCAATCCCTCCTTGATTCCTTTATTCCTGCCTGCTCTCTGTTTCTAGGGAGCCATTTAAGGTATCTCTGGCCTGTCCACCCTGCAGGTGACACATTCCTGTCTCTTGAGGAGACTCAAGGCAAATCCAGGAAGGTTTTCCTCTCCCTCATTCCTGCTGGGTGGTGCACAAGCCCCTCCATCACTGAGAAAGGGAAGCAGAGATGTCCTCATGCAGGACATTGTCCCCAGCTGGACACGACCCCACCTCACTCATGGTGGCTGTCCCCTCTCATGGACATGTGACAGAGACCTGCTCTGCCTGGGCTGTTGTTCCCAGCTCTCCTCCTTTCCCCAGCTCTATCCCAGAGCATTGCACTGGGGAGAAGGATAAACAGAGCTCTGAGGGACACTCATGGCTGTTTATCTGCCTGGTGCTCTCGCCTCCTTTCTTGGTCATGGTCACAAGAAAACATTTCTTTTTATAAAACTTCAATAGGAAAACAAATTGATGGCTTCCTCCAGCCACGCTCTGCTGGCCAGCAAGAGCAGCTGTCATCCACAAAGAGGGAGAATTGTGACTCTGAAAGGACTGGGAATAAGTCCCTGGCTTTGGAGAGATACTGGGATCAATCATTGAGGATGGAAAAGACCTCCAAGGCCATCGAGTCCCACCTGTGCCCCATCCCCACCTTGGCCCCAGCCCAGAGCACTCAGTGCCACCTCCAGCCCTTCCTGGGACACCTCCAGGGATGGGCACTCCAAACCTCCCTGGGCAGTTCCAAGGCCTGAGCACCCTTTCGATGCAGAAATTCCTGATCATGTCCAACCTGAGCCTCCCCTGGCCCAGCCTGAGGCTGTTCCCTCTCCTCCTGTCCCTGTTCCCTGCGAGCTGAGCCTGACCCCCCCCAGCTGCCCCCTCCTGTCAGGGACTTGTGCAGAGCCACAAGGTCCCCCTGAGCCTCCTTTTCTCCAGGCTGAAGGTCCCACTCGGTTCAGAAGGAAGGACACACTCCAGGCAGTTCTTTTCCAGCTCTTCCCAGATATCCACCTTCCATCCCCTCTCCTCCAGCTGCTTCCCTGCCTCCTCTCCCACACTGCTGCATTTCCTGGCCCATCCCTGCAGGCTGTCAGCATTGAATGTCTTTTGTTTTGCCACCACTGATCCTCTTTCCCCTGTCTCCCCTCTCCTGGCTCGTCCTGGGAGAACAAGTTCTTCCTGGCTGTTCTTGGGGCCGGGAGCTGCAGGGAGCGAACGCTGTGGGCTGAGCTCCGTGCCCTGAACCTTCTCCACTGACAGATGTTCCCTGGCTGATCCCTCCTGCTCACCTCTGGGGCCAGGAGCAGCTGTCCACTCCCTCACTCTTCCAGCTGGGGGTGACTGCATGGGAAATGGAAAAACACTGCATCAGGAGCAGGCATCTCAGCTGTTGGCAGGAGGGGAAGTTTCCTCCCCCACCTGCCCGGGCCAAGCAAAAAACCAAACCTAAAAGGTGTCTCTCGAGCTGCTGGTCTGGGATTTGGGGATATTTAACAATAAAGTGGGTGGAAAGGAGGAGATTTGTGCAGGTTTGTGGGTGTTGGTGGGGAAATGAGGCCAGGGCTGGATGAGGGAATAACTAAACAATGGGATGGGGAGGCAGAGAGCATCCCCAGCTTGTGCTGAGGCTCCAGTGTGGTCACTCTGGGTCTTTAAACAGGGCTGTGTGTTCATCTGGCCCTAAATATGGCTGGGAACAGGACAGCATCCCATGGGTGCAGCTCATCCCTGCTCCTCAGGCCCGGGCAGGATTTCAGCTGCACAAGGGGGAGAGTTTGTCCCTGTGGTGCTCTGGGAAGGACTGAGCTCAGCCTGGGCTCCCCAGCTTCTGCACCAGCTCCAGAATCCATCCACCCTCCTCCAGCCCTGCCCCTGTTTGTGGGATAACCAACCCAGTGATTAACAACCCCCCGAGGTTGTGTTTCTCCAGGGCAGCAAGAACTCGGAGTGCCAGCGCCTTCAGAACCTCCAGCTGCTCAACTGGAGGAATCTGGAGATGAAAATTGGAGATAGGGAAATGAGCTGCCAGGCCAGGGTCCAGAAGGACATCTGAGAAATCAGGGAATTCTATTCCAAAGGCATAACTTTTTGTGTTCTCACAGCTACAAATATAGCTCCCAGAACAGGCTCTTCCCTGGCAGGGCTTGTCTATTTGGCTCATCAGAGTAGTAGCCATTGCAGAGGATAAAGATCTTTGCTATCAACCCTTTTAGCTAAGAAATGGAGCTTAAATGAACCTTTTATAGACAAACATCTGGAGGAGGGTGGATGGAGTGAAACTGTGCTGGGAATTCACTGCAGCACTTCAGCAATTCCCTTTCTTTCTCCAAGCTTTCTCTGCTCTTTCACAGCACTCTTGCTTTTCTTCAGGGGATGTCATTTACACTTTCTCCCCTGATTTTTCCCCCAGATTTTCTGAATAATTGCTCTGTAACAGGGCCACAAGGTTGGTGAGGGGATTGGAGCACATTCCCTGTGGAGACTGAAGGCTGAAGAAGTTGGGGATGTTCAGCCTGGAGAAGAGTTGATTGTTTGTGACTCCTCAGCCTCCTCCAGCATCTGAAGGGGTTCCAAGGCAGCTGGAGAGGGACAATTCATCAGGAATTGGAGGGACAGGACAAACTTCACACTGAAAGAGGGGAAATTCAGGTCGGACATGTGGAAGAGATTCTTTACTGTGAGGCTGGGGAGGCTCTGGCAGGGTTAGGATTAAGTGGATCTTTGTTGTTTGCCAAGCAATTCATCTTCCTGATTCACTGCCTCGGTCCAGGAGCCAGTGGAACACCGAGGTAGAGCCAGGTCTTGGACCAGGAGGTGCCCACATCCCTCAGCTCTTCAGACCCTCTCTTGTGACATCCTGGTGCAGTGAAAGCAGTGCCTGTGGAGACATTTGAGATGTGCTGCTGCCTGAAACATCTGAATGCAGCCTTGGAATTGCACTTCCCCCCTCGTTTATCTGTTTGCCCTCTAAACATCCCATGCACAAAACCCCTTCAGACTGGAACCTTTCCTGAACAGCTCCAGCCTGACGAAGCAGCTCTGTCCATTTGAAGCCATTCCCCCTTCTCCTGTCACTCCATCCCCTGGAAAGTCTTTCCATCTTTCCTGGAGCTCCCTCAGGTCCTCAGCTCACCCCAAAGCTTCTCTTCTCCGAGCTGAACAATCCCAACTCTCCCAGGTCTAATCCCCAGTTTCATCTCAGGTGAATTTTAGGGCCAAAACTTTTGGCTTTGCCACCCTGAGGTCCTCTGGGACAGTTTGGTGACAGCCCCTGTCTGTGGCTTGGCTCCTTCACCCTTTATAGCTACAAAGAAAACTTTCTTTTTTTGGCCTTTGGCCTAAACTTTGATGTCTTTCCAAGAGCTTTTCAAGTGTGTTTTCATTTATGGACAGCTAAAACTTTCCCACTGAAGATAAAGGAGGTTTTTTATCCATGTCACACATGTGGTTTGCTGTGAAGAATGTGTGAAACTGCCTCTCTCAGCAGCCCTGGGGTCCCAGTGCTCTGCAGACATCGCCCTGAAAACTTCTGCTGCTGCATAAACACAGCAGGAGGGACCAGAACTGGAGGTGTCCCTTGAAACTCCATGCCTTGCACTGAAAATCAAATGATAACTATGGTTTCTTCTCGTGTTGTGAAGTTGATTTAACACCCCATGAACGTCCAGGGAAATGCTCCCAGCTCACAAACCCAGCCTGGCCAGTCACTGAACCACGGCTTGAACTGCTCACAGCACTTCTTTCTTTGGCCACTTCGATTTCAGACCATTTCTTCATCTTTATGACTTGAAAAGAATATCCTGAAAAGTCCAGTTTGGTGCCAAATAAACAATCTCATTTTCGGTTTATATTTCAGTTGTGATTTCCTGAGATCTGGCTGTGCTTGGGCTGGATTTCATGTTTAAAATCATATTCAACCTTAACAGATTCTTAAACCTTGCCAGCTCTTCACTGTTTATTTTCTTTTTTTTCCCTCTTCTTGCCTCCCATTCCTCCATGGAGGAATTCTGTGAGAAGATCCTGCCTTCTCCACTTGGATTTTGGGGGCTTCTCCCCTACTCTTCATCACTGTGACCTCTCCTTTGGACACCAGGACTGCTCCTGGGGGAGAACTCTTCTGTGATGATGGATGTGACTGAGCCATGGAGCAGCACAGGGCAAAGGAAGATCCAGGAATTACTCTGATGTATAAATAATGTACTTTTTTAAGGCTGTTTTAAGGGCCTCTATTACCCTTCAACTCCTGCCTCGCTGTTGAGACACATCACAGTGGAATAATCAATTTGTCCTAAATTTAATCCTTCCATCGCTGACAGCAAACCTGCCAGGTCAGGTTGAGCTCCTTAATCACAGAGTCCTCAAGGAGCCAGGAGAGTCCTCCAGGATAATCCTCCAGGAATAAAGGCACAGTGCTGGGAGAGGGACGAGTCTCCAGTGCTCCCCCCCAAAAAATGGGCACTGCCATTCCCAGGCTGCTCTCCTGGCATTCCACCTCCTTGGGAGCATGGTTGGCATCTTCAAGGAATATTTTGCTCTGCTTTTGTGTTTATCCCAAATCCTTTCTCCACCTTTAATCACAGCATTTCAAGAGAATTTCCCAGAGAATACACACAGCCACTTATTGGCTCTGTCTCCTCCTCAGCCGGAGTTAATTCGGAGAATAATGGAGGAACTTTATCTATTAATTAAAAATAATGACTTTATAAACCGGCAGATGTGTTAAACTTCAAAAGACCTGCGTTGAAGCCCAATAGGAACAGGCAATTTGCAAGCTGCAATAATAAAGGAAATTGCCTTGGAATGGGTTTATCCTGCGAGATGAAATCCTCTTCATCCATTAGAAGCTGCTAAGGGAATTAATTGTGGCTGGCAAGTCCTTAGATTAACCACATTTACCAGCCCATTTCAGAGGTGTGAACACTTCCCCCCGCACCGTGAAAAAGTGCGAAAGGGCTTTTTCCCCTGCGAGGTGAATTCAGAAAGAATTCAGCGATTCTCATTGCCGAGATTCCCATTTGTTTTCTTCCCAATTGTTTCCAGATTGAGCCTGCTGGTTCTGCCGGCAGAAGGAGTCCAGCTGCATGTTCCACGCTCCTCACATCCCCAACAGCACTAAAAGCTCTGCTGCCTTTAATGCCACGGCAGAGAACAGCACCGAGCCCGGCACGGCCACACTTGGCTGCCCAGGAGTGGCCATGGATGCTCCCACAGCCTCACCAGGGCTTTGGAGAAGTCCTAAAAACTTGGGAATGGGCACTAAATCCTGGGAAAATTTGCTAGAGCAAAATATGGGAACTAAAACTATTGGAGAGCATCCAAGGGAGGGACACGAGGATGGGAAGGAGGAGCTGCTGAGGGCACTGGGGTTGTTCAGCTGGAGGAGACTGAGGGGAGATTCCCTGGGGTCTGCAGCTCCTGCCGAGGGCAGCTCTGATCTCTGCTCCCTGGGACAGGGACAGCACCCAGGGCAGGCTCAGGTTGGATCTCAGGGAAAGGTTCTTCCCCCAGAGGGTGCTGGCACTGCCCAGGCTCCCCAGGGAATGGGCACAGCCCCGAGGCTGCCAGAGCTCCAGGACAGCACTGCCAGGGATGCCCAGGGTGGGGTTGTTGGGGTGTCAGTGCAATGCCAGGGGTTGGATTCTGACCCCTGTGGGTCCCTCCCAGCTCAGGATATTCTGTGATTCTCTGATTTTCAGGTGACACAGAGGAGCCCCAGAGCTGCCTGCAGCCCTCCAGGTGCCCTCCCCCCTGCGGGGATCCTCCATGGGGAAAACAGGGAACATGCCCATGGTTTGGGGCTTGGAGGGACAGCAGAGCTGCCCTGGGCACAGCTCTCACTGCTCACTGTCCCTCGTTAAAACAGAAACATTTACACAGATCAGACAACAAACAAACCCTTGGGTGAGATGTTTTCTTCCCACTACAAGCACAAGGGGTGGCAAATATTGGACTCCAGACTCGTGGCAAAAGAGAGAAAAGTGCTGCCTGTGCTCTGGGGCTGGGGCCTGCAGGGTGACAACCTGAATTACTCGTGGCTCAGGTTGGTTACTGAGAGGACACGGAGTTTTTACAGTTCCTGGCTGCTCTGTCTTTTCTCAGAGCTGCCCCAAACATGTCCCAGGTGCTCAGGGACTTGTCCTGAACCCCCAAGTGTCCATGTGGAAGCTGCTGGACACCTGTAGGAGCTGGCTGGCAGTGCAGCACTGGCTCTCCTCCTGCTTTCCAGCTGCCACTTCAATTAAAAGGAGCTAAAAATACCCAAATGCTCTCCTGATAGCATTTTCCAGGGAAGCAGGAGGAGAGGGATGCTCTGCAGGCATGAATGAGGTGGTATTTAGGTTGTGTTTATTTGGGGAATGAGGGAAATCTGGGTTTCTTACCCCAGCAATGATGAGTTCAGGAAGCTCTCCAAGGAACAGGCAGGACTTTTTTCAGCTGGGGATACATCAGGCATCCAAGCAAATAAAAATCAGAGCATGGAGAGCCCATCCAGGCCCTGTCTCCACCCTGCCAGTGACAGCAGGACAGCACAGGAGCTTGGCCAGCGTGGTGGAGCAAGTCCTGACTCCTCAGATCTGCGTGTTCCACCCTCCTGACAGCTTTACAACACAGACTCCCTCCCATAAACCTGAGAAAGAACTCATCTGGTGTTTGCTGCATCCTCTCTGCCTCCTGCTCTCACTCGTGATTTTAGGAGTGTGAGTTCACAGCAGTGAGGATCGAGCCTAGGGATGGGAGCCAGCTCGGGAAAAAGCAGCAGGATCTTTGCAAGTCTGTCAGATTTGGGATCAGAGGAGTGGAATGACACCAAAGAACCCTCAGGCACCTCCCACAGCTCTGCAGGAGGCACCTTTCCCCTCTCCTTCAAAAAACCTGTGTTTGTCTGGAGAGCTTTAGGCCAGGCTTATCCTACACTTCTAAATTAAGGGGTTTTGTGCTGCACACCTGCACTGGGCAGAGCTTGCTGCTCCCAGCTGCCTGGCAGTGATGGGCAAGGAAAAAACCAGCTGGAATATCCCCCCAGGATGTGTGGCAGGCTCCTAGAGCACCTTTGCCTCAGCCCTGCTGTGAAACCCATGTTCTCCACTTGAAACCCATGTTCTCCACAGGGAAACCCCAGCCAAGGCCCCTGGCTGCTGCAGAGCTCTGTGGGTGGTTTAGGTGTGATTTGGTGTGAGAACAGAGCAGATGCTCAAAGCATTTTTGTTCTTTGGAGAGCGAAAAATTCCTGACAAAAGCCACGGATGTTGGGTGGAGAGAGAAGGTATGAGAATTCCTCCTCGGAAAAGCAGCAGCTCAAAACACAAATGTGGGAGTCTTGCTCTTGGGAGTTACTGCCCCACAGGTTGTGGCAGAAAAATCCCAAAGCAGAGGGGGAATATTTGGGTACCTGTCAGCCTCAGCCTCCCCACACCTTCCCAGCCAGGTCCTGCCCTGCTGCCCTCCAGTGAATCCAGCTGGGAAGTTTGTTTGTGTCCCAGCCTGGAGGAGGGAACAGCACCTTCAGGAATGGTCAGGGAATGGAAAGATATCGAATGCCCCCCCCCCAAAAATAGCAGCTATTCCACAGCCCAGGCCTTGGAGGTCCTGTGTGGGTAAAGGCAGCAGGGAACAGCAGCAGAGGGTGAAGTGCCTGATGCCAAGTGGAATTTTTCCAGGCATGTTTGAGGACCTCAGGTTGAAGTGCTGCTCCCAAGGCCTCCCTCAGAGCCTATATTTAACCAGGCTGGATTTGCACATCATCCCTCTCCCAGAAAAAGCTCTTTAAAGGCCCGGAAGTGGATCCTGGTGCAAGGGTGAGAAGTGGTAAGAAAAAAGGGAAAAAAAAAAGGAAAGATCAAACACAGTTTTCTTCTTGCAGTGGATGTCACACCTGAGACAGTGCACAGGAGCTTCAGGTGCCTCCAGCAGCTCCCCAAGACATCCACAAGCTATTCTTTGGACAGCCTAAAATATTTTTTCCTTTCTTTCTTTTGCCTTGGAGCCCTTCCCCAGCAGCAGGAAGGAGCAGCTGGAGAACACAGCCCTGGCTGCTCACCTCCAGTCCCAGGGGGAAGAGCACCCAGCTCATCCAGGGAGCATCACTGGGAATCCCAGCTCCATCCCAGCTCCATCCCAGCTCCATCCCAGCTCCATCCCAGCTCCATCCCAGCCCCATCTCAGCCCCACAGTAGAGCTGCTGCATTCCCACGGCCTGCCAGGGAGCTTTAGGCTGTGCAGACAGCAGGCACGGGACTCTGAAGAGCTGCCTGGGTTGCTCAGGCTTTGAGCACCATCTCCTGTCCTGTTGGCTCAGCTCCATCCAGGTGCTGGGGCAGCCCCGAGGAGCAGATTCCTCTGCTGGCCTCGGTCCATAAATCCCACAGACATGGGACAGCATCATCCTTTCCAGGGCTGGAGAAAAGAGCCTTCTGGGCTTCTGAATGTCACAACCTCTTCACACCGTGGCTCTGTGGGGCCAGGGAGGGTGTGAAGGCAGATTGACCTCCAGAGTTTTATCAGGAGCCGCCTCCCTTCTCCCAGCTTGGAACTTTTATCTTGTCTCTCCTCTGAAGGAGTTCTGTGCTGTTTTCCTTTGGGGATCCAATCTACCAGGAGCTCTGGCAATGTTTGGCAGCAGCAACAGCTCCAGCAGGGAGGCATTTTCCTGGAGCTAAATGCTCCTGCCTGTAAGGGGACACTCGGAGCTGCCGGGGTCACTTTTGACGTCAATGGCACTCGTTGGCTCCCATCCTGGGGGATATCGATGCACAGGCACCCCTTGCCCTCACTTTCCCCCTGCTTGGAAGCAGGAGACACCTCCCTGCAGGCCCATGTGCCATCTGCCACCACCCTGGGTCATGCCCAGGCTCCTCAGGGACACCCAGCTGGTGAATATTCCCAAATTCACTCTGTCTCCAACCAAAGTGTCCCAAGGGCTCTCAGCTTCTGCTGCTCTGACCAAACCCCACGAGGTTTGGAGACTCTTTTCCCCCCCACCAACAGCGAACTCTGTCCCTGTGGATTCCCCTCAATGCCTGGCACCATTGCCAGCACTGGAACCACAAAGCTGCTGCTCCCAGCTGGACTGGGAGAGGGCACAGCTGGACTGGGAGAGGGCACAGCTGGACTGGGAGCAGGGCTGGAGCTGAAGCAGAGCACGGGCAGGGTGCTGGGATAGCCCTGCTGAGAATTTTAGTGCTTCTCTCATTCCCCTGAGACAAATAAAACCTCATCCCATGGTGCTTTTTCACCATCACACCTTGCTGAGACGCCGAGTTCCTCTGCTTGGGATTTGTTTTTAGCCCTCCCAAATTGAGAATAATGTTGCAATTGTCCCACGGTTCCATGAGGTTTTGTCCTCCTTTCCTATAAATATTTTTCTGCTTGTCCAAGACTATGAAAGCTGGGACTGTTTAGTGATTTTTGCAGGGATCAGAGCTAGACACATTGACAGGAGTGATGTGTGTTGGGGAAGCACACATTCCCTGGAGAAGCCCACTCTACTCCTGGGGAAAACCACTCAGCACTGCTAAGAAATGAAGCAAAATCTGTTGCTGTTTTTATTTTAAAAAAAAAAAAAAACAAACCAAACCAACCCCACAGCTCACACAGCAAATTATTTCGGGGAGTAATAATTGCATAATCAGGACTAAAAGTGTCTATTCTAAAAAGAAATGTGTGGGGAAATGCTGAGCATTACCGGAAAAAATAGCAGCACATGCCTGGGGAGCTCAAGCAGGAGAAAACAGAGAGCCCCCAGAATAGCAGCGATGAACCAGGTTATATTTGAAACCTCCTGGGAGCCAGAGCAGAGGGCCAGGAGCCAGGGACACGTGGGATCTGCACTTGGGCAGGTCTGTGCTGCAGGTCCCCTCTCCCAGCAGCACGGAGGAGCCCTGGGCTGGCAGCAGATGTTGTCCATGCCAGGGGTGCTGAGCCAGCACGGCCTCTCTCTGCCCAGTTTGTCCCTGTTTACCACCGGTGAGCCAAGCAGGGTCAGCAGGATGGGACAGAGGACACCTGGTCTGAGACAGAGGGGAAAAAAAAAATAAAGGCCAGAAATAGAATCCAGGGATTTTTCACCCCCTCTGGATTTGGAAACACCACGTGGTTCTCAGTGGGCCACTGCAGGTTAGTACAAATCACCTCGACAGGCAGAATGGGAAGATGAGGAGGAACTGTTTGATTTCACTTTACTGTAAGGACCTAAAGATGATCCAGTGCCACCCCTGCCACGGCCAGGGACACCTCCCACTGGTCCAGGCTGCTCCAGCCCTGTCCAGCCTGGCCTTGGGCACTGCCAAGGATGGAGCAGCCACAGCTTCTCTGGGCACCCTGTGCCAGGGCCTCACAGGGAAGAATTTCCTCCCAGTATCCCATCTCACCCTCCTCTCTGGCAGTTGGAACTCATTTCCCCTTTGTCCCATCACTCTGGGCTCAGCCCAGCTGTGCTGAGGGGGAATCAACTGCAGAGCTTTGAGCATCACCTCGAGCCAGCCCCGGTGTCTTTGCTGGTCTGGTTGCTGCAGCAGGTGCCAGCTCTGCCCCTGTGCCCTCTGTGGGCACACAGCACAGCCAGACTGATGTGGTGACACTCATTTCTGGGCCCAGCTACTCACCTGAGCACGGAGCTGGACCTGGCCACAGCCTCTCTGTCTTGGCCATGAAATGAAAGCCTGACTATGTCCCTGTCCTTCCTGGAATCAGAGGAGAACATTCAACCAAAGCAGGGCCAGCGCCAGCACTAAACCTGGCATGGAAACAAGGAGCTCTTCTGTTGCCTTTCCTTGGGCTTAAAATTCAAACCAAAACAAGGTTTATGGGGAAAAGGGGTTTTTACCTCGGGATTTATTTCAGGATCCTGGGGTGCAGCACTTGGTCTAGGTGGAATGCAATGCATGTACCTCCTGTCACACTGAAATACACACAATTCTAGGCCTTGCAAAATTAACATATTTATCAAAGATCCCCCAGTGAGAGGCTGGAGTGAAGCCCTCGTTGTGAGGAACCTTCCCCCTGGATGGGCCTGGCTGAGGTTCCCAAATGTGTTCTGGAGAGGCCCTTGGTGTCTGGGGCTCCCAGGATGTTTGCTCTCCTGGTTTAACGGTGCCGTGGGGCTGAGCTGAGTTCTCAGCCTTGGGGAGGTACAAGTGTGGGGCTAAAAGCACTGAGAACACATCAAACTATAGAAAAGAGAGCATTAGAGGGGTATAAAAGAAAAAGCAAAGAATCATTGCTGTGAAAATCAGGAGGACCAAGGTGGAACATGGCTGCAGCCCTGGTGCTGCTGGCAGCTCTCCAGCCCTGGTACACTGCCTGGTCTGTTCAGTGCCCAGCACGGAGAGCAGGCTGGTGAATAGGCACAGTCAGCCCTCTCCCCTGGCAGCTGGGGTGGGGATTGGGGGCAGGACAGTGACAAATCCTTCCTGGCAAGGCCCACAGGGGACAGGGTTTGTTGTGATGGTTGGATGATCGCCGTGGTGCGGGAGGTTCTGCCCAGCATCCATCACCAGGACGGAGTGACCTCCCCTCCTGAAAGGCCCTTGCTGAGGCCCAGGGAGCAGCTCTGGGGCACTCAGGAACTGAATCCCTCTCTCATTTCACATTCAGGTGCTGCAATGAATTAATAATGGCAGTAATTAAATGCCAGCTTGTTATCTGTGGGTCCAGCCTGGCTGCCCTCACCCTGCTGTTTACATTGACTGCAGCGCCTGGCACAGCTCAGGCCCTGGAAGGTAAAACACAGCCACAGTCAGGAGCTGCCTCTCCCATTCCCTGGGCTTGCTCCATGTGCTCGGCCCTGACACTAAATTTCCAAGCTGAATTTGACAGGAAACTGTCAGAGGGCAGGGTCAGGTGGGATATTGGGAAGGAATCCTTCCCTGTGAGGGTGGGCAGGCCCCGGCACAGGGTGCCCACAGAAGCTGTGGTTGCCCCTGGATCCCTGGCAGTGCCCAAGGCCAGGTTGGACAGGGTTGGAGCAGCCTGGGATAGAGGAAAGGGTCCCTGCCATGGCAGGGGTGGCACTGGATGGGCTTTAAAGTCCCTCCCAACCAAACCATTCTCATTCTGTGAAAAGGAGGCAAAAATGTCCACATGAAGGAGTCTCTCCTGCAGGGCTCATCCCATTCCCTGTCTCCTATTGCCTACTCCAGGCGTTTTCCTTCAGCTCCATCCCTGCGCTCACCTGCAGTGGGAAGGAATCTGGGAGCACTGGGACACAGCCACAGCCTCAGCACTGCTGCAGGGGCCCCAGAAATGCACATTTGTGCCTTCACTCCTCCACCTGCACAGGCAGCAGAGCCCCAGGAGAGTGAGCAAGTCCATGGCACCCCCTAAACCCAAAGCCTGGGATAGTGTTGGGGATAAACCCAAACCCAAAGCTCAGTGCTGTGGTCATTAATGGCAGGAATGATCTGCAAGGCTCCACATCCATGATGCCTGAGGTTTGAGCTTTTGTATTTTCCCAGCCCTGCCCTGCCCAGTGTCACTCTGCAGTTCCCTGGGGCTCGTTCAGTGCTGTTCTCTCATGCGCACACACACACAACAAAGCCTCTCCAGCTCTCCAAGGACACCCAGCCCCTCCTAGGCCCAACAACTGCAAACCACAATCTTGGGGACAGGGGGGCAAGCTTGGGCAACTTCCATCCTTGCCTGGCTTCTGCTTGGGGAATTGATGCTGAGATCCAAGTGGGAAGAACTCGGGAGCTGTCCTTGTCCATGTTGGGATGCACTGAGGCAGGAGCCTCTGGAGCCCAGAGTGTACCTCTGAAGGCCTTTCCAACCAATCCCTCCTTGATTCCTTGATTCCTGTCTGCTCTCTGTTTCTAGGCAGCCATTTAAGGCATCATCTCGAGGCTGAGTCTGGGGTAAGCGTAAACAGGAAAATCAGCTTTTAATTTCTAATTGGAGCAAAAGATTCTCTGGCATCTCTTTGAGAATGAACAAAACCCCTGCAGTGCTCATTTACACCCCCTGCTCCCCTCGTGGGGACTTCAATGAGAGGAGCTTAATGATCCTTCCTCCAAGTGTAGGAATTTATTTCACACATCCCATGGAGCTGGAAGACAGAGGAACACACACTGTGGGGTCCCAAAGGGGCTTTGAGACAAGCTGGGGAGGGACAGCCCTTCCAATCTGCTGTCGTTCCAGCTCCCAGCCATGCAGGATCTCCTGGAGCCCAGAGTGTCCAGAGTGGCTCCAAATGAGCAATTCTGCAACTGCAAATAATCTGAGGAGAGGAAGAGCTGGTGAGTTACCATCCCTCCTCCCCAGGGCCCAGGGGAGGCCGGGCAGGACAGAACGTTCATCTATTGGCACAGCCCTGCTGTTTGCCTTCCATTCCATCCCACGTTCATAACCAGCCCTGGCTGTGGGTCACTGGAGGTGCCATATGGCCTCCAGGTCCCCCCCAAAGTGCCACCACACTTGGTTAAAAAATGAGTGGAAGGGTGAGGAGCCAGCTGCCATTTCCCTTGGGGTGAGAGGGCTCTCGTTTGCACGGCAGCCAGGCCCTGCACGGAGTGAAAATTCAATATTTGGCCCTTGGGGTGGTTTATTTTATGGCTTGGAAGGTGCCAACAAAGCCTCCAGCTCCTGCTTTGAGCAGAGGATGGCAGAGGCACAGAAGGATGAAGGAGGTGCAGCACTCTGATCCCTGGCTCTGTCCCAGGCACCACAGGAGTCTCTCTGGAGATGACAATCTCCCTCTTAAGAACAAAGCTGGGCTCCCAAATTCAATAAAAGCAGAGAAATAAAGCTTAATTTTACAGAAGTAGCTGCAAATAGGAGCATGTGAAGCCGTGCCCTGCTGGGGTTACATTCAGGCACTGCCCGGCAGGACTCTGCACTTCTAGGCTTGGCTCTGGTGTTAATTTGCCACTAATCAGCAGCTCTGGCCACGATTCCTGACTGCTCCCTGTCCATTTTCCCATCATCAGCAGCAAAATAACAGCGTGGAGCACTGAGAGGTTCTTTGTTAACAGCTCCAGACCGTTCTGAGGCCCAGTTTTATTGCCTGTTTGTCACAGAATGATGGAATGGCCTGGGTTGGGAAGGATCTTCCTGTTCCAACCCCGTGCCATGGACACCTCCCACCATCCCAGGCTGCTCCAAGCCCCATCCAGCCTGGCCTTGGGCACTGCCAGGGATCCAGGGGCAGCCACAGCAGCCAGGAAAAGGAAAAGCCATGGAAAAGAATCCAAGGGCAAGCCTGCCTTCCCTGTCAGGAGTGTTGTTTGGGGGCTTCAGGGAATTCTCAGGAAGAATTTCTTCCCAGAAGGGTTTCCAATGAAGGGAACCCATCCTGACCCCAATTTCGCCAGCCAATCCCATTTGTAACCACCCCTGCACTGACACAAGTGTATTGATCCCATAAATTCCCTATAAAATAAATATAGCAGAGCCTGTGCTGTGCAGGTGTTATGAGTAAAATTTTGCAAGCTTTTTTTTCCAGTTTTCTCACTGTTTATTTACTTGAGTTTCCGTATCTACCCTTTTAATTAAAACCTATTGTCTAAGTTAATCACTCTCATCAAGCACCCCACCCATTCACTGTACCCTTGTTTTTGTTAGTCACCTTTGATGTATCCCTTATTCCCCCCAGTAAGTAAACCCACCTGTTTTGTTAATTACTGTAATTAAGCCCTCCACTTGTCCTGTTTTATGTTGTTTATCTTAAGTTTAAGAAGGCTCTACTGTACTCTGTTGTTTACTTTAAGTTAGAATACCCTGTTCTACAGTATATTATTAAGTTAAAATATGTTGCTGTGTATTTTTGTACC
>VZTN01018299.1:19976-32455 GCA_013400515.1 Erpornis zantholeuca
GGCTCTGCCTGCGAGACTGAGAGAGCTGCAAGACACCTCCTCCTCCGCGTCGAAGACGGGAGCAGTGGCGGCCGGCGCGACGCGACCCCGCGAGCCCCCTCCCCAGAGCTGATCCTTAATAAAGGCTTTGAAGAAGGGATTGTTTTCCCGGCCCCGTTTTTGTCCACGTCACAGGGAGTCCCTGATGTCCCCAAAACCAGCTCAGCCTGGCACAGAGGGTTCCTCCCTTGTCCTCTCCCCTTGTTTCTTCGGGAGGATCACTGGGAACACTGGGAAAGGTCTGGCTGCACCCCAGGAGAAACCCCAGAGAGAGGAGGAGGGGGATAAAGGAGCAGAGAGAGCAGAGAGTGGAGACCATGACCTGATAAATAAAACCATTTCCAGCATGTTTCAAGAGGCAGCAGAGAGGGAGAAATTACAGGAGGGGTTGGGAGGTGGAAACCTCTCTCTTGCAGTGAATGAGGAGAGGATAAACAGAGGATAAACCTGGCCCCTTATCACAGTTATCTGCAGAGAGATTAAATTAGGTTCATAGTGGGGTGGGTGCCTCCCTAAGCTTTGCATTTCTGCCGTGGCCAGGAGGTTCCTGACCCCAGTCCCTGCGAATTTATTGGATTGCCATAATAAGAATCCCTTCCCTGCTGAAAATAGTCCAGAAGAATCGAATAAACCTCTTGAATAAAGGGGATTTATTGTCTTTATTGAGTCAGGGGATCCAGAGGGACCTCCACTCTTCCTTTTTCCCTTTTCCTTTTTCCTTTTTCTTTTTTTCCTTTTTCCTTTTTCCTTTTTCCTATTTCCTTCCCATCTTTTCCTGGCAGAGCTGCCCTATCCCACATCCCACATCCCTGAAGGGACCAAGGCAGGGAAACAGATTCTTGGTGGTGTTTTTGAATCTTTTTTTGGGGGCCTCTTTCCCCTTGGAA
This sequence comes from Erpornis zantholeuca, assembly GCA_013400515.1. Classification (NCBI taxonomy): domain Eukaryota; kingdom Metazoa; phylum Chordata; class Aves; order Passeriformes; family Timaliidae; genus Erpornis; species Erpornis zantholeuca. The sequence continues at coordinate 20,903 of VZTN01018299.1, forward strand.
GGCACTTCCTGATGGTTGATCTTTCCCCCCTGACAATTTCTGAGCTTCTCAGCACCCACGTGGCCCAAGCAGGTTTGGTATCCTGGGAACTCCTGGCAGTTATTGACAGAAAATGCTGCTCCAGCAGAGCTGATAAAGCACAGATGGGAACAGGTAGAAGCTGTCTGTAAACAATTATTGGGTGAAAAGCCTGCGATTGCAGCAGAATTTGAATGTGAGGCAGCTGAGACTTGCTAAGATTTAAGAGCTGGAAGAGGTTGCTGAGGGAATTGTTTCTCAGGAATCCTCTTCTCCCAAAAAGGCTGAGTTCTTCAAATCCTTCCTCTCACAGAAACTGAGGTGGAAACAAAATGCATTTTGATAAAGTCAAACCCCAGATTTTTTTCAATATTTTTAAAGCCAGATGGTCTGTTCAGGAGCTAAAACCAAAGTCATTTTAAAATTGAAATGTTAAATTTTAAATTTGTAAATATCATTTGTTTTCACAGCTGACCTGTTCTTTAAAAAACATACAGCAAAATCAGAATTTTTTTGGTTTTTAAAGAGTTTTGAAAGTGTTAAATTATCCTAAATTGAAGTAAAATGGAAGGTTTTGAATCGAACTAGAACAATATTTCTCTTCAGGCTGAGCCCCTGGACATGTTTTGGACCATCCCTGGCTGGGGTTTGGCCAGCGCTTCTCCATGGATCCCAGAACGGTTTGGGTTGGGTTTGGACTTCAAACATCCTCCCATTCCCCTCCCTGCTGTCCAAGGGTCACCTGCAACTGCTCCAGGTGGCTCAGGGCTCCATCCAAGCCCTGATGCTCACAAAGGACACTCGTGTGAGATCCAGCACGTCCAGGAGCTGGACCTCAGCCCCCGAGCCCCAGGGTGCTGGACAGCGCTGGGCACACGCAGAGAACTCTCCTTGGAAGGAGCTGAAATCATCCCTGAGCTCTCCAAAGCTTGGGTGAGGAGTTCAGATGAGTTATTCCCTTCCCATCTGCAGCATCCAAAGCTGGAAGTGTTGGTGGATGCGTGGCGTGGGCTCCCTGCTGTGGTACTGACTCCTCAACAGAGTCAGGAGTGGCTTCTGACTGGAAAAGGCTTGAGAAAAGCAATTCTGTAGCAGAATTTTTAGGAGAGCCTGGGCCTGATTGTCTCATGGAAGAGCTTTGAGCTATCCAGGTAGGCCTCAGAGTTTTGGGCCTATGTCGAAGTGATAAGCCTGCGGCGCGGCAAGAATTTTTGTTAAAGTGTGTTTAGTTTTAGATAGCATAGTTATATTGTAATCATAGTAGCTGTTTTAAGACTGAATTGTTTTGAATTCTTTGTCACTTTGTGTACCAATTAAAAAGCACCTGGATTTGTAAACTGTCTGACCTCTATATAACCTGACATTTTGAGATAATAAAGGGGAGAACTCATGATAAACCAAATTGGTTGACATCGTCTCTTGCTCTGTTCTCAGCCCCCGCATTTAGAGGCCCTGGCTTTTCATCTTTACAATTCCTTTTTAACTTGTCTGCAATTAAATAGTTAACTCCATTCCTAAGAGAAGTTCTGTCACTTCCCAGGAGCTGTGTGGCCCTCAGCTCTTTGGAGAAAAGGGAATTCTTTGGAAATGCCTCAAATCCTTGTGCTCTGGGAGGCTGCAATTCCAGGCTGGGGAAGGGGAAGAGCAGCCCCTGCTTTGGGGGCAGCGATTTCCACACGTGGGTGACCCAAGGTGAGGCTGTGGCTACCACACCTGAAGGATGGGCTCATGCAAAAGGACCTGGACAAGGCCAAGGGAAGGGATTCTGCCCCTCTGTTCCACCCTGGAATGCTGGATCCAGCCCAGCAAGGACATGGAGCTGCTGGGAGGAATGGATCTGACCTCCTGTGAGCAGGAAATGGAGATTTTTACTCCGTGGGGAACACAAATTGGGGTGCCCGGAGAGACAGATCAGCACAGCCAGTGCTCCCAAACCCTCATCTGCAGGGCAGGGCTGCCATGGGATCCACCTTGGAGCCTGCATTCCTCTCTTTCATCCCCTCAGCCAAACCCTAGGGCATAAATCTGATTTCTTTGTTGGTGGTGGTGGGGTTTTTTTGAGGGATTGGAGGTTTTATTTGCATTTTTTTCACTGGCCATGGAGCCAGGCAAGGGAAATGCTCTGCAGCCAGGGCTGCCTCGTGCAGCAGGGCCACAGAGTCCCTCCCTCCTGCTTTCCACACAATGCCAGCACTTCGTAAACAGGAAGAAACCTCTCCTGCTCAGCAGAGCCTTTCCCAGGGAATGTCTCCTCTGGACCTGCTCTTGGAAACACTTCAGGTGTAAAAATAGCACCTTCAGCATCAGCAGCCAGCCCTGCTCCTGGACAAGCTTTGTTTTTTGGGGAGGGCTTTGTTTATTTTCCAAAAGCTGTTCCAAACTCTCTGGGAGGAAGTGGGGACTCTCCCAGGTCACCTCAGCCTGAAGAAGATCCCACCTGAGGCAGCCCTGCTGCTGCTGTGGGGAGGAAACCACAAGAATGGAGTTCCTGGGGAGTGGAAATCCTGGAATATTTCTAGGGAGAGATGCTGAGGGGAAACATGTTGGAGTCCAAGAAAGCTAGGAAGCTTATCCTGTGGCTCTAAAAGACTCTGTACCCCTCTGAGCACCTCCAAGAAACACTGCCTTGGATCTAAACCCCTTAAAAAATATCCTGACACTTTAAAATGAACTGCAATCACCAAGAGTGTGAGGCAGGTTGTAGTTAGGTTATCACAAAGTGAAAAATCATGGTTTTAAGTTTTATAGCATAGAAGTAAATGAAGAACAGCATAGAGATTTCAAAGTTTTAACTCTGAATTCTTCTTTCTTCTGCTTCACCTCCATTTCCTAAAATCAAATAAACACTGAGTAATTAATTTTTAAAAAAATTAAAGTGAAAAAAGTGCTAACCAAATTTAGTAATTATTAATACAAATTGATAGATAATATATGTTATTATTAGTTATTAAATTAAAAAGTGTTAAAACATACGACACACAAAAAACCCCAACCATTATAACTCTAAAAACTACAACAACAACCAAGTTCTAGCTACTCTCATAAAACTAAAATAAAAAATAATAAACAACCCCAAAAAAACTACAACAACAACCTCGTTTCCTTTGTTTCTAATATAAAACCTTTTTAAAAAATAAAAAATTAACCAAACCAAAACCCCAAAACTCCTTCAGAACCCCAGCCCTCGGCAGAGCTGTAGAAAGGAGGCAGCTCTGGGTTCCCAGGGCCTTTCCACAAACCACTCATGTCCATGGATTGAGGATCAGAAATCAGAAGGTTTTATTATGATTATCAATAAAACAGAACAAATCTTTCTCCCCCAGCAGGTTCAGCTGCAGGGATTGTGTGTCTGTGTGTGTCTGACTGTGTCTGACTGTGTCTGTCTGTGTGTGTCTGTGTGTGTCTGTGTGTGTCTGACTGTGTCCCAGCCAGGAACCCACAACAGGACACAGAGGAAGACATTTCCTTGCTCAAGGAAAGCACATTTACATTCTTTCATCCAAATTTTCTCCTGGGAAGCCACAGAACTCCCCTTAGCAATGGATTTCAGGACAAGTTAAAAACAACTTGCATTTCTCCAGCTTTTCTCTGAAATTTCTCAAAATACCCACTGCCAAGTCACCACCACACAGAGCCAAAGCCCCCAAAGGCAGCTCAGGACATCCCCAAATTCCCCTCCCATCCCTGCCCTGCCTGGCTGAGCAGAAGATCCCACCCAGCCCCAGCCAGGCCAGGCAGGATGTGCCAGCTCCTGCTCTCCTGTGGCACGGGGCAGGAATACAAAGGGGCAGCAGGGACAGCTGATCATGGAGGGGAACAGCCTGGCCCTGGCACGAGGCATTCTGAGGCTGTTTTTGGGGCTGGCTGCTCAAAGTTCCCTGCTGGTGGGAGAGGAAGGACATGCCGTGTGATGAGCTCCCCGTTCCCATGCCAACAGCACAGAGGACATTCCCCCTCCCGGGCAGGTTTTAGCACTGCCTGGCTAAAGCTCTGCTGGTGTTTCTGGGGACGTGGGGAGGGCTCTGTGCTCCTGCTGAGCAGAAATCAGCCAGCACTCCTGGAGATGCCGAGCCAGAGATGCCGGAATCTGGGACATAAATACAGAGAGACAGGTTTAAACAAGCCCAGCTGAAGTGGCACAGTCCATCAGTCCCTTATCTGAGGCAGCCCTTCTATTTCTGGCTCTCTGTGTTTTGTCTGGGTCTATTGTGCTTTTTGGCAGCCCTTCTCCAGCTTCAGCTCCACCTCCTCTCCTAAAGATGCTGGAGGAGATGACATCCCCCATCTCTGCCACCTGGGTGGATTGGGTGTTCCTAAATCCAGGAATAATGTGCTGAGAGGATGGAATTCAAAGCCCTGTGAGAGTTTTGAAGCCTCATTTCTCTGACACAAAACCTGGGACAGGCAGTACCACAAAGTGCTCAGAGAATCAGAAAAAATCTCTCCTTGCATCCCCACCATCTCCATCAGTTCCAGCTCCCCTCCTAAGGATGCTGGAGGAGATGACATCCCCCATCTCTGCCACCTGGGTGGATTGGGTGTTCCTAAATCCAGGAATAATGTGCTGAGAGGATGGAATTCAAAGCCCTGTGAGAGTTTTGAAGCCTCCATTCTCTGACACAGGGTCTGGGACAGGCAGTACCAGAACATGCTCAGAAAATCAGACAAAATCTGTCCTCGCACCCCCACCCTCCCAGAGCCATCCCTTCACTGGTGACACAAGGATCTGCAACAGCTCCCGTGCACCCAGACACGAGCAGAGAATCATTATTCCTGTTTAAACCAACGTGGTTTTACCATAGCAACTCCCCAAGAAGGAATCAACAGCTTCTGAGCAAACAAACACTTATTAAAGCACCCTTCTGAAATATTTATGCCTTGTTCCCCAAATCCCACTAAGTGCACGGCTCTGCCCGGCTCCAGGAGTGGCAGGAGAGCCTTTTTTCTGCTGCCTGGCAAAGTGGAAAAACCATTCCTCAGCGCTGTGTTTGTCAGGCTGGAGGCTGGAGCAGCTCCTCACAACGTGACCGAGGAGCCACGAGTGGAATCAGGGAACAGCACAGCCTGGGGCCTGCCCTCGGCACTGGGGAGGGATGGGGGAGGCAGGAGTGTGGGAGGTGGGAGGGGAGGTGCTCGGGAAACACAGATTTATAGGGAAATAGGGAAAGGAGACCTAAGGAATAGAGGGAGTCAGGAAAGGAAACACGGATTTACAGGGAAAAATAGGGAAAGAGACATAAGGAATTGAAAGCTTCATGAAAGGAGACAAACATTTACATGGAAAATAGGGAAAGGAGACCTAAGGAATCAAAGGAATAGTGGAAGGAAACACACATTTATAGGGAAAATAGGGAAAGGATACATAAGGAATAGAGGGTGTTGTGGAAGGAAACACACATTTACATGGAAAAATAGGGAAAGGAGACATAAGGAATCAAAGGCTTCATGGAAGGAAACAAACATTTACATGGAAAAATAGGAAAGGGAGACCCAGGGAATTGGAGGTGTTGTGGAAGGAAACACACATTTGCACAGGAAAATAGGGAAAGGACACCTAAGGAATTGAAGGAATAGTGAAAGGAAATACATATTTACATAGGGAAAATAGGGAAAGGGAGACCCAAGGAATAGAGAGAGTCATGATCTAAACACTCCTTGTTTCCCTGTTGGGGCAGACACTACACACACAAACCGTGCTTCGGACAATGTCCTAAAAAGCGTTAATTAAACAAAGTTGGGGTTTTTTTATAGACTTCTGGGTGTTATCATTCATGTTACATAATTATTGGCTACTAAATTACTACAGCAGATTAATTGGCTATTGTTAACAACATCAATTCCCCAAGCAGAAGCCAGGCAAGGATGGAATTTGCCCAAGCTTGTGGTTTGCAGTTGTTGGGCCTAGGAGGGTCTGGGTGTCCTTGGAGAGCTGGAGAGGCTTTGTTGTGTGTGTGTGAGCATGAGAGAACAGCACTGAACGAGCTCCAGGGAACTGCAGAGTGACACTGGGCAGGGCAGGGCTGGGAACATAGAAAAGTTCAAACCTAAGGCATCACCTTGTGTGTGGGAAGGGCAGAATTCCCAAAGCATCTGCAGGATCCCCGTGGTGCAGATGGATCCAGACTCCTTGGCCCGTGGGGTGCAGCCCCTGGGACTCCAGGCAGGAGCTCTGATCACACATTTGGATTTATTTGCTCTGAGTCTGAGCTGCCGCTCCCATTCCAGGCATTGACTTTAGTCTGGCTCTCTCTAGTGGTCTGAAGCTTAATGAGATGGAAGTCCTGCTCTGTAATCACTTTGGCTGATTTAAGTGGGAACAAAAAAAAAAAAGCATCCAGTCACTTCTGAGCAGTGAAATTAAAAGCAAACCGGATTGAGGTACCTGGGGTGTGTTTCCAGGTGATAAATGCTTTCTCACAAACCTCATAAACCCTCCTCTTCCTGCTGCACTGAATGGCATTGGGATTTTTATGGATCTTTTTAATAGTCCCTCCGATAATTTCATCAGCAGAAATGGGAATTTAATAAAAGCTGAATTGTTCGGAAAGGTATGAGCATGATCTCATCTTGCCCACTCTCATTCCCATTGTAAATGTATTCCTGACAGGCTGGGAGTTAATAATTAATAAATGAAATAAACTACTTGGGAATTGCAAGCTGACACTGGGCTCTCCCTTCCTGCCTGCCCAATGATAATTCACTTTTCTGTTTTTGAGTTGGATGCCCCTGTGGGTTAAGCCCCCAAATTAAGATGTGGAGTGTCCCTGGTTTCAGAGTCAGCACCTCTCGTGTCTGTACAGCTGCACCAATGTGAGCTCAGTGGGTTCAAACCAGCAAAAAAGAACCCAAATAAAGATGCAGAGGATTCCTGGTCTTTTCTGAAGGCTGTGACAGGAATTATCCCCAGCTAGAGCTCTGTGCTTGGATTCTCCACTCCTCCTCAAAGTCCCACCTGCAAGTTCCGAGCTGCCAGAAAGCCTTGGCTGCACCTCCACATCCTCCTGTGGGTCCCAGGCACTGGACCACAGTGGATTGTCAGATTTTAAACAGACCTACAAAGGCAGCATGGGGGAGGCTTGAAACTGAAAGAACACCAAAAAATGAATATTTGAATGATGCATAGAAATCCATGAATATGTATGAGACTCGGGCATTGAACAGAAGAGGTTTGTTAGCCAAGGTGTGCCCCTGGCATCATGAGCACCCACCCCTATTAACTCTTTGCTTTATTTCTGCCTCCTACTGTCCTTTTTATTAAACCTCTTATCAAACCTTTTTAAAACTTCTACCAGGAGTGAACCTCGTTTTTCACACCACTAATGACAGATAGTGAAGATAATGCAGCTTCAGAGCTGTGAGAGCACAGGGAGCAGCTCCTGCATTCAGATGGATCTGGAAAATGGGACGAGATCTGTCAGCTGAAACTCGCCCAGGACAATTGCAGCATCCAGGGCTCGGGCAGGAAAAATCAAAGGCGTGGATGCAAAGTGAGAGATAAGGAACAAAGCCTGGCTGGAAGGATGGGGACACAAATTACTTCATCCCTCTGCCTGTGCCCAGAGTGTTTCTGTTCTGATTACAGCGTGTGCAGATTCTTCTGACATGGACAGACATGGTGCAAGCACAGAGATTTTTTTTTAATTATTATTTTTGACAAAGAACATCTCTTTTTCCGAGGCTTATGCATTAAAAAGTAATGTTTTAGGGGAGAGCTGGAGTGGTGAGACCACACCTCGAGTACTGTGTTCAGTTTTGGGCCCTCAGTGCAAGATGGACATGGAGGGGCTGGAGAGTGTCCAGAGAAGGGAATGGAGCTGGGAAGGGGCTGGAGCCCCAGGAGAGGCTGAGGGAGCTGGGAAAGGAGCTCAGCCTGGAGAAAAGGAGGCTCAGGGGGGACCTTGTGGCTCTGCACAAGTCCCTGACAGGAGGGGGCAGCCGGGGGGGTCAGGCTCTGCTGGCAGGGAACAGGGACAGGAGGAGAGGGAACAGCCTCAGGCTAGGCCAGGGGAGGCTCAGGGTGGACATGAGCAGGAATTTCTGCATGGAAAGGGAGCTCAGGCCTTGGAACTGCCCAGGGAGGTTTGGAGTGCCCATCCCTGGAGGTGTCCCAGGAAGGGCTGGAGGTGGCACTGAGTGCTCTGGGCTGGGGACAAGCATTTGGTTATCTTGGAGGCCTTTCCCAACCTCAGAGATCCTGGGATTCCGTGACAGAGCTCACTGTGCTCAGCCAGCCCAGCCCCCAGACCTGGCACTGAACACTGGTGCAGCCAAAACACAAAGGACACCTCAGACATTGTCACTTAGAGCTCCCATTCCCCAAAAGCTGTGGTGTTTCAGAGCCAGCAGCAAGAGGCGTGGAGAACAGATTTAAGAAGTTTTTAATTTTTCCGCTGGCAGGAATATGATGCTCCCATATTATAAATATCAATATTTCAATAATTTTCTGACCTCTTCAGGGGTTTCCTATCATGGATATTTCTCATCAGCAGGTTGGAGGTGGGATGTGAGCTGTCCCAAATCCAGGCTCCCCTGTTAATCACAGCACAACAGGGAATTTTCCTGTAGGAATACTGGGGACCCCTCCTTAGCTCTGCTCCTCACCTATCTCCCTTGGAGGTTCCCAGCCCTGACAGAATCACTTAACCTCCTGCATTCCTTCAGCTTAAATTGCTGGGAATATTTTGCAGAGTGTTGAAGCCAATATTAAAGTGATGTTTATCCCTCTGAATCCATGGATTCTCTCTTTGTTCCCCTCCCTGGGCTCCCCACACGCACTGGAGGTCACATCCCCGGCAGGGCTGGCCCAGGAGGGTCCTTCACACCTGCTCTGCCTCACACAGACTTCATTTTCCTCCACCCACACAAAGAGCATCTAATAAGGCACGAGGAGAATCTGCCTCTTTGTTTATTGGGAACACAACAATAGGATCCTATTCCCCACCCCGAGGCTGTGTCCAGCACGAGGGACAAACAACAGAGCTCACAAGCCACGATCTCTTGTGGTTGTTATTGGTTTTGGTGTTTAATGTCATCATCCAAACTTGCAGACAGATTTTGATCCAGATTTTAGCGTTCCTGGTGCAATTTCGGCTCTCAGCAGAAGCACAGCACACGTTAAATCAGCTCCTCAGAGACAAGAGTGACAAGAGAAGAGAGAAGATTTTGATGCACAGCCAGGTGAGACCTTCCAGCAGTTCGGTGGGAATGTGTCCTGCCACGCTGGGGGGTTGTTCAGGTTGGGGTTTTGGGGTGTTTTCCCCATTTCCATGCAAAGCTCAGCCCTGTGGAAGTGAATCATTCACAAAATACTTCACCTCTGAGCACTGCCTGGCAGGATTAGGAACTAAGAGCTGGGAAGAATTCCTGGTTTTCTCCAGATGGAAGTGAACTGCTGCAGGGACAGTGTGGCAGGTCCTGGTCCCTGACAGTGTCTGTGCTCTGGGTGTCCCACAAAGCCCCAGAACAGGGAGCACCTGGCAGCGACAGTCGCCTTGCCTTCCCTGCACAGTGACACCTTGCTCCTTTCCCTGGCTCCATTTCTGTTCCTGCTCCTTTCTCTGGCTCCATTTCTGTTCCTGACCCATTTCCCATCTCCATTTCTGTTCCTGATCCATTTCCTGCCTCCATTTCCCTTCCTGCTCCTTTCCCCATCTCCATTTCCCTTCTGCTTGAGCCCCTGCCCTCAGCACCAAGCAAGGAGCAAAGCAAGAGCTCATCCAGCTGAGGATAGAGAGAAGGAGTGAATATCCCACTGGAGCACAGCTGTGTGCCAGGCAAACCCTTCCTGAGCACGAGAATCTTCTTCCAGCTCCACAGCCTGGGAGAACGCTCGAGATCCAAAGCTAAAATATTTGGAATATTAACATCTATCAGTTTCACACGTCTCTTAAAGCAGCATATTCCATGCCTGATTGATCCTGCCATATGGGAACATTAGCCTGTACCATCACCATCTGCTCCAGCTTTAATTTTATCAAAAGCATTCTGACAGGAGGGAGAATGTTTCCTTTCCCACCCTTTCTTCTCCTCCCGCCAAAAGCTGGCTGATTTCTCCTCAAATGAACCCAATTTCCAGTCCTGAGTGAGAGGCCTGTCTGTATGTTCTGTCTAGGAATAGCTCTTTGATTGCAAATGCTTCACGTTCGGGAAGCAGAGATAAAAATCCAGGAAGGAGGCAACTCACAAACTTCTCTCCCAGAGGAATTTTTGGTATTCATGAGCTCAGAGCTGAAAGAGAAGCAGTGTGGCCTGGGTGTTGCACATTTCTTCCACTCTCTGCTCAGAATCCCAGGATTGTTGAGGTTGGAAAAGCTCTCCCAGACCATCGAGTCCCACCTGTGCCCCATCCCCACCTTGTCCCCAGCCCAGAGCACTCAGTGCCACCTCCAGCCCTTCCTGGGACACCTCCAGGGATGGGCACTCCAAACCTCCCTGGGCAGTTCCAATGCCTGAGCACCCTTTCCATGCAGAAATTCCTGCTCATGTCCAACCTGAGCCTCCCCTGGCCCAGCCTGAGGCTGTTCCCTCTCCTCCTGTTCATTCTCCTGATGTCTGGGAGAATGAAAACAAATTGTACTTTAATCATCCCTGCCTTACCCTGTCACTGCTGATTGTGCATCCCTTCATTCCTGCACGACAAAAAAAAAAAGGGGGGAAAAAAGGAATTCCAGATCTCTTGCATTGTTTCTTGTCACTTTTTCATGACCACAGATATTTTTGTGATGTCCCTGCTATGTTCCTTTTCCACAGCAGACCCCAATCTAAATCCAAACTTCAGTGTCATGGAATGGTTTGGGTTGGGACTTTAAAGATCACCCAATTCCAGCCCCTGCCATGGGCAGGGACACCTTGCACTGGCCCAGCTTGCCCAGAGCTCCCTCCAACCTGGCCTTGGCCACTTCAGGTGGAGAGCGAGCTCCTCAATGAGCCTCCAGATATTAATAAAATACTAATACAACACAAAATGAATAAAATAATAGCAGGAAACGCAGAAATGGCATCCCCACAGCCTGAGTGTGGCCTGTTCCCAGTGCTGGCTCCGTGATCCAGCTTCAAACCAGCTCCTGCTGCACTGGGAATGTGCAGGGAGCTGGGAGCCCCATCCTCGTGTGCTCCCTTTGTGCCCCTGCCACTCAGCCCCTTCATTATTTAGCAGAGTGACACAGAACACTCCTGCACCCAGCCAGGCAGAGAATGCACTCAAAGGCAGCTGAAAGAGGAGAACTTGGCCGTGAGCAGCAGCCTGGGAGGAGATTGAGCTCTCAGGGCTCCCAGCCTGGCTGAGCAGCAAGGGCTGCGCTTGGTGTTCTGCTCTGGAAATGTCAGTCCAGGGCTGGAACGAGGACAGCAGGATGGGAATGACTGCCTGGCTGCAGTGGCATCGGGGTAATGATAATAATTGTTTAAAAATCACTTAAAAAGTGCCATTTGTTGCAGTCTCGCTGTGCAATCAGGGAGGTCACCACAGGAGGGAAGCAGCGTTTCACTTTTGTTGCTTTAGTAGTCAAGGTTCATTTTTCTTTTCTTTTTTTTTTT